>OZ004709.1:4074848-4527812 GCA_963924515.1 Vespertilio murinus
GAAGGAGGAGGGTGAATGTGTGGGCCGTCGTCCACACGTGACGAGGGCCTGAATGAGCACCGATCCAGGCTGGGGCCCGGCTGAGGGCCGGTGAGGTACGGAGCTCGGGGCTCTGCAAGGGCCCCGGTGTCGCACACGGGAAAGGACGTAAGGACACGGGGCTCCTGGGAGGGTGCGCCTTCGAAACACGGAGGCAGGAGCCCTCCCCACACACCGCGGAGACTGGGCTGTGGAAGAGGGAGCTGGCAGCGGCACAGCCGACCCAGCAGCGCACAACCACGGCTGACGTGGGAGCAGCTAAATGCTTTACTTGATCCGGTTTTAGCGAATCCATTTCCATCGCAGAGATTGTGGCCTAAAAATGTACCTATGGCCGAAACCGGTATGGTTCAGTGGATAGAGCATCGGCCTGAGGACTGAAAGGTCCCAGGTTCGACTCCGGTCAAGGGCATGTGCCTTGGTTACGGGCACATCCCCAGTGGGGAGTGTGCAAGAGGCAGCTGATTGATGATTCTCTCTCATCGGTGTTTCTGTCTATCCCTCTCTCTTCCTCTCTGTGAAAAATCAATCAAATATATATATATTTTTAAATGTACCTATGTGATCACCAGATGCACAGGGAACACGCCTTCAGGGGTTGTGCATACAAAGAGGCATACATTGTATTAAAAACCAAGGACTTCCAGGGAAATACATAGAGGCAAGTGGGTAAGAGCAAGAAATTTTTTAAAAAAAGAAAAAAAAGAGTAAATGATTTCCTAGAATAAACCACACAGAAGCTGGCAGAATACACTCAATGTGACAATCTGAGGAATAAAACTTGAGTACTTTCTACCTCCGAAAACCAGCAGCTAACAACATAAATCAGGTCACTTTCAATCTACTGATACATAAGGAAATACATTTATAGTCAGGCTTAGTGTGAGCAAAAAAAGAAATGGAAAAATTTGGATAAAATGACTTCACCAATGTCAAAGCATGAAGTATCCAAATTGTAATTATTTGAAACACAAACAAAATGCACAGTTTCAGCAACACTATGCAGAAGTCAGGGGTGAAATTCAGCAGGTGCCCTAATGTTTGGGAGCCGGGGATGGGGGAAAGACCAGAAAGAAATCAAAGATGGCATTTCACGTCTAAACCTAGGTAACAGCAGGAGCAGGAAAAAAGAACAAGTGTGGGAAAGACCTCAAAAGGCTTTAAATAAGACAAAAGGAATTGTGTGTATAAAATACCGAGGCCAGAGAAAACACTTAGAGAGAAAATTAGCTGGTAATACAAAGAAGAGAGAAGCCAATATTTAGCTTAATAGGTAAGATATAAAATGAGATAAATGGATTAACAAAATGTCGTATATGTGCCATTACCAGTTCA
This sequence comes from Vespertilio murinus, assembly GCA_963924515.1. Classification (NCBI taxonomy): domain Eukaryota; kingdom Metazoa; phylum Chordata; class Mammalia; order Chiroptera; family Vespertilionidae; genus Vespertilio; species Vespertilio murinus. Next base: position 4,076,223 of record OZ004709.1, read on the forward strand.
CTCCAAAACTCAATTATGTCTAAATATAAAACCGAGCGTTTTAGTTACCCAGTTAATTTGAAGCTAACTATTTTTAATCCAACCCCATCTAAGAGTGTGCTACGCTCTAGTAGACTCCGTGGCCGCTTGGAAAAATATCCTCACCTGCTCGATGACATAAAAGGCAAACTCCAGCCGCTGTTTCTGGAGCATTGGAATCAGATGCAAGAAAAAAATCGGCAGGTGCTCGTGGCGGTTGCGGAACGGGATGAGAACTGCCACCTTCGAAGCAAAAACAGTCGCAGGTCAGTAACAGAGCAGCCGCACCGGGGCAGAGCCGAGCACCGACCCTCACACACTGACCTGGTGTCAGAGCCACACGCACCCTTAGCAATCTCCTCACCGGGCCCCAGACCCTGGGCAGAAACAGACGGGGCCCTGGTCTCCGCCACCCCGACCTGGGGAACCCGGGACGGTGTGCGAGGGCTCTGGGGGCCCTTCCGAGGCGTGTGGCCGTCAGGAGAAGTGGTAGGAAGACTGGAAAGGCCTGATCGAATCAGAGGTGGCGATGGCAGAGACGGGAGGGGAGAAGGAGCTGGCTGTAGAAAGCCAGAAATGGACGGGGAGGCGGTTTGGAAATCAGCGCGGTCGGTGAGACGGGATGATGACAGCTTGGCCTGAGGGAAGGAAGGCTGGAGAAGAGAGGTGTGTGCCGTTTGAGACGTTTAAAAGGTCGGTAGACAGGATTTGTTGGCGGGTGAGGTGTGAGAAGCGAAGGAGAGGGATAGGTCCAGAGCCACGTCCAGCCCGGCCCCGGCCTCCACCGGTCTGCGGGAGGTCGGAGGAAAACAAACCGCAGCATCTGAAGCCCAGCGTCTGCGGTGGAGCACGGAGAACAGACGGGAAGACTTCGTCTCTAGCCCAGGGGTGGGCAAACTTTTTGACTCGAGGGCCACCATGGGGTCTTACACTGGACCGGAGGGCCGGAACAAAAGCAGCCTGACCATGCTGGCACTCTCATCTTGGGCTGCTGGTGAAGGAGCGGAGGGGAGAGCAAGAGAACCCTCCGCTCTTTCGGCTCCGCGGGCCGGATAGAACAGCCGAACGGGCCGGATCCGGCCCGCGGGCCGTAGTTTGCCCACGGCTGCTCTAACCCCAAGTGACCCCCCTGCGATGCCACACAGCACACACCCAAGGGCCACCCGAGCCCGCATGCGTGTGTGGGTGATGACCCCCTTCTCTCTGCCCCACAGCCTGCCACGGAGTGCGCTCACCTTCCTACGAGCCAACAAACCCGGTCATCACCCACCCACGTCAGAAGAACAATGCTTCTGCCCAGGTCAGTGGTCGGCAAAATTGCTTTGGGGAGCCACGTTTTTTAAACTTAAACTTCTTCTAACGCCACTTCTTCAAAACAGACTCGCCCAGGCCCCGTGGTCTTTTGTGGAAGAGCTACACCCAAGGGGCCAAAGAGCCGCAGTTTGCTGACCACAGGCCCGGGACACGTTTAAAAAGCGGGCATCACAGAAAGAGGGCCACGTTACATATACAGTGGGAGGGGGGGGAAATCAATCATGAAATATGGAAAGACTCATCTGTTAACCACATCCGGTCTGGAAAATAGTACAGGAGCGTTAGTATAAGAGAATGCTTCACCAAAATCTGTGCTGGGATTCCTTTGGGCAGCCTTCCAACCCAACGAGGCATTTGCTTGTCACGTAAACTCAACGCAACAAAGCCGGGCTCAGTGTGTGCCATGCGGAAAGGAGGCTGCGGCTGTAATACTAACAACACAAGAATTCATAACAATACGAGAATACGCCCTGTTTCCCAGACTCCCACCTGTAAGCCTACTTTTGCCCACCCCGGATAGGAACACATGCTCCAAGTCCAGGGTGCGGCTGTAAAAGAGACACAGCCCCCAAACACGCCGAAACCGGTTTGGCTCAGTGGATAGAGCGTCGGCCTGCGGACTGAAAGGTCTCAGGTTCGATTCCGGTCAAGGGCATGTGCCTTGGTTGCGGGCACATCCCCGGTAGGGGGGGTGCAAGAGGCAGCTGATGGATGATTCTCTCTCATCCATGTTTCTAACTCTCTATCCCTCTCTCTTCCTCTCTGTAAAAAAAAAAATCAATAAAATATGTTTTTAAAAAATAAAAAATAAAAGAGACACAGCCCCCAAACAAGACAAGCTCAAGGCCAATTTTAAGTAACGGACTTTCATCATAAGCTTATTAGCACAGAATTCTCCTTCCCAGCAGTGATGATGTTTTTCACACCAAAAACCCCACAAGCTTTTCGGCAGACTAAGAACATTTCGAAAGAGAAGCTGAAAACCCACTCCCAGACGGAGGTGACCTCACAGTCCTTTGGGACGCCACACGGACTTATGCACACGCCGACTGCAGTGGACTCGCGTCAGTACCTCCCCCTCTCCAGCCAGAAAAACCGCCCGTGGCCGTGCCCTTAGCCGATTTCACAGTGTTCCGAGCAAGTCGGTGCTTGCTCTCGGTGGTTTTCTCTGACAGTGTCTGTAAGCAGCAGAGGCCGGCCCTCCCTCTCACAGTTTCCCAAATGAAGCATTAAGCAGAATGCCAACACAACAACGAGATTAAAAGTTTGTACTGTGGCTCAGCCGGCGTGGCTCAGTGGTCGAGCGTCGACCTAGGAACCAGGAGGTCACAGTTCAACCCCCCAGTCAGGGCACAGGCCCGGGTTGCGGGCTCCATCCCCAGTGTGAGGTGCGCAGGGGGCAGCCGGTCCATGGTTTTCTCTCGTCACTGATGTTTCTCTCTCTCTCCCTCTCCCTTCCTCTCTGACGTCAATAAAAATCTATTTGAAAAAGACGTCCGTGCTCTGCCTTCTGAAGCAGAGGGGAAGAGACCAGCGCTCTCCGCTCTGCCGTTCAGGGACCTCCGAGAGGCCTCTTTGGAATTCTGGGCGCGGAGGAACAGAGCTTGAAAACCCACAATGTTGGACCCAAAAGAAACCAGGACGTTGCTATCCTCCCCCACGCGCTGCCACCGGCTCCCGGGCCTGGAGGGCCGAGACTCCGGGGCCAGGAACCACGAGGAGCAGGTGGGGCGGGACGCAGAGCAGCCACGGCCTCTACTCCAGACAGAACAGAAGACAGCACTTGACTTCATACATGCGTACCGTGTTTCCCCGAAAATAAGACATCCTCCGAAAATAAGACCTACTTCATGGAACCATAAAACATCCCCTGAAAATAAGACCTAGCGCAACTTTGAGAGCAAAAATGAATATAAGACACTGTCTTATTTTCGGGGAAACAGGGTAGGTGCAGGGACAGTCCTCCCGAGCCACACTGTTAAATCGCGTGTGAGCGGTGAACCCCGTGCACTAATGTCGAGGTGCCGACTTCTGCAACCCGTGCAAACATAAGCTCCTTGGCTGTGTCCTCGGAGGCGCAGCGACCTCGCTCCGGAGACAACGCGCCTCACCTTCCACCGGGGCTGACAGTCCTTGGGCCTCCAGTGCCCTCCCGGCTCAATGTCCAAGTCCTTGGAGAAGCGCTGATGGATTTCATCAAAGCTGACCTCGCTCACGTTGACGTTGAGAAACCCCCCTGGAAGGTCAAGAACACAAGGAACGGTTTTAGTGTGGTTTTTCTGCCCCAAAGGTGAGGTGAGACAGCCAGCCGTCAGTAGGGTTAGAGGCATAACAGTCTGGTTTGTTCCTGCTAACACCACCGAACTGTTATATCACCCCCTCTCGATTTCAGTTTGCATGGTAAATCACCTATGGCCACACGATCACTACCGTTAGTAAATCGACCTAAAAGAAGTCAGCATTTTTAACGTTTTGGTTATTTTTTTAAGTATATTTTATTGATTTTTTACAGAGAGGAAGAGAGAGGGATAGAGAGCTAGAAACATCGATGAGAGAGAATCACTGACCAGCTGCCCCTTGCACACCCTCTATTGGGGATGTGCCCGCAACCAATGTACATGCCCCTGACCGGGATCGAACCTGGGACCTTTCAGTCTGCAGGTTAACTCTGTATCCACTGAGCCAAACTGGTTTCGGCAATAAAAGTATATTTTTAAAAAAGAAAGAAAACTAGCAACTATGGAAACTATCCAGTTTAACCCATAAAAGGAGCTTTTCCACAAACAGTGAGGACAGAACAGAAAAGCCACGGCCAAGGTGTCCTATTGGGGTAAGAATTCCAAGACAGGAAGACCACGGGCAGCCTGTGTTTACTGTAATGCAAAGTGCCCGGCTGGCACTTCCCATCCCTACCCCACCCAGAAAAAGCAAAGCATCCACCCAGGCTAAGCAGGCACAGCCTATAGCTCTGAGAAAGGTGGAATTTCTGTTCCACTTTGTTAGCCCAGGGAGTGTCCCATAAACTGCATTTTAAGTGAATGTGTACTTGCCATCTGGAGAATCTGTAAATACTAACGTAATGAGGAGTATTTGCTCATGTTGTATAAATTATCACATTAAAATAGGCTGTGTTTGAGCCGTGTGCCCCAGAGGGCCGTGTGCCCCTGGTGAGCCGTGTGCCCCAGGGGGAAGCGGTGGGTCCCGGGGGGGGGGGGGGACGGTGTGAACCGGAGGAGGAGCGAATTCTATTCATGTGGTCCTGAGACATTTGGACAGTCTGCAGCCATTTGCTACAGAACACTCTGTTGTATTTCCCTACAAAAACAAACGGAAGAGAGTGTCCCACTTGAAATTCATATACGGAAAAAAGGAAAAGAGAAGGGAAAAAAATCTGAGGAACAGAATAAAGTGGTGAATATAGTAGAATCAGGGGCAAAGAAGGGGAGTGGACTGATAATTATCAGGAGGATAAGGGGGTGGGGAAGCAGTGAGAGACTGGATTGAAATCGTATAACCAATGGATGAAGACAATGGGGGGGAGAAGGGGTAAGGGCAGAGGATGGGATGGGAACTGGGTGGTAGGGAGCTTTGGGGGAGAAAAAGGAGAAACAATTGTTAATAACCTGAGTAATAAAGATTTATTTTAAAAAATAGGCTGTGTGGTGTAGTTGGCTGGATATAAAATGTTGCTGAAGTCCATGAAATCTGTTTTATCTGCGTTCCTATTGGAAATCTCAAATGTTATCTTTATGATAATGCAACGGAACGTCTCTTCGCTTCACTAGAGGAAAAGCAGAGAAGTTACAGCTGGATAATGGCGCTCACCAGCTTTAAGCCTTAACGTCACTTCTGGCAATTGTTGAGAAAATGAAGCGCCATTCACGCTTGAATGGTTTTCATCTGAGTAGATCTTATTCTTAGCAGAACTTCCTATAACGATTATTTGGGGAGGTGTTGTATTCGATTATTTTTGTGATATTAACGTAAGATTTTACACTCGGGCATTTTATTACGCTGGATCTGTCACCGCTGGGGAATAGCCTTGTTAATTAAACAAATGTAAGGATGCAGAACCCACTATAAAACTCTTCGACTCTCCACACATCTCCCAGCTTTCTCATTCCGGGATCGCCACCCAGCCTGACCACACCACGGAAAGACGGGAGGAGAAGGAAAGGGGACACCCAATTAACTTCCACTAGACTTCAGGCGCTGTGCTGCTGTCCATCCTTGCAACGCTCTGCGGTCCATACTGTGGCCCCAGGTTCACACACCGGCGAACGGGGGGCCCCTTTGCGAAGATTCGCACCAGTGACGGGGCCTCCTGGTGGCCCGAGCAGGGTGCTCTCGGCGGGGGCCTCACTGTCCCGGCTGAGCCCCGGCCCCTTTCCCAGGAGTGGCCTGTACGGGGCCGTATTTCCTGCCCAGTAAGCCCGTCACTGTGGCCACAGCCAGGCGGACAAGCGATGGGTGCTGGCCTGAAACTGGCTGCCCAGGAGGAGGGCTGGGGTGAGGAGGTAGCTGGCCAGGCGAGTGTGACCCTCTTCTGTGGAAGAATGCAAGCAGAGAAGCAGCTCGGCCATCGTGGCTCAGTGGTTGAGCGTCAATCTGTGAACCAGGAGGTCGAGGTGTGATTCCCGGTCAGGGCACAGGCCCGGGTTGTGGGCTCGATCCCCAGTAGGGGGGTGTGCAGGAGGCAGCCGATCCATGGTTCTCCCTATTCCTTCCTCTCTCTGAAGTCAATAAAAACATATTTTAAAAATATGGTGGTCCTTGCTGCTTAGGCTCAGTGGATAGAGCATTGGCCTGTGGACTATAGGGTCCCAGGTTCGATTCCAGCCAAGGGCACACGCCCGGGTTGCAGACTCGATCCCCTCCAGTAGGGGACGTGCAGGAGGCAGCCAATCAATGATTCTCTCTCATCACTGATATTTCTCTCTCTCTCTTCCTCTCTGAAATCAATATATATATATATATATATATATATATATATATATATATATATTTAAAAATACATGGTGGGCCGAAACCGGTTTGGCTCAGTGGATAGAGCGTCGGCCTGCGGACTGAAAGGTCCCAGGTTCAATTCCGGTCAATTGCATGTACCTTGGTTGTGGACACATCCCCAGTTGGGGGTGTGCAAGAGGCAGCTGATCGCTGTTTCTAACTCTCTCTTCCTCTCTGTAAAAAATAAATAAAATATATTTTTTTAAAAAGGGAGGGGATCTCTCTTTTTATTTCAGGTATATAATATCTATGAATTACAAATTGAAAAGAATCTTACCAATATGGCAGACAAAGGCTAAATTCCCTAGTAAACTCAGGTAAAGACTTAAAAACGCACACACTTAGGTACGGAGGACATTAGAACACAATGATATACAGGTAATTCAAAAATATGGTAATTTAGATTTTTAGTTATATAAAAATCAAGTATAAACTCTTATGTATTAAATATATTTTAAAGGGGGGGAGTAGGAATACAAAAGGGGGAAAAGCCAAAAAATATATATATAGCCATGTGGCTTCTGAGTGGTTGTAGTGTTTTTTTAGCAGTGATAATGTACTGTATTCATAATTTTGAAGATTATATATATTTAAAATACAATATCTTGATCTCTACACCTCATACTATACTCAAAAGTTAAAAAAACAAAATTATAGGAGTATTAGAAGGAAATAAAGGAGAGCATTTGCATGGGGTACAGAAAGCTTTCTTCACACACACAAAAAAAGCAAAAGCCTTAAAGTGACTGATATATTTGAAAGCATCACTATTATTTCACTTCACAATGTCGTGAAATAAACTCCACCCTCAAAATGAAGACGTCCAGGGGCTGTGAAAGGTGTGACAACACAGAGAGCAGACAACAGGTCCCTCCCAGAGCGTGTAAGGAAAACTCCCAGTGACCAACACAAAAGTCCCACTAACCAACAGGACACTGTATGGAACATGAGGACAGAACATTCAGAACCACTCAGGACCATATGACAAGTTACCTAAACCCACTAGTGTGGAGGAAAGCAAAAGCTGAAGCAATGAGACATCATCTTAATCTAGACCAGTGTTTCCCAAACTCCTCTCATGATGAGAACCACCTGGTGGGGTTGTTAAAATACAGATTCCTGAATCCCAGCTAAGAAGTGCTACACTAGAGTTTTGGGGAACATACAGGTAAAATTGTATACTAAGCTTAGAGCACTAGTTAAGTATACAATTTTACCTATATGTTCCCAAAAATGCTAGTGTAGCACTTCTTAGCTGGGATTCAGGAATCTGTATTTTAACAACCCCACCAGGTGATTCTCATCCTAAGAGGAGTTTGGGAAACACTGATCTAGAAGATTAGCAGGAATTTAAAGAGTCCATCGACATCAGAGGGGTATAAACTGGCACAGCTGCTTTGGCACAAAACCAGGCCAGCCTGCCCAGCAACTCCGCTCCGGATGGGGGCCCTCGAGCACACACACACACACACACACACACACACACACACACACACGTGCACAGAGACATCGGCTGGCCCTCCTCACACACTGCATGGTGAGAGCAAAGCGTGGAAACTAGACTGCCATCAGCAGGGAGAAAGGTGCATGCAATACAAGGTACGTTTGTTCAAAGACACACTGCACAACAGTGAAAGGCATAGATCTACAGGTACCCACCTGCATAGTTCTCAAAAATTATTAAGTAAGAAAAAAAAGCAATTTACAGAATGAAATGTAATGTAAAACCATTTATTTAAATTCTCAACACCTTTGAAACATTTTCATTTTCTTCCCAGCCATGGAGCTGTATAGAAAGTAACGTTAGCCCTGGCCAGTGTGGCTCCGTTGGCTGGAGTGTCATCCTGTAAACTGAAAAGCTGCAGGTTCGATTCCCAGTCAGGGCACACACTGAGGTTGCATTCCTGATCGGACACCCAGCAGGTCCATGCACACACAAGAGGCAACTAGTCCATGTTATTCTCTCACATTGATGTTTCTCTCTCTCTCCCCTCCCCCACTGCCTCTCTCTCTCTCTCTCTCTCTCTCTCTCAAATCAATAAACATATCCTCCGGTGAGAAATCTCTTTTTAAGTAATTTTAAAATAAACTGTAAGAAAACACATCAAACTCACAATAGAGGTTACTTCTGCTTCTTCTTGAGGTTTTCAATCCCCCTCCCTCTCCAAAAAAAAAAAATCCTTAACCATAAATAAATAAATGAGCAAACAGCACAGCCTGCTACACAGTTTGGGCATCAGCACCAGAGTAAGGATGTGTGCCCGGCACGCTCTCACCACGTGGCTTTTATTACTGTACCATAATACAAGCAAACGGTGAGGTCAGATGAGCGACACTTACGCATGTCAGGCAGTTTTTCTGGGCAGGGGAGGTACGGAGAGTAGGTGAAGTTTTCGGGAAGATGCGTTGTGGTCTGAACAGGATAATCACTTGAATTACTGCCTTCAGGATAGTCTTGGGAGAGAGAGAGAGAGAATAAAAGTTACAACCGAAAACGGCCTTTGGCTTTGCTTCTAGTTTGAAATACGTCACCGCCACTGTGAGAATATCTGTAATACACAATCTACAGAAGCACCTAAAAGGAATCTACACTAATAAAAGAGAAATATGCAAATTTTTAAAAAATATTTTATTGATTTTTCACAGAGAGGAAGAGAGAGGGATAGAGAGCCAGAAACATCGATGAGAGAGAAACATAGATCAGCCGCCTCCTGCATATCCCCCACTGGGGATGCGCCCACAATCAAGGTACATGCCCTTGACCGGAATCGAACCCGGGACCTCTCAGTCTGCAGGCCGACGCTCTATCCACTGAGCCAAACTGGTTTGGGCAGAAATATGCAAATTGACTGTACCTCCAGCCAATCCACCAGCCAATCAGTAGTGAGTATGCAAAATAACCCAACAAAGACAGTGGGTTAATTTGCATACACAGGCATGGAGCAGCGGTGTAGGCAGGACGCCTGCTATAATGGGGGCGTGGGGGAGAGGCAGAGGGAGTGGCGCTCCGGCTGGAGTGGAGAAGACTGAAGACTCTGGGAGGACAGAGTGAAGACAGAAGGCGCGGCCGGAGCGAAGGCCTGGGTCCCGGGTGCCTGAGGAAAACCAGTGCCAGCAGCCAGGGGAAGGAAGGAAGGCCTATTCCATGAATCTCCATGCAACGAGGCCCTTGTCTATAATAACAAAAGCATACTATACAAACTGACCGAACAACCATCCAGATGGCCTTCTGGACAACCACACTATGACATGGACCAGCACCAGGCCAGCCGAGGTGATGGGATTGGCCAGGTGGCCCCTCTATTGCCCCATGACCACCCTGCAGAGGGAGGCCCAGGCCACCCAGCTGGCGGCGCTGCGACAGATGCAGTGACTGGAGCTCTGAGCAGCTGGCTCAGGTGAGACCGGACCCAGACTGGGCAGCCGGGCCTTAGGGGTTTTGTACACGGAGCCAGAGAGATCACCTGCCAGCCTCCTCCTGCCGTGCCCTGCCCTGTGAGAGGAAGCCGGCCTGCGGGGATGAGCCCCATGCAGGGCGTAAGAGGTGGGAGGTGCAAATGGCTCCTGGGCCTGCAGAGAATGAAGCTCGGGCAGAAACTTCTGGAACACATGACAAAATGCTGTCAATCTGGAGTAATCTACTCTGAGAGTGTGATTCCTACGGAGCCTGTGTGAGAGAGGTAGGAGAGAGGAGAACATGCCCCTGACTTAGAATCGAGGCCTGTCGGTGACCAGCAAGCCAGAGGCTGACGGTCCAAATCCTGCATCTTCCTCAACAAGCCACGCCAGCCCCTCTGGCTGTGGAGAATGGTAGGGTCCTGGACACTGAACATGGAGCGTGGGCGTGAGAAGAGTCCAGGAAAACCAAACACCTCCCTGTGCACCTTTGCCTCACACAAATACTCCTTTATCATCAACACGGAATTACCAGGCCCCCGCCGGTGTGGCTCAGTGGATAGAGCGTTGGCCCTCAGACTGAAGGTTCCCGGGTTCGATTCCGATCAAGGGCATGTACCTCAGTTGCAGGCTTGATCCCCGGCCCCTCGGGAGGCAACCAATCGACGTGTCTCTCTCACATCAACGTTTCTCTCTCCTCCCCTTCCACTTCCTCCCACTCTCAAAAGTCAATGGGAAAACATCCTCTGATGAGGATTCACAACAGCAACAACATGGAATTAGCGGGGATGCGGTGGGAGGAGTTAGGAGGAGACAGGGAGCTACCTGCAGGCAAAGGCAGAGCCCGGAGGCGGTCCCTGCGGTGTGGCCCGAGGCTCCGAGGCCGAGCAGAGCCAGCTGACGCGGGAAGCGTCTTACCTGTACCATTGAGGGTCGTCGTGTTCTTGTTCGTGTACAGCCTGATCATGTGTCCTATTGTTTTCACATTTTCTCTCAGCATTATTCCTCGCGCTTGTACCATGAAGAGATATGTGTTGGCTATGAGAGAGAGAGAGAGAGAGAGAGAGAGAGAGAGAGAGAGAGAGAGAATATCATGACTCCGTAAGTTTTCTTTTTAAAGTTAATAAAAATATTCAGAATTGGGAAACTGCCCAATAAACCCAAACTGTCTTAATTAACGCATCCAAAGGGAAAACAGAAGTATAAGATGACTATTTCTAAATTTCCAAAAACTTACCAAAACACTGCTTTTTAAAAATGAAAAAGAAAATTAAAGTAGTGATATCCATCAAATAGAATAAGACTGAATGACCCAACAGAAATATAATGAATTCCTTTATCTATAAATTATTTGCTACAATAAAATATACTTAGAAATTTCAAAAAGCCATTCTATCATAAGTATGCAATCATCCTATCTAATGAAAGGGTAAATATGCAAATTAACCATCACTCCATCACAAAGATGGCGGTGCCCATAGCCACAAGATTGCAGCGCCCAGTCCTCTCAGCCCCGCCAGGGGCCCCAGTCCTTGTCCTTGGATTGCAAGGGGAACTTGCCCTGGTGGCCTCTGGGAGTGGGCAGCTGAGCAGCCTGGCGGAATGCTTCGTCGCCATGCCCGGCTTGGGCTGGCCCGCTAGAGCCAGAGCAGACACGCACAGGGACGGGGGGCCGGCCTGCAGCCTCCGCAGCCTAGCACAGGCCCGGAGAGGAGACGGTGGGCCCGCCTCCCACGGAGGCAGCACGGGTCCCTCCTGGCTCCCGTGGGCACCGGCAGCTCGCTTACACCTCCCATGGAAGCAGCGTGACTCCCAGCGGCACCCTGTGGTTCCCTCTGGCTCCAGCGGAAGTGGCAGGCGGCCTACTGCGCACAATATCGAACCATGGGCTACTAGCCTATATATATATACATATAAAGGCCTAAGTTACTGGCTGGTAGCTATGACACACACTGGCCACCAGGGGGCGGGCAGACAGTGCAGGAACTGCCAAGTGTCAGCAACTTTGCAGAGTGCCCTTTTGCACTCCGGGACCTCTTGGGGGACCCCGGACTGCCTGTTTTGACCTGATCCCCGCAGGCCAGGCTGAAGGACCCCACCTGCCAGGGGACCCCACTCACTCCGCAGACACCCTTTGAGCCCCGACGCCGCCCCAGGTGCAGCCGGCCAGGGGGGGACTGCGGGAGGTTGGCTCCGGGGCGTGTCCGGCACATCTCTCCCAGTCCTGCCCCACCGGCCACCTTCTAATTAATTAATTAATTCTAATTAATTCGTGCACGCTCAATGTGCACGAATCCGTGCACCGGGCCTCTAGTATAGTTCTAAAATGTACTTTCACTCATCCTATGTGCATTCCCTCAAACCAAAAAATACGCCACAGAGACGGGGATCCCCTCCCTAATCATCGTATCTCCTACATCACCGTAATACCCAGGGTGGATATGGAGCTTGCAAATCCTCCACGTGTTGGGCTGCATGGGGCAGGATTATCTAGAATCAATATCTATTTTGATCCTTTCTCTTTACAGTTAATTACCTGAGCATTCACACTCCCTCTGACTCACAAATCTACCTACCAGGATTGTAAAGCAGACAAAATCAGAGTGTGCATTTTCAAAACTGGTCAGTGTACGTCTTTGTGGTACGTGCTTTACAAACAGGCCCTGGTTTCTTTTGGGAGAAACTGGTAAATGGACAAAGACTACAAAAGAGCCTCCTGAGATGCCACCTCTTCCCTTCTGGTGTGGACTTTGCTGGCGCATAATCTGGGCAACTCACTGGGTTTCAGTTTCCTCATCTAAAATAGTTGATACATCTGAAACAGGTTTGGCTCAGTGGTAGAGCATCGGTCTGCAGACTGTAAGGTCCCGGGTTCAATTCCGGTCAAGGGCATGTACACTGGTTTCGGGCACATCCCCAGTAGGGGGTGTGCAAGAGGCAGCTGGTCGATGTTTCTTTCTCATCGACATTTCTAGCTCTCTATCTCTCTCCTTTCTTCTCTGTAAAATATCAATAAAAAAAATTTTTTAGATAGTCGATACAGCCCTGCCAGCCCGGCTCAGTGGTTGAGCATCGACCTCTGAGCCAGGAGGTCATGGTTCAATTCCCGGTCAGGGCACATTCAGGTTCGATCCCCGGTAGGGGGCATCCAGGAGGCAGCCAATCAATAATTCTCTCTCATCACTGATATTTCTCTCTCTCTCTCCCCCTTCCTCTCTGAAATCAATAATATATATATATATATATATATATATATATATATATATATATTTTTTTTTTTTTTAAATAAAATTGTCATGCCAAAACGGGTTTGGCTCAGAGGATAGAGCAATCGGCCTGTGGACTGAAGAGTCCCAGGTTCGATTCTGGTCAAGGGCATGTGCCTTGGTTTCGGGCACATCCCCAGTGGGAGGTGTGCAGGAGGCAGCTCATCGATGTTTCTCTCTCATCGATGTTCTTAACTCTCTATCGCTCTCCCTTCCTCTCTGTAAAAAAATCAATAAAATATATTTTTTTAAATATTAAGGTAAACTAAAATGGTCAGTATACTGCCCTAGATGTTCTCTGAAGCCCCTTCTACTCCAAACGCCCCACCCACAAAGCCCCCCAGTCACCAGCTCCACTCAGACAGGGAAGGGGGCTCGTTACCGTGGACAAACCAAGAAAGTGAAGGCTCAGTTCATGAGTGACCCCTTCAGTTTTAAGATAAGCCGCCTCTCAGCGGTCACGACACCCTCGGAGAGAAATGAACGCCGAAGAAAAAGCTGGAAACGCCAACTACATCCCTGGGCCCCATCCTACTCCTCCCGGAGGGCCGGACAGACAGCCGCCTGCATCGCCTACCACCTCCTCTCCCGTCTTCTACATGAATGTGATCCTGCTCAGAGTGCAAATGGGCCGAGAGTAAACAGAGCAGATAACTCTTTCCCTTTCACCGTCACCGCAGGGGAGACCCAGGAATCCAGGTCACAGACGCTCTGCGTCAATCATCTTGAAGAGCCGTCTACTTCCTCTCGGAAAGCAGTCCTATCATTAGACCCGACGTGCTTGGGCTTGAAACTGTTACCCTGGATGGCACGCACTACGTGTTTTTATTACAGTCTTGCTCCTGAGTGGACTTTAAGAAGAAAAGAAAATAAGAGGCAGTGAAAAACAAAGACAGGAAGAAGGGCCCGCCAAAACTGTGGGGAAATGGCCAAAGAAAGGCCAAACTAACCTTAGCAATTCCACCAAAACCAAGATCTCAAGTTCAAATGAAACGATGAAGGGAAAAAACCATCCATCAGGTGGCCAGCATCAACCGGCTTACAACACGCTGGACCATTTCGTCCCCAGGGGCACCGGAAGCTGGTGGTCCCGGAGGTCAGCACCTTACAGGGTTTGTCCTGCCTCCGACCGTGACCAGGAGGCAGCCGCCGGGTAGCGGGACCGAGCCGAGGGCTAAGCCACGGCCACTTCCGCCTCCCACGCCTCAGGAACCAGTGCGGGCCTACGCAAGGACAGACCAGGTAAGAACACATGTGCATGACGTGTGTCCAGGAAACAGAATTTTTTAAAACTATATAGCTTTTACTTCTAATGAACATACCTTTCATATAAAGAAAATTGTTTGACGTTTTGAAACCAACTCAAATTTAAGTAGCAGGGAAAAGATCTGGGATAGAAAAAGTCAATTTTTCCTAACGTCTTTCAAAATGCCAGGTAACAAAACCATTCATTAAAAAAAAAAAAAAAAATCATGCCGAAACCGGTTTGGCTCAGTGGATAGAGCGTCAGCCTGCAGACTGAAAGGTCCCAGGTTCGATTCCGGTCAAGGGCATTTGCCTTTGTTGCGGGCACATCCCCAGTAGGGGGTGTGCAAGAGGCAGCTGATTCTCTCATCGATGTTTCTAACTTTCTGTCCCTCTCTCTTCTTCACTGTAAAAAATCAATAAAATATATTTTTTTAAAATAAAAATAAATCACTGATGGCACCTGGGACAGAGGTGAAACATTGACCAAAAGAATGCATTCACTCTTCATCAGATCAGCGTGAGAAAAAAACAGAGCAAGACAGCAACCTCTCCAAATGGGAAGCCTACTTGTCTATTTAAATCATCCTATATAAAAAAAGGGCAATATGCAAATTGACTATCACTCCAACACACAAGATGGCTGTCCCCATGTGGACACAAGATGTCCAGCAAGGGAGGGCAGTTGGGGGCAACCAGGCCTGCAGGGGAGGAGAGTTAGGGGCAATTAGGTTGGCAGGGGAGGGCAGTTAGGGGCAATCAGCCAGTAGGGGAGCAGTTAGGCATGATCAGGCTGGCAGGGGAGTGGTTAGGGGGTGATCAGGCTGGCAGGAAGAAGTGGTTAGGGGCAAACAGGCAGGCAGGCAGGCAGGCAATGGGTTGGGAGCCAGCGGTTGGAGAGGGCTCACACACACACACACACACACACACACACACACACACACTCACCAGTGCACAAATTTCGTGCACCAGGCCTCTGCGGTACGGCTAATTGAGTTCCATTCCTCAGGTTCATCGTCCTCAGGGGTTTCGTCCCTAAAGATCCAAACCCCCTGGGAAAGGAGGCTGCGGTTAAGCAGAAGGCTGCTAACAGGAGAAAAGGGGTGTGCCCAATGCTGCGAGCCACGCCAAACCAGCGGGGAAATGGCTTGACTTGTCTGGTTCCCAAACATCATACAACTAAGTGGAGCCACTCAAGCAGCCATACGCCTCCTTCTCCTTAACACAAAACGTAGGGCCCGACTGGCAAGCCAGCGTGAGAGCAAACCCTTGTCTAACATTTCTGTTCCTCCTCGCAAGAAACTGCGTCTCAAAAACAAAGAGGCAAACGTATGCAAAACTTTAGACAATAAATTAAAAAAATAATAATAAACTAAACGAAAAAACTAAACTAAAAACTAACAGGCAAACCTTCCCCGGCTGTGCCTTCAGCCTCAGCACAACCAGAAATACACAGACATGACTCCTGCTGAACCAAAGCCATGCTGTGTTCTCTAATGCAGTTCGTTTGCTACCTGTCCTTGCATTGAGACAGAAATGTAACTTATTCACCATTTCTGCTTTTCAGGGGAAGAAAAACTAGGACAACCTAAAAAACACACCAAAAAAAAAAAAACCTTAAAAAATCAACAGTTTACAACAGCTTCTAGGCCTCCTACCCTGGGTTCGTGTGGAACGAGATTTATGAACCTGCTTCCCTTTCAACCTAAGAAAACTAAGGCCGGGCCAGTGTGGCCCAGTGACTGGGCATCGACCTAGGAACCAGGAGGTCACGCTTTTGATTCGTAGTCAGGGAGCATGCCCAGGTCGCAGACTCCGGTCCCCAGTAGGGGGTGTGTTCTCTCTCATCACTGATGTTTCTATCTCCCTCTCCCCTACCTCTCCCTTCCTCTCTGATATCAATAAAAATAAAAATTTTTAAAAAGAAAAAAGCACATTTGCTATTACTGTCTCCCCACCCCTTCCACATGCAGCTCTGTCCAGTGAGACAGTGCCAGTCTACAGCAATCTGAGCTCCAAAGGATTCACACACAGCCCCCTCGGATCCCGATACCTATGTCCATAACCACTGGGACACACACAGCCACAGGTCCCTTAATGGCGGGGTGGGAGGGTAACAGAAGAGCTGGGGGGGGGGGCTGACTTTGAGGGAGGCTGTGCTGGTTTGGCATTCTGGCATGCAGTTATCTACACTAATAAAAGAGAGATATGCAAATTTATCTGTACCTCGGTGACACCCACCAGCCAATCAGGAGTGGATATGCAAATTAACACAACAAAGATGGGCTGCCTGTATGAGGGGGAGGGAGGGGAGCAGAGGGAGCTATAGGAGAGGCACTGCAGCTGGAGCGGAGAAGACTGAAGGCTCCACTGGAGCAAAGATGGGAAGGCGCAGCCAGAGCGAAAGCCTAGGCCCCAGGTGCCGGAGGAAAACTGATGCCGGCAGCCAGGGGAAGGAAGGCCTGTTGCAATGGACCCCTAGTCAATTTTATAAAGGCAGGGCTGGAGCTGAGAAAGAGGGGCTGGAAATACAATTTGGGGAGACACTCTTATATAAAAGCGTAAGTGGGAACTATGGTGGCGAATTACCACAGGGAAGTTACCTAGAAAGGAGATAAGCAGGTGAAGCTCAGATCCGGACGTGGGGACCGACCACAGACAGGAGGCACGGAGAGGAAAGGCCCCAAGACCAGTCAGTCTGCGGTTGAAGGCAGTGAGGGAGGAAGGACACATACCTAGGTCTCGGGTTCCATTCCCAGTTAGGGCTCTCGAGGGAGGGAAGCAACTGATGGCTCTCTCTCTCTCTCTCTCTCTCTCTCTCTCTCTCTCTCTCTCTCTCTTTCTCTTTCTTCCTTTCTCTTTCTCTTCTCTAGAATCAATGGAAACATGTTCTTGGGTAAGGATTAATTTTTTTTTTTTTTTTTTTTACTTTTCCAATAATCTTATTAAAGAAGTTCAGGGTAGAAAGAAACTACAGACTGGTTCATATGCTTTTCAGCATAACGATTATTGCTTGTCTCATTTTTTATTCTTATAAGTATATTTCCAGTAGGACATGATCTCACTCATCTGGGGAAATGGTGAACAACGTAGACTGATGGACAAGAACAGACCCAGAGACAAGGAGCCGTGGGTCAGACTGTGGGCCTCAGAGGGAGGGTGGGGATAAAAGGGAGAGATCAACCAAAGGACTTATGTGCACACATATGAGCCTAACCAGTGGTCGAGGACAATATTGGGGTGGGGGCATGAGTGGGGGGTGGGGGATTGGAATGGGGAGTTGAGGACGAATATTGATACCTTAATCAATAAATAATTTTTTTAAGTTCAGGGTAAAGAGGTGTTTATTCAGCAAATATTTATTGAATGCCTCCCATGTGCCTAGCTGTTTTCCTCTATAAAAATCAAAACCCTGAAGAAGCATAAACCACCCAGAACATCGAAGTACTTTTGTGCCAACCAGATCATCGGTTCGAAAGAGATTCAACTTGGCTGGTAGTTCAAACAGCAGATTCTGAATCCACGAGTCTAAAAGCACCGCCACAGGCAGCCATCGGCACTGTCACCTGGTAATTCACCGTCATTTACCAAAAATAAATGCATCGCTTCCTCCAAGGACGAGGGGAGCCCAAAGAGTTAAGAGTTATAACCCAAAACACTGGAGAAAAACAGAGCCAGAAGGAAATGAGGGAATCAAGAGGAAGAACGCAGACAATTCAATCGAGTTTCAGAATCGAATCAGTAGGAAATTTACTTAATGAAATTACAGAGTAAAAGATCAAGCTATAAATAAAGCCCCAGAAACATTGCATAATTATGGAAATTAATGGTTCCAGAGTACCTGAGGTGAGTGTGAAATGAGTCCCAATCCACTTATGAATCCTATCACGACAAAACATATACGCGAGACCGATCTGACCTATATATATGCTCCGCCATCGTCCCAGCTTCCCTGTGTTCTCACAATTAAAGTACTCACGTGTCATGAAAAGAAAATGACAGCAACACAAGCAGGAGAGAGAAGAGCTGCACGTGGAAATGAATTTCAAAGATTTCCGAAGCCGAAGAGTATTTTCAAATCAACAACCAAGGCACCTTATGATTCTCTACCATGGGTCTCTTGATTCGAATGAGAATACTAGTCTAGTCCAGGGTTCCCTTCTCTGAGCGAAACTGGAACCTGCGCCATAATTAGAAGTCATAATTTCTGAGTGAGTCCCTTCATCATCAGGAAGGCAATATGCATAACAGGGTTTCAGTGAAGCCATATTAACACTAACAAGCCTCAAAGATGACAAGAGACAGTATTCCAATCAAGATATCATGTTAAACAAACTCCATACAACTGCTTAACTGTAAAGACATTATTGAAAGCCTTTTATAGCCAAATACTGATTAAAGTTTGGCAGGGTTTTTCTGTTTTGTTTTTGAAGTGTAGTTGACCTGTAACACCATATTAGTTTCAGGTGCACCACGTGACTCGACATTTGTATACATCACAAAATGATCACCATACATCACTTACTACCCAAGGTTGTCATTTTATTTCTTGTAATTAAAATTTTAAGATTTCTTTTTAGAAAATTTCAGTTTTACAACACAGTCCTACTGACTACAGTCACCACGCTGTCCATTGCATCCCCATGGCATCGTAGACCTGGAAGTTTGTACCTTGATCCCCTTCACCCTCTTCACTTACCCCCCCCCCCCGAACCTTCTCCTGCCTCTGGCAACCACCCATCTGTTCTCTGGGTCTATGAGATGGTTTTGTTTTTCAGATTTCACATATAAATGAAATCATACGGCATCTGTCTTTCTCCGCCTGACCTTTCTCACTTAGCACAATAGCCTCAAGCGCCACCCATGTTGCCGCAAACGGTAACCCGTCTGTCATTCTTTCTTATGGCGGAGTAGTATCCCAGTCGTATACATGCACCACCTCCTCTTTAAGCGTTCCTCCACCGAGGGGCATTTAGGTTGTTCTCATATCTTGGCTATCATCCACAATGCTGCGATGAGCATCGAGTTCCGACATTTTATGAATTAGGTGTTTCGTTTTCTTTGAATCAATACCCAGAAATAGAACTGCTGAGTCATATGGAAGTTCTATTTTTAATTTTTTGAGGAAACTCCATGCTGTCTTCCACGGTGGCTGCACCAGTCTGCATTCCGACCAACCGTGCACAAGGGTTCCTTTCTCTTCGCGCCCTCACCAACACCACCTGCTCTCTCTCCTTTTTGACAAGTGCCGTTCTGCAGGGCGTGAGGTGACACCTCACTGTGGTTTTGCTTTACCGTCCCCTGATGATTAGTGCCACGGAGCACCTTTTCACGTACTTGGTGGTCCTATGTGCCTTCTTTGCAAAAATGTCTGTTTAGATGCTCTGCCCATTCTTTTAAATCAAATTTTGTTGTTATCAAGTTGTAGACATTGTTTATATATTTTAGATGTTAATCCCTTATAAGATACATGATTTGTAAATACCTCCTCCCGTCCAGTAGCCTGCCTTTTTGTTTTGTTGATGGGTTACCTTCGCTATGCAGAAGCTTTTTAGTTTGATGCAGTTCCATTTATTTTTGCTTTTGTTGCTCCCGCCTTTGAAATCAGTTCCATAAAGACATAGCTGCTGAAACCAGTTTGGCTCAGTGGATAGAGGTCCCAGGTTCGATTCGGTCAGGGGCATGTACACATCCCCAGTGGGGGGTGTGCAGGAGGCAGCTGATCGATGTTTCTAACTCTCTCTCTCTCTCTCTCTCTCTCTCTCTCTCTCTCTCTCTCTCTCCCTCCCTCTCTGTGAAAAATCAATAAAATATATATTTTTTTAAAACATAGCTAAGGCCGTCAAGGAGCTTCCTGCCTATGTTTTCTTTTAAAACTTCCAAGTTTTCAGGTCTAACATTCCAGCAATCCACTTGGAGCTCATTTGTGTATGTGGTATAAGACAGAGATCCAGTTTCCTTATTTGCACAGGACTGTCCAGTTTTCCCAACACCACGTGTTAGACACTACCCTTCCCCTGTTGTATATTCTTGCCTCCTTTGTCAGAAGTTAACTGATCTCATATGCTTGGCTTTCTTTCTGGGCTCTCTGGTCCACTGATCCATGTGCCTATTTCTGTGCCAGTACGGTGTTGCTTCAATCACAATAGCTTTGTAATCGAGTTCGAAATCCAGGAGCGTGATGCCTACAGCTTTGCTCTTCTTTCTCGAGATTGCTGTGACTGTTTGGGGTCCAAACAAATTCTAGGACTGTTTTATTTCTATGAAAAGTGCTGTTAGAATTTTGATAGGGATTTCACTGAATTTGTAGATTGCTTTGGGTAATAACATCTTATTAATCCTTCCTGCATGCACACAAAATATCTTTTAATTTACTTGTATCCTAATGTCAGTGGTCTTGATCCAGCTTCTAGAAGGGTTCAGCAATCTGGAGAAGGGCTGTGCATAAATTAATCAGGAGTCCAGAGGCAACACATAATTTTGGAAGGCATACTAGGGAGAGTCAGAGAAGACTTAGCTAAAGGAACCAAGTTCCCCTTGTCTCAGGACCCCTTGCTTTTTATTAACACAATTTGTCCTAAGGCAAGGTGGAGACGTACACATCAAAGGGTAGGGTTTGTACACACAAGCATCATCAGATTGGGGGATTACCTCTGGCTGTTCAGGTGTTTGGCCAGGAGGAGGCAATAACATGTAGACTGAGATGCCCTGAGCTGTCTGGCGGCCAACAATCATCCTTTTCCGGTTTGGGGGAAATGCCTTTAGCCATTCCCAACAGGTGATAACACATGTGACTCAGCCCTTGCTGAGTCCCCAAGTTCCATCCACCTTTTGATGAAACTTGCAATTATGACACGCTGGAACTGGCTTCCGGCAGTGTATTTCAATTTCTTTCATCAATGTCTAATAGATTTTAGTGAACAGAACTTTCATCTCCTTGGTTAAATGTAGTCCTAGGTATTTTATTCTTTTTGACATAATTGTGAATGAGTTTTCTTAGTTTCTCCTCCTGATGACTATCCTATATAACAAAAGCTTAATATGCAAATTGTCCCCTCGTTGAGGGTTCGAAGCCAGCTGGCCATCCACCCATGGCCCTTCCCCCCTGGCTGGCCCCGGCTCGTAGTGGCAGCAGGTGGCCTGCTGGCTGGCAGCCAACCAATACTAGGGACCCTACCCACGCACAGATTTTGTGCACTGGGCCTCTAGTTAGTGTATAAAAATGCAACCGTTCTTGCATATTGACTTTGCACCCTGCAACTTGACTGGATTTGTTTATGAGTTCTAGCAGGTTTTTTTTTGATAGAGTCTTTATGGTTTTCGGCATATATAACCCCGCCGTCCACAAATGGTGACAATTTTACGTTTTCCTTTCCAGTTGGGATGCTTTTATTTATTTATTTCTCCTAATTGCTCTGGCCACGACTTCCAATACTACACTGAATAAAAGTAGAAAGAGTGGGCATCCTTATCCCGGCTCCGGTGTAAGGCTCTCCACAGAATATCGCGGCCTGGGCGAGTCTATTTTGAAGAAGTGGCATTGGAAGAAGTTTAAGTTTAAAAAATGTAGCTCTCAAAAGAAATTTCAATCGTTGTGCTTCTGGTATTTGGCTCTGTTGACTAATGAGTTTGCCGATCACTGCTATTACCAACAGCCTGGTTAATCTATAATAATAAAAGCATAATATGCTAATTAGACCGGAAGTCCTTCCGGACAAAGCCAGTCCCAGAGGGAAGCTGGTGCCGGCAGAAGGAAGGCCTACTCTTGCACGAATTTCGTGCACCGGGCCTCTAGTAAGATATTAAAAAGTAATTCAGCTATAATGCTGTTTTACTTTGAGGAGTACTGAAATAATAGAATGCCCACCCTCTTGTTCAAGAGTCAGTGACGTCTTACATTGTGAAGAAGGCAAAACCTCAATGAGGCTGGCTTCTTCCCTCACAACGCACTGCAACACCGTGGCTATAACCCTATAGCCACACAGAGAAGGCCCTGGTGGCACTGCACCCCAGAGGTCTGCAGGTGTCTCCCTGAGCGAGGCCGCACATGACATGTTCAGCCACGGCCGAGGGAGAAGGGACGCTGGCTTCCAAGACTCGTGTCCAGCCGAAACCAGTTTGGCTCTGTGGATAGAGCCTCCGCCTGCAGACTCAAGGGTCCTAGGTTCGATTCCGGTCAAGGGCACATCCCTGTTTGGGGGTGTGCAGGAGGCAGCTGATCAATGTTTCTCTCTCATCCTCTCTGTAAAAAAATCAATAAAATATTTTTTTTAAAGACTCGTGTCCCACAAGAAATGACAGGCGCTGCCATGCGGGCCCTCAGGAACGGGACATCAAACACACACACCCCCCGCGGGAAGCTCAGAGACGCTCTGGAAAGGCAGTGCGTCCTGATGCCCCCAACGCTGCTGCTTCTCTCCCACTGGAGTGCCACCCGGCCCTTCCCGCCACGGGGGCTGGAGCTGGCTGTGTGTGTCCCCCGGAAGCCAGCCCCGCGGGGGGCACCCAGGGCCCAGAAGCCAGCCCCGCGGAGGGCACCCAGGACCCAGAAGCCAGGTCCGAGGGGGGCACCCAGGGCCCCAGAAGCCAGGTCCGCGGGGGGCACCCAGGGCCCCAGAAGCCAGGTCCGAGGGGGGCACCCAGGGCCCCAGAAGCCAGGTCCGAGGGGGGCACCCAGGGCCCCAGAAGCCAGCCCCGCGGGGGGCACCCAGGGCCCAGAAGCCAGCCCCGCGGAGGGCACCCAGGACCCAGAAGCCAGGTCCGCGGGGGGCGCCCAGGGCCGGGACCCGGGAAGCAGGTGAAACCGGCAGCGGCGGCCCAGTGGCCAGTGTGGGTTTGGCTCACCTGGACGGCACTCCGCGGGCACCCGGCGGGCACCCGGTGGGCGGGAGAGGCGGACCCGGCCCGGCACAGACCGGCCGGCCCCTCGGACAACCGCCGGCAGCTCCCCGCCCACCCGGCCGCGCGGACCCCGTTCCGCCGGGCGCGCACGGCGGCCTCAGCCCGGGTCCCTCCCCGGGTCTCCCGCCCCGGGGCCGCGCCGGGGTCCTCCCGGGGGAGCCGTCGGGGGCGCCCCGGGCCGTGCGCCCAGGTTCGGTCTGTCCGTCCTCCACACGCGCCTTCACGACCTCACGTCCCGGACCCGGCCCGCGGCGGGCAGTGACCCCCCAACTGACGGCCCGGGGCGCGCCTTCTGGGGGGGCCACTCACCAGTGCCCGGGGCCACGCACCCCCCGCCCGGGGCCGCTCACCGGAGCCCGGGTCACTCACCGGAGCCCGGGGCCACTCACCGGAGCCCGGTCACTCACCGGTGCCCGGGGCCGCTCACCGGAGCCCGGGTCACTCACCCCCGCCCGGGTCACTCACCGGAGCCCGGGCCACTCACCGGAGCCCGGGGTCACTCACCGGAGCCCGGGGTCACTCACCGGAGCCCGGGGCCACTCACCGGAGCCCGGGGCCACTCACCGGAGCCCGGGGCCACTCACCGGTGCCCGGTCACTCACCGGTGCCCGGGGCCACGTAGACGAAGTAGAGGCCGCAGGAGGACAGCGAGAAGAGGAAGAGGAAGGCGAGCAGCGAGCGCGGGGAGGCCCGCAGCGCCCGCCGCAGCGCCGGCATCTTCCCGCGGCCCTGGCGCTGTTCCCCCGGGGGCCGGCCGCGGGGGCGCGGGGAGAGATGGAGAATGGAGGGAGGAGGTTGGGAGGGAGGAGGGAGGGATGGAGGGAGGGATGGAGGGAGGGATGGAGGGAGGAGGGACGGAGGAGGGACGGATTGGGGGAGGGATGGAGGGATGGGGGGGCGGAAGGATGAATGGGAGGCCGGGGAGCCGGGGGGAGAGGATTGCGGGGTGCGGGGGAGGGAGAGCGGGAAGGGGTGCAGGGAGAGGGGCGCGGGGACCGGAGGCCAAGGACACGGTGGACCCGCCGGGCAGAGGCGGCGGGAGGGGGACCCCGGGGGGCCCTCCAACTGCGGCCGGCCGGTCCCCGCGGCTCCGGCTGCGCGCTCCGCAGGCCTGGCCGCCGCCTCCCGGTCCTCCCGGTCCTCCTCCTCTCGGTCCTCCCGATCTCGGTCCTCCTCCTGATCCTCCCGGTCCTCCTGGTCCCCCTGGTCCTGCTCCTCCTCCTCGGGCCGGGGCTAGCGGGCGCGCGGGGGCGCCGGGGGCGGGGGCCGGGGCTAGCGGGCGCGCGGCCTCGGGCTCATGCCGCCCCGGGCGCCGGCGGCCCGCGCTCTGCGGGGACGGGCGGGGGCGGCCCGGCCGGCGACCTGCGCGCTCCGGCCACGGCCACGGCTCCGGCCACCGCCCGCGGCCCGCCCGCCCGCAGAGCCGGCCACCACGGCCGCATCCCCGCCGCCCGGCGAGGCTCCGGCCCCGCCCCCGAGCGCGGACCTGAGAGCTGCGGAGAGGAGGGCGGGGCCGCGGCCCGGAGGGGAGGGCGGGGAGGGGGGAGGAGGGAGGGGAGGGGAGAGAGGTCCCCCTCCCCCGCCTCCCCGCTCCCCTCACACCGCGCCACGCGAGGGGAGCCTCCAGGGGGGACTCCCGTGGGAGACGCGGTCTCCCACCCAGGCAGGACCCTCCCGCGGAGGAGGCGTGGGAGGTCCCTGTGCGGCCTGATCCCAGCACTCGCCCCCCCTTAGGTGGGCCTGGTGGGGGGTCCCGCTGCCGCCCCCGCGGGTCCCTCCGGGCCTCCCTGCACCCCCGCCCCCGCCCCCACCCCAACCCCCATCCCCATCCAACCCCCACCCCATCTCCACCCCACACCCACACCCACCCCACACCCACACCCACCCTATCCCCACTCCCACCCCGCCCCGGGGAGCCCACCCGCCGGCCGCCCTCCGCGCATTCACCCCGGGCCGGCCCCCTGGCCCCGGAGCGGCCCTCCCCCGGGGCGGGTGCAGGTCTGCCATCGGCGGGAACCGGGTGCCCTGCTGCCCCCGGGCAGGGGCATCGCAGCACACCGGGTTTGCTTCACACCGAGTGGAAAAAGGTCGGCTTTTTTAGAGCGAAGTTGAAGATAAAGCTAAAAGGGAAATAGGAACATCTTAGAAACAGATGGATAATCCTGTTTTTAAAGGCCGAAGCCTGTGTACTGATGTGCCGGGGCCCTGGGCACCCCTGGGAACCCCTGGGCTGGGCACGCCTGGGCTGGGGGTGTCTGGGCTGGGGGTCCCCGCCTAAAGCCGGACCCAGGACGCAGCGCACGGGCGCCAGGCCCGCGCTGTGTCCCCAGCCACCCAGGTGGCCTGGGCGAGCCTGGGGCCTGGCAGCAAGCTAGTCCACTCCCCGCACTGCTCTTTCCTCCTCGGTGAGAGGAGATCCTAGTGGCACCCAAATAGGGTTGGGATGGGGACTGAATGCAAGGAGTTGGTGCCTCTGAAGAGCTTAGCAGGGCCTGGTGCCCCGTACACGCTATTGCAATACCGTTCATCGTTCTTTGTTTTCAATCACATGTGCTATGTCCCACAGGAGTGGAGAGAGTGGGCATCCTAGTCCTGTTCCTGTTCCTAGAGGGAATGGTTTTAGTTTTTGCCCTTTGAGCATGATGTTGGCTGTGGGTTGATCATATATGGCTTTTATGATGTTGAGGTATGATCCGTGTACTCCCACCTTGTTGAGAGCTTTTATCAGGAAAGGGTGTTGGATTTTATCAAATGCTTTTTCTGCATCAATTGCTATGACATGATTTTTATCTTTCAATTTGTCTATGTGATGTATCACGTTTATAGATGTACGAATATTGTACCATCCTTGCATTCCCGGAATAAATCCTACGTGGTCATGGTGTATGATTTTTCTGATGTGCTGCTGGAGCCGATTTGCTAAAATTTTGTTGAGGATTTTGGCATCTATGTTCATGAGGGATATTGACCTATAATTCTCTTTCATTGTGTTGTCTTTATCTGGTTTTGGTATTAAGGTGATGCTGGCTTCCTCTTGAATTTTTTGAAGAAGTCTGAGGAGGATAAGTTTTAGTTCTTCCTTGAATGTTTGGTAAAACTCTCCTGTGAAGCCATCTGGCCCCGGGCTTTTGTTTGCTGGAAGCTTTTTGATGACTACTTCAATGTCTTCCCAAGTCACTGGTCTATTGAGGTTTTTAGATTCTTCCTGATTGAGTTTTGGAAGGTTGTATTTTTCTAGGAATATGTCCATTTCCTCCAGGTTGTCCAGTTTGTTGGAATAGAGTTGTTCGTAGTATTTTGTAACAATCCTTTGTATTTCAGTGGGGTCTGTTGTTATTTCACCTCTTTCATTTCTGGTTTTGTTTATTTGGGTCCTCTCTCTTTGTTTCTTGGTTAGCCTGGCTAGAGGTTCATCAATCTTGTTTATCCTTTCAAAGAACCAGCTATTGGTTTTGTTGATCTTATGTATTGTTTCTTTGGTCTCTATGTTATTTATCTCCGCTCTGATTTTTATTATTTCCTTCCTTCTGCTTAGTCTGGGATTCTCTTGTTGCTCTTTTTCTAACTCTTTGAGTTGTAGAGTTAGATAATTCTTGCTTTTTGCAATAGGCTTGTAGAGATATGAACTTCCCTCTCAAAACTGCTTTTGCTGTGTCCCATAGATTTTGGATTGTTGTGTTTTCATTGTCATTTGTTGCCAGGATGATTTTAATTTCTTCCTTGATTTCTCTGGTAACACAGTCCTTGTTTAATAGCATGCTGTTTAGTCTCCATGTGTTTGATTTCTTCGGGTTATTTTTTATTGTAGTTAATTTCTAGTTTTATGCCACTATGATCTGAGAAGATGCTTGTTATGATTTCTATCTTCTTGAATTTGAAGAGACTTTGCCTATGTCACAATATGTGGTCTATCTTTGAAAATTACCCATGTGCACTTGAGAAGAATGTATATTCTGTGGCTTTGGGGTGGTATGTTCTGAAGATGTCAATTAATTCCATCTGGTCTAGTGAGTCATTTAGGATTGATATTTCTTTGCTGATTTTTTGTTTAGATGATTTGTCCAGAGGTGACAGTTGGGTATTGAAATCTCCTACTATAATTGTATTGCTATTAATCTCTCCCCTAATGTCCTCCAGCATTTTTTTAATGTATTTGGGTGCTCCCGTATTGGGTGCATATATGTTTACCACGGTTATTTCTTCTTGTTGGATTGCTCCCTTTAGTATTATGAACTGGCCTTCGTTATCTCTTGTTATGTCCTTCACTTTGAGATCTAATTTGTCAGATACAAGTATTGCTACCCCAGCTTTTTTTTTTCATTTCCTTTTGCCTGGAAAACCTTTTTCCATCCCTTCACCCTCAGTCTGTGTGCGTCTTTTTTTCTGAAGTGGATTTCTTGTAGACAGCAGTTATATGGGTCTTGTTTTCTTATCCAATCCATTACCCTATGTCTTTTGATTGGAGCATTTAATCCATTTACATTTAAAGTTATTATTGATAGGTACTTATTTAACGCCATTTTTATTCTATATCCCTGTGTTCCTTCTTCGCTTCCTATTTCTTTATTTTTACAGTAGACCCGTTAGCATTTCTTGAATTGCTGGTT
Source organism: Vespertilio murinus (assembly GCA_963924515.1). Classification (NCBI taxonomy): domain Eukaryota; kingdom Metazoa; phylum Chordata; class Mammalia; order Chiroptera; family Vespertilionidae; genus Vespertilio; species Vespertilio murinus. Next base: position 4,103,977 of record OZ004709.1, read on the forward strand.
TGGTTGAGATAAATTCCTTTAGTCTTTTTTGTCTGTGAAGCTCATTATTTCACCTTCAATTTTGATTGATAGCCTTGCTGGGTATAGTATTCTTGAATTCAGACCCTTCCTTTGCATGACTTTGTATATTTCATCCTATTCCCTTCTGGCCTGATGAGTTTCTGTTTGAGAAATCAGTTGCTAGCCTGATGGGGTTTCCTTTATTTGTAACTTTCTGTCTCTCTCTGGCTGCTTTTAAGATTCTTACTTTGTCGTTGGTGTTTGCCAATTTAATTATAATGTGCCTTGGCGTTGGTCTTTTGGGATTCATTTTGCTTGGGACTCTGCGAGCTTCTTGTATTTGTGTGGGTTTTTTCTTCTCTATCTCAGGAAAGTTTTCTGTCATTATTTCTTCGAACATTTTTTCTATGCCTTCTTCAGTTTCCTTTCTTTCTGGAACCGCTATTATTCTAATATTGTTTTGATTTGTATTGTCCCAAAGTTCCCTTAGGCTCTCCTCCTGCTTTTTAATTTTTTTTTTCCAGAAACTGTTCTAATTGGGTATTTTTTTCCATCTTGTCTTCTAGCTCACTGATGTGGTCTTCTGCTTCTTCTAGTCTACTCCTGATGCTTTCTATTGAGTTCTTTACAGTAGCGATGTCATGTTTCATTTCTTCTTGGTTCTTCTTCATTTCCTCTTGGTTCTTACTCATATTGTCAAATTTGTCTTCCATTCTTTTTAGTCATTTTATGATCATTACTCTGAATTCTTACTCTGGTAGGTTGCTTGCCTCTAACTTGTTTACTTCCTTTTCTGGTGATGCCTGCTTTTCTTTCATATGCGGGTTGTTTCTTTGTCTCCCCATGATCTCTCTTTTCAGGATGTCTGGTTATGTAGTTCTCTCTCTCTCTCTCTCTCCCTATCTCCTCAAAATCTGACCTTTTCCTCTTGCTGTGGAGCACTCCTTTGAGTCCAAGTATTCGCTCCGCCTGGGACCAGCGTTCTGGGGCTCACAGTTGCTCTGAAGTCGCTGTAGCTGTGGGTATTCAGGTCTATGACAACATCCACTCTTCGTTTAAAGATGGCGAGATTTTCCCGTCCAAGCCCATAGGTAGCTCCGGGAGGGGAACCAGCCCCGCCATGGTACTTCCCTGTCAGGGGCACCCTGATCAGCAGACCCCCACTTTCTCCTGGAGTTCGCCTGTCTCTTAGCTTGCTAATAAACACTCCCAGTGCGACCCTCAGCTGTTCTCTCTGCTTCGGGACAAGGCTCAGAACCCATCCATCTAGTCTTCCACCATTTTGTCTCCTCACATTAACTAATTTTTTACTGAAGGTTCAAAAACTGCTTATGCAAGCTTTCCCTGAGCAGCGGGTGAGGGATGCGTCCCGTGATGGCAGGTCCTTGGGTGGCATGCTGCCCTGAGAGGCCAATGTTTTGGTAAGCTGACAAGTTGTGCAGCTAAGTCAAAGGCAAACATTCTGGATCTCGTGTCATAGGGAGATTCGTGAAAAACCAGTACAGCGTCCTCTAACCTGGGTTACAGCTCTGCCAGAGAGCAAGTGGGGGAAAAGCATTCATGGGCAACGTCTAAAAAAGGGGGGACACAGGGTGGGTCTCTGTGATCTCAGCACGGAGAAGGTCTTTCTAAAGAAGACATGAGAGGAATGATGGAGAAACAGCACTAAACAAAATGTCAATCTCCTTCATTGGAAATGTTCTGCATGTAAAGTCAAAATCAGTAACAATCTGAAAATACTGCAGAAACTGCTTTTGCTCAGTGGTTAGAGTATCAGCCTGCAGACTGAAAGGTCCCGAGTTCGATTCCGGTCAAGGGCATGTACCTCGGTTGCAGGCACATCCCCAGTAGGGGGTGTGCAAGAGGCAGCTGATCAATGATTCTCTCTCATCGATGTTTCTGACTCTCTATCCCTCTCTCTTCCTCTCTGTAAAAAATCAATAAAAATAAAAACACTTAAAATGCACAACAGAAGCAAATGGTTAATTTCCTTCAGGTGTGAAAAGGTACTTACCAATAAGCAATCTAGGGGAAGGGAATTCTCAGGGGAGATGGTCCAAAAGAAGAGTTCTTAACCGTGACTCACAAATGTTAAAATAGCAATGAGATGCCATCCTCCACTGATTGGTTTGGCAAAGCATAAACTCTACGGGCGAGGTACTGTCCGTTGCCAGCCCACACCTCTAAGTATAAACTCGTAGGGTCTTCGGTGCAGCAATGACTGTTTTTAAAAATCACTCTGTAGTTCTATTTGGGCATGCATAAACCAGAGGACGTGTGTGTGCAGCAATGCCATAACACAGAGGCTAGAAACAACCTAACCGTCAGCGTTAGGGGCTGGGGAGTAAATGACATCCGTGCCGATGAAAATCACGCCTGAGGTCTAAGAAGCAATGCGGAGAGAAAACGGGAAAAAGAACCCTAAAACTCCGGGAGAAAAGGAGGAGCCCAGGAGCAGCTGGGTATAACGTGGGGGTGACAGGAAGGGTTCCAGGAAGGATCCCAGGCACCTGGGGAAGGAGCTGAGGCCTGGGGAGGGACAAAGACAAGGATGGCTCAGGATTCTGAGAAGGGGGACTCGCCCACTCTGTGCTGTGTGGCCCTCGCCCCCAGGACAGGCAGCCCCCTCCTCTGCCTCGTGCTCATGGGGGGCGGCCAGGGTAGGTGGGAGAGGTTAAAGCCGTGGTCTGCAAACCTCGGCTCACGAGCCACACGCGGCTCTTTGGCCCCTTGAGTGTGGCTCTTCCACAGAATACCACGGGGCCTGGGAGAGTCTATGTTGAAGAAGTGGCATTAGAAGAAGTTTAAGTTTAAAAAATGTGGCTCTCCAAAGAGATTTCCATCGTTGTGCTGTTGGTATTTGGCTCTGTGGGCTGATGGGTTTGCCGACCACTGGGTTGAAGGAACAGGGACTGGGTTTCCTGTTTGGACTGGTTTAGGACTGGGAATGAAGACAAGCTACAGTTGCACGTCTCCTCCCCAACCAGAAAAGTAGGACAGGGTCTGACTGGGCAGGAGAGAAGCGCCCAGAAGGTCCCCATGGGTGGGGAGAAAGGCCGGGCCTTCTCCGTAGTGGAGCCCGGAGACCACGCCAGTGTGGGGGGGAAAGGAGGCCTGTAGGCTCGAGCTCTGGGCTCCCAGGAGCCGTGGGACAGAGCCAGAGGAGAGCCGTCCGCTGCCCCCGCTCGGGTCTGGCCCAGGTTTCCCACCGGGGCGGGAGGGGGTGGGGGAGGCACGTGCAGAGCTCCGAGCTCTGCTCCTGGGCACCAGTGCGTTTGCATATAAGCAGGCGAAGGGGGTTCAATAGTATTCTGGGAGTTAATGGCCGGTTCTTTATGATTCGGAAGAGGCTAACAGACTTTTTTTTAAATCTTAATAAATCATGCATCCAGGCCCAGGATTTTAATCCTCCTTTGTTATCTCTATTATCAGCAGAAAACATCAATGACAACAAAAACTGAATATGGAAAACCGGCCCTACAAGTTTTGCAGTAAATGATAAATCAGGATATCAAATAATAATCCTATATGATAATGAGGGAGTGTGCAAATTGACCATCATGCCCCCACAAGATGGCTGCCTACAACCAGGCCTGCATGGGAGTTAGTGAGGGATGACCAAATGACTGAATAAACAGGCTGTGTGGACTGACCAGGCCAGCAGGGCAGTTAGTGAGGGGCAACCAGGTCGGCAGGCAGGGCGGGGAGGGGGGAGAACAGTTGGGGGCAACCAAGCCGGGGGGTTTGGGGGGCAGCAGTTAGGGACAACTACGCAGGCAGACAGGTGAGTGATTAGGAGCCAGCGGTCCAGAATTATGAGAGGGATGTCCGACTGCCAGTTTAGGCCCGATCCCTAAACCAGCTGTCAGACATCCTCCGAGGGGTCCTGGATTGGAGAGGGTGCAGGCTAGGCTGAGGGGAACCCCCCAGCCCCATGCACGAATTTTGTGCACTGGGCCTCTAGTACTTTTATAATTAATTACTAGCCTGAAGAACCTAGAGGGCTTGAAGACATATGGGAATGATAGAATTGGTTAAGCAAAACCAAGATTCTTTTAGGAAAATGATCTTTTTGCATTAAAAAAAAAAAAGGCCTGTGCCCTGTGAATGCTCATGTGCGCTCCCTCGCGGTTGATGCTGCCACGGGGACTTGTGCCAGCTGTGCGTGCAGAGGTTGTCCAGCCAGGGAGGTGAGTGAGGGTGCGACCCACCGGTGCTCCCCTCTGCCCTCAAAGCTGTTCACCTGGTGCGGGGGGATTAAGAGGAGAACCCCAACTCCCTTGGAGAAGCAATTCCTCTTTTGTTTTTTTTTTAATACATTTTTATTTATTTTAGAAAGGAAGGGGGATGGAGAGAGAGAGAGAGAGAGAGAGAGAGAGAGAGAGAGAGAAACATCAGTGATGAGAGAGAATCATTGATCAGCTGCACACACCCCACACTGGGATCGAGCCCTCAACCCAAGCATGTGGCCTGCCCGGGAATCGAACCATGACTCCCTGGTTCATAGGTCGACAAGCAACCACTGAGCCACACCAGCTGGCTGCAATGCCTCTTTTTTACACAAAGCATCCACCCGGTCCCAAAGTGGTATCTTAAACATTCTTACAAAAATGTGCTATTGACGGTTCCTTGTGTCTGTTCTCTTGCCCTTTTGGCCCCATTGCCTCAGCTCTTCCCCAAGACTGGAACCCACACAAAAATTCCCGAGCATCCAGCCTCTCTATGTGAGATCACTTAAGATCGGGGCCCGCACTGAGGAAAGATAACACCCCACACCACACGACGTCACCATCACGGTCAGTTTTTCCCTCGTGTTCCCTTTCTTTCCCCAAACTCCCAAACCATTATACAGGACTCCACCACTGATGGAGCCATCCCACATGCCTGTGTACCATGTTCTGGAGAATAAAGTTTTTCCATCTTTCTTCACTCTTTTAGGTCTCCAAGCCTTTGAACGTGTTGGCTCCCGTGAGTAGAATCTCTCTCTCTCTCTCTCTCTCCCCTTGTCCACCTGGTAAACTTACTCATTTTTCAAGCCCTATTATTTCCAAATGAAAGAAATAGGATTAGCATAAGTCAGAGACATCTCTGAGTGTTTGTTTTTTCCCATCAAAAGTATGGCTAGGTAGCCAGTGACCACTCCGTTGGCTCACAGCTCTCTGGACCAGCAGTCAACTGGTCAACCATGAAGCCGGAGGGCAGCTGTGACCTGGACCCCAGAGCGGAGCACTACGGTCAGAAGAGTCTCGAAGTGGGCCTTGGGACCCGTAATGAGAGTGATGACAGCGCGGGAGAGAAAGCTTTATGCTCGAAACTGTTGTTAAACTGAGTAATGAGACACCACACCTGTAATTTACTTCAGCTGCCCGGTGCATAGCCTGGAATTTCCTGGAAGCGACTTAATGAGCGGCTCCGTCCTGATCTGACCCCTTTGCCGTGAGCAGGGTCAGAGAAGGGTTACCCTGGGGAAGGAGAGGGACGGGGGAGGAACCATAAACCTAGGCCCCGAGGCTCCAGCCGAGAGAGGCCCACGCGGCCCCAGCGACATGCCAGGTGGTGGGGCAGGAGCTGAGCGGCCTCCGGGACGCGACTCTTTGGGTGCTTTGCTGTCGGGAGTGATTTCGTGATGGCACCTAGGCCTTCACACACCCACAGGCGCCTAGAACGTTAGTGTGCTGCCAGAAGAGACTCCCCCGGGCCCCAGAAAGACAGCTAGCAACACCAGTTTCCAGAAGAATCGGAGAAGCCACAGCACCATTGTGTCTGTTCTAGCTCCTCTTGTGTTTAATCTTTTCTATGACCTGTAAGATCCTGACTCTTCTCATACCCCTGAATACTGACACTTGGTTGAAAGGTACCCACTACGGACACGTTAAGTCTTGACATCATTCTCCATCAACACGTGATGCATGGGTGACAGCGTATGATCAGCCCTATGTTGTGCCTCCATCGCTGCTCTCAATAACTAAACAGCCCACCCTTCTTGAGAGTGAATTGCTTATTTCCAGACATTGACCCGAATTAGCAGAGCTCAGGTGCAGAAGCATTTTGGAAGTAACTTTCTCTGTCAACATCCAAAACTCCGAAACGGTGCCCGGGGGTCGCAGGTAGCTATGGCATCGCCTGGCAAACTGCACCAACCACCTGAGAGCTGTTGTCGGCTTTCTCCCTTTCTGCCCTGGTAAGCAGACTGAGAACTCTTAAGTAGACCGGTAGTTGAGGTATAAGAAGCCTACAGCATTATTTTCAATATTTGACCGGGGAAAAGGTTCTCTAAGGATTTATTTCCACAAGGTATTTTTTGGACGGATGCTTAAAACATCAAGCTCTGGCCTTTAAGAAGACCTCCGAGCCCTAACCGATTTGGCTCTGTGGATAGAGCATCAGCCTGTGGACTAAAGGGTCCCAGGTTCGATTCTGGTCAAGGGCATGTACCTTGGTTGGGGGCACATCCCCAGTAGGGGTGTCCAGGAGACAGCTGACTGATGATTCTCTCTCATCGATGTTTCTAACTCTCTCTCCCTCTCTCTCTGTAAAAAAATCAATAAACTATATTTTAAAAAGAAGAAGACATCCGAGCTGGTGGAAATGGAGTCTGTGGGCTTGTATGTCAGCTGCTTTAGCATGTTGTATCCCATGAAAAATGTAAGGGCTAGAGATCAGATGGCCTCACAAGTTATTTCTAGACTCATTTCCAGATTGATATTCCATAACGGATGGACACTCACCAAAATACAACATCTAGGCAATGAATGTGTGCCCCTGCCCCCACATCGGCACAAACTGGAACTGAAAGAAGGCGGCCATGGCTACCCTTTCGAGGAGGGTGTGTTCGTGTGTTCCCTGGGACTGCGGGAGGGAGCGTGACGGAGGGAGCATGACGGTGCTGACGGTCAGACACCTGGGCCGCAAAGAGCGCGCACACAGCGTGGAGTGGCCAGGCCTCCCGGAAGCAGCGTCCTGCGGGGGGAGATTTCCTCGGGAAGAACTTGTTTACAGAGGAATCACAATCTAAAGGGGATTTTTGACTGTGATAGCTACGGCTATCGCTCCCTAGTCGTGTAGGGCCGTGGTCGGCAAACCGCGGCGGCTCTCGAGCCACATGCACGGCTCTTTGGCCCCTTGAGTGTGGCTCTTCCACAAAATACCACAGCCTGGGCAAGTCTAATTTGAAGAAGTGGCATTAGAAGAAGTTTAAGTTTAAAAAATGTGGCTCTCCAAAGAAATGTCAATCGTTGTCCTGTGGATATTTGGCTCTGTGGACTCATGAGTTTGCCGACCACTGGTGTAAAGACCACAGGCCTGCAGAGACTGGGAGCAGGTCTTGCTAGAGAGAGGCATGGGCAGGTTTGACACTGGGGATGAACTTGGCCCTAAAAGGAGGGTCTGGGACTCCCGTCACTATTGACTGTAGCTAGTCTTGTCCACAACGTCATCGTTCAGTCAGCCCTTTGGTACCTTGTTTGTTTGTTTTTTTGCTGGTCAGTAGGTAGGCTCGGGTCTTTTGGAAGGTGCGATCCGAGGGCAGCCTATGTACACACTGTCTCAGGAGGACACTCTCTGGGCTTCTTCACTGCCGGGACCGCTGGGGACCATCAGGAGACGGGCCAGGCATGCAGGGCCCGAGCTGCCAGCACGTGCCACACCCTCCAATCCTTTAAAAAGAGGAACTGAGCCCGGTTGACGTGGCTCCGTGGTTGAGTATCAACCTATGAACAAAAGGTCGCAGTTCGATTCCTGGTCAGGACACATGCCCGGGTTGAGGGCCCGATCCCCAGTAGGGAGTGTATAGGAAGCAGCCAATCCATGACTCTCATCATTGATGCTCTATCTCTCTCTTTCTCTCTCTCTCTCCTTCTCCCTTCCTCTCCGAAATCACAAAACCATTTTTTTTAAATAAACAAATAAAAAACAGGAACTGAACCTGCAGCCCCAGGTTCACTTACCAACGCGGCCTGGGCCACATCTCACTCCAGCTGCTCCCTCCAGCTAATTTTGAGAGCCGACTGCTGACCGAGGTAAACCTCGTTATCCAGTGGAATTTATTAATAGAGCTCGGGCCCCAGAGTGAGGTCTCTGAGCTTCCCGGGACGGCCTAATAATTCTGCCTCTTCGCCACGAGCCCAGCTCACCCAGGGCTTTTTCCAAATTCATTTCCTTAAGACGTGAGATCGTCCATCACAATTACTCTGGCAGCGAAGACAGCCAGCTGCTCCAGTGACATCCCCAATTTTCTAACAAATTGAATAAACACGCGTTCGTTCGTTTGTTGCTGTGATTATGGAATCAGCAAAACGGCCTGTTTCCCAGCTTGAGAAATTAGGATCCTAATTGTTTCATTACGACTTCTCCCTGTTAGGAGTTCAATGAGATGGAGGGTCTCTGAGTCACCCACAAAACCAATCCTGGTTCAGGGTAAAGACCGCGGGACAGAGGCTGCAGCCCGCAGCGGGCCCTCTCTCTAACACGGAGCCCCCGCCCTCCCGCGCTGGCGCCGATCCCCCCCGGCCGGCCTTTGCAAACTGCTTCCGTTTCACTGCACCCGTGTTTCACAGGACGATGTCCCATCAGGACCTTCTACTGCGTGCATTTCGCTATGCAAGAGTCCGGGACACGCTAAAGAGAGCTTAGGGGTATTACCTTCTTACCCTTTACATTTAAAGGAGATTCATTTGCAGAAATGGCCCCCTTTACTCAGAAGAATATCTGTGCAGTTGGGGCAGTGGAATGCTTATTTTTTTATTTTATGTTTCAGTTACAGCTTACATTCGGTATTATTTTGTATGCTTCAGGTGTGCAGCACAGTGGCTAGAGCAGGGGTGGGCAAACTTTTTGACTCGAGGGCCACAGTGGGTTCTTAAACTGGACTGGAAGGCCGGAACAAAAGCCACCTGACCATGCTGGCACTCTCATCTTGGGCTGCTGGTGAAGGAGTGGAGGGGAGAGCAAGAGAACCCTCCGCTCTTTCGGCTCCGAGGGCCGGATAGAACAGCTGAACAGGCTGTAGTTTGCCCACTGCTGGGCTAGACAATCATATACTTTACAAATTGTTCCCCCGATATGTCCAGTACCCACCTGGCACCATTCCTAGTTATTACAGTCTTATTGACTACACTAGAGACTCTGTGCATGAAATTCATGCACGAGGGAGGAGGGACCTCAGCCCCGTCTGCACACTCTCAAAATCTGGGATCCCTCAGCAGATGTCCGACTGCCGGATCCCATGTGGGATTGGGCCTAAACTGGCAGTTGGACATCCCTCTCGCAATCTGGGCCCACTGGCTCCTAACCGCTCACCTGCCTGCCTGCCTGATCACCCCTAACTGCTCACCTGCCTGCCTGCCTGATCACCCCTAACTGCTCACCTGCCTGCCTGCCTGATAGCTCCTAACCGCCTCTGCCTTGGCCCCCGCCACCTCAGCTTCATCCAGAATGAAGTCCAGAAGGTCGTTTGGCTGTCCAGTCTAATTAGCGTATTGAGTTTTTATTATTATAGATTTGCTATACTTTACACCCCCAGGACTATTTTGTAACTACCAACCAGTACTTCTCTTTTTTTTTTTTTTAATTTTATTTTATTAAGGTATTATTTGTGTACATAGTTTACCATTGCCCCCCCCCCCACCTCCCATTTATGCCCTCCCTCCCCAGAGTTCTGTGTTCATTGGTTGTACTTATGTTCATGCATACCAGTCCCTCGGTTGTTCTCCTATCTCCCCTCAGGTCTCCTTTTCCTCCCCGCTGTCATTTGACAATCTGCTTGTTTTATGGTGACCATCTCAGGACCCCATGAGTAGAATCTGCTCCTCATTTGGCAGTCTGCTTGTTTTATGGTGACTATCTCAGGACCATATGAATAGAGTCCGCGCCTCCTCTGGTTTTCACCGCCCCTTCCCCTGGGTCCCACTGCTTCCCCTGGGACACACGGCTCGCCCGGGGCACACGGCTCACCCGGGACACCCTTCCCTTTTGGGGGGTATGGCTCACTCGGGGCTCACGGCCCCCTGGGACACTCGGCTCACCCGGGGCACACGGCCCCTCTAGGGTGTTGGGGTCGCATATTGGAGGCGCTGCGCTAGCTCCTTGCTAGCATGGCAGGCAGGCTGGGACACCTGCAGTTGGGCTGAGATGGTTGCAGGCGGGGGGACCACCTTCAAAGGTGTCTCGTTCGGTGTGGGAGCGGAGCAGCTGCAGACATGGAGGCTAAGTTCTGAGGTCGCCCACTCCCTGAGCCCAAGGCGTGGTGAGCTCTGTTCTTGGTGGATTTCCTTTATTCTTGGCGGCAGTGGCAGGTGGCGATGCCAGGTGCAACATTGACGGTCGCTCCTGTGGTTCAATTACCTCTGTAGTTTTAAAGTTCACATGATGGTGGTGGCGAGAGCTTCGGCTTGGCCATGTGGCATCGGAGGATGGGCTCACCTGGGTGGCTAATGGAAGGCACCGTGCCATTTCCTCACCAGCGCGCTCCATCTCCCTCCCAGCATGGTGGGTGTGCTGGGAAGATTGTGGGCGGGCTGTGATGGCTGCATGGGGAGAGTCCGCCCTCAATGGTGTCCTCTTTGGTGCGGATGTGGAGCTGCTGTGGATGCAGAGGCTAATTTCTGAAGCCACACTCTCTATGAGCCCGGTGTGTAGTGAGCTCTGATTTCGGTGGATTCCCATTCTTGGGGGCAGCGGTGGGTGCGGCAGCGATGGTAGCTCCTGTGGCTCAATTTCCCCTGTAGTTTTAAAATCCGCATGGTGGTAGTGTCTGATGCTTTGGCCTGGCCATGTGGCAGTGGAAAGAGGATTCTCCGGGTCTGCCAATGGAAGGCGCAGTGCCAGCACAGCGCGCGTGAAGGCCTGGCAGAGCAGGCCGCGGGCGGTGGCGGAGAGTCCCCTCGATGTCTTAGTCTTTCAGATTTAGTGGAACGCTTCCCCTGAGCCAGGACAAGCAGCACCACCACAAATATTGGCCAGCTCAGTGCTGCCCCTCTACAGGTGACAGTAGGGGCATCCTCACCTCGGTAGGCCTTTGCTCTTGGAGGTCTTAACCAGTGGAAGGCAGCACGGTACAGAACTGCCCCACCTTCTCAGTCCTCTGCCAACCAGTACTTCTCAATGCCTTCACCTCTTTCAACCAGTTCCCCAACCCTCGCCCCTCTGGCAACCATGAGTGTGCTCTGTGTCTGTTTGTGTTGAGTCTGGGAAATGCTCATATTCATGCTGCTCTCATTTCCCCAAAGAGGAGGAAAAGCACTAAAGAGCATTTCAGGCCTCTCCCGCCACTCCCTGGCCGCGAGGACAGACGTGGCTGTTTGGAGACAGTGAGGGCATGGACATGGGAACAGAGTGAAATTATATGAGACTGGAGCTAACGATAGAAGAGAGTAAGACCCCTCACGCAGAGAACCACCACCGTGCACCACCTTTTGGAAAAGGCCAATATACACCGATATCCACGCTGGGAACTGAGCCCACAACCCGGGCATGCGCCCTGACCGGGAATCGAACCGGCAATCCTCTGGTGCACGGGACGATGCCCCACCCACTGAGCCACACCAGCCAGGGCTCACCTGATGTTTTATCGCTCATGACATTTGCAGTGCTTCGGGGAGCCATTTTCTTGGACAGAGTAAGGTTTTTGGATCGTTTTACGGTAAAATGCTGCATTTTTCCATGCAAGAAACTAAAAAATAAGAAATAAGAAATAAGAAAGCAGCATCAAATGGAGTCTGTTAGTGGAGGCGTGAGGAGACGACTGCCCTCACACACTCCTTCGTTTATAACAAGGCTTCCGACCTCTGATGAAAACAACGCGGTTTTCCTCTTAAGGAAAACATATGAGGAGGGCCTCCAGATATCACGAGAGGGCTGGGTCTGCACAGCACACGCACAGTGTGACAGCGGTGCCCGTCACATTAAGAAAAAGTCTGCAGTGCGACAACTGTTACAAATGAATTTCTAGGCATGCAAGCGAGTGAGTTCCGTTTGAAAAGCTCGTGTTTTTTATTAAACTGAATGCCAGGACTGGGAGTATTTGTCATTTACAAAGCATTCCATATGTTATATTAAACCCATCCAAGAGCTAGTGTGTGAATCACAAAACCCATTCAGCTTTTCGTGGACGAGGGTAATTTCATCAACTCCACGCTTCAGCTCAGCAGGAATTTCCAGTGAGTATCCTGCCTATTAAGAGAGAGTATGAAGGAAGCAAATCTCATGGTTGACGTACATGCGGCCCAAGCCTGCAATCAAAATAAAGCCGATAATCTTGAACAGAATTGGGACCTAAAATAGCCCAGCGGTTGCTGCCCACAGAATTGATTATGGGTTTATGGCTCAGAGAGCCAAGTGAAATGCATCTAATAGAGCTCACGAAGAACATTCTCAAATGGGATTTAAGTAAAGCATGTTTAAAATAATCACAGACTGCATACTTACCGCCTCTCAGTCACGGAGCCAAGACATGAATGGAATTAAGTCAACTGCTCCTCACCACGTCCCACAAGGGGGCGCCACTGAAGGCACACCTTACGGGGGGGGGGGGGGGGGGGAACATGAAGGTGGTGGGCCTGACTTCCCCAAGGGCAGGAGGAAAGCCGGTGGGAGCTGCTCACACGAGGTCTCCCCACGCAGCCTTGTTTGCAGAGATTATGGCCTGTGTCCTCAGTAAACTCACCCACTCCAAGCGTACACCCTCATTTACTGCTTAGAAACTATTACCGCCCGCCTGTAAACACCCCCGGAGTTAAGGGTGTAATCCTCAATCCTGGTGCTGACTTTGAAACCAATGTTTTTGTTTATAACTGTACCTTCTGTGTTGACATTTGGAAGATTACGTATGCCAACTTCTACCCAGCGCCCGACTTTGACTTTTGGGTCGCCGGGGGACGCTTCAGAGAGCTGCCCAGTGACGGTCAATTCTCTGTCCTCTGTCTCGTGGTGGCACCCTCTCGCTCGGTACCAGCTCCCACAGGCAGGAGCCCGCCAGGTGCACTGAGACGCGTGGTCACCAGCCCGGCATTTAGCCAGGTAGCCATGGTTTACTGTGCCCTCAACCCCACGTCCCAAGCACTTTAAAACCACAACCTCACTTAAGTGCCATTAGAAATCCAGTATTCTAAGGACTCAGAGAGATCTGGCCGCAGCTGACCAGCGGGCCAGAGGAACTCTAACCCACATTTGATCAGAGGTTTTGTTGATTTAACCATTTTCTACGTGAGCCTCCATTTTAGACTGCTTTGTGACAAACTAAATGGCATCGTGAATAGTGAAAATCCGTCTTAAAATATAAAAATTTCAAGAAAAGCCATCCATCTTGATTTTCAGAATGGATGAGATAAAAACTACTAAAATGCCATCAACTGTTTTAATGAAGAAGTATTTCCTGGGACCTTTTCGTTGGTATCTTAGGCGGTTAAATTATCATCATATAACTTGCCCGGTTCTAATTTTCTGTAGCCACAAAAAAAAAAAAAAATGTGTAATGCTAACTCCAACTCCACCAAGTACTATCTCCTAATAAAATGCTAATTTCAACATGTTAAAGGCAAATTGTAAAGATAGCATTGATGCAAGATTGTATTCCAGGTGCCCTCTAGTGGACATAGGTGGTTTCAGAAATCACTTGTTAGGTTTTACTAGGTGTACCAGTTAATAAGCAGATTTTTTTTTCAATTGATGGAGTTACCGTATTTGCCGGCGTATAAGACGATTTTTTGGCCCTGAAAAATATGCCTCCAAGTGGGGGGTAGTCTTATACGGCGAGTATATAACAAACTCTGTATTTTGAGTGGAAATGTTAGGGGGTCGTCTTATACCCAGTCGTCTTATACGCCAGCAAATACGGTATTTTTCAGGGCCAAAAAATCGTCTTATACGCCGGCAAATACGGTACACATATGTTGATATATATACGATTTGATATGTATGCTATTTTATTGTACTGACAACAAGCTTCAAAACTTCGTGTGTCAAATTTGCTGAAGGTGTTAACATCATAGATATTTTTACACTTAAAAAGGTCGAATTTCATGCCCCCCAAAAAAGAGTATTTGCGGGAAGTTTTAATTCATTACTTTATTTTGAAGAAAAGTGCTGCTGAATACTTCGGGAAGCTTATGGTGAACATGCTCCATCTCAAGATACTTGTGAGTGCTGGTTTAAACGCTTTAAAAGTGATGATTTCTATGTAATACCTTAATTTAAAAAAATGAAAGGAAAAAAATTGATGATTTCTATATGAAAGACAAAGAACGTCCAAGTCAACCGAAAAAGTTTGAAGACCAATAATTACAAGCATTATTGGATGAAGTTGCGTGTCAAACTCAAACACAACTTGCAGAAAGATTCAATGTTGCTCAGCAAATAATTTCTTATCATTTACAAGCAATGGGGACGATTCTAAAGAACATGGGTGCCACATCAACTGAACAAAAGACAAGTGGAAAACCGAAAAGTCATCAGTAAAATGTTGCTTCAACTGCAGGAGTCTTTTTTGCATTCAATTGTGACTGCCGATGAAAAGTGGATTTATTTTGAGAATCCCAAACGCATAAAACCATGGGTTGATCGAGGTCAACCACCAACATCGACTGAAAGGCCAAATCGCTTAAGAAAGAAGACAATGCTCTGCGTTTGGTGGAATCAGGAAGGTGTGTTGTATGATGAGCTTCTAAAACCAGGTGAAACCGTTAATACTGATCACTACGACAACAAATGATCAATTTGAACCACGCTTTGATCATGAAATGATCAGAATGTGCTAGTAGACACAGCAAAGTAATTTTGCTTCATGATAACACCATCACACACTTCAAAACCAGTTAAAGACACGTTAAAAGATCTTGCCTGGGAAGAATTAACCCACCCGCCGTATTCACCAGCCCTTGCTCCTTCAGATGACCACTTGTTCCGATCGATGGCACACGCACTTTCTGAGCAGCACTTCAAAATGTACGAAGAGTGGAAAACTGGGTCTCTCAATGGTTTGCCTCAAAACAAGAAAAGTTCTATTGGGACGGTATCCACAAATTCCCTGAAAGATGGGGGAAATGTGTAGCTACTGATGGACATTGCTTTGAATAAGGCACTTTTGTTTCTCTTGAAATTATCATGTTTTCTTTGATTATAAAATCTGCCATTAACCGGTACCCCCAGTAAGTGAAACCCGCCTCTGGAAGGACTGAGGCATCCCTTCGCCCCATGCTGGCCACTCATTTCCCCTCCTTCACTCTTGCCCAGGTTCCCAAGATACAAAGACAATGCTACTCAGTGTCAAAGCAGCCAAACTTGACAGGGCTGGGAGGCGGGCAGAGGACATGGCGCACAGTTTCCCGTGATGGGGCGTCACCGAACAGGTGTGACCCCGAGGGAAAGGATGGAGGCACCGCTTCTACAAACTGCCTGCAAGCCTGGCATTTGGAAGGCAGGTTTGGGGCGTGCTATGAGGGTGCCTACATGCATGTGCAACTTCATGGAGTCTTCTGGAAATTAGGCCTAAGGGTGTGCATGTTGAATGGGAGAATTTCAGTTGAGATTGAACGTTATTTATAGGCTGCACAAGCCTCAAAATACTCCATAGTCGAAGTAGCAGACGGATGAGGTCATTTGTCAGGGGGCGTGTCCTTAGCTGTGTGATGAGGTCCCCTCTTCCTGCCGCTGCAGAGACTCAAATGCCTGCCATCACCAGAGCTCTGCTCCTCCAGCTCTCCCATCATACTGTGTCAGCTTTTCTCTTTAGCCACTTCAACTCCACCCCCCCGAAGTCCTCTGTTCTCTCATTTTCTACCCAGTCTCTCCGATCCGTCCTCCCCTCCTCCACTCACCACAGAGCTCCCGGGAGAGGCCGATAGCCAGCTGGGGATCAGCACCCAACTTCCTGGACAGGTGCGAGGTCAGCAAAAATCTGTCTAGTTATGCCAAAAGCACGAGTTGGGTGTGGCTTCACCTGCTCTTCCAGTTGATTTGCAGACCTATTTGGAGAATGCACGGGAACATTCTGATTTGGGCGGACACCATTGTCCTGCGGCCACCTGGAACTCAACTCTCTGGGTTTGTCTGCCTGAACGTATCGTAGTTTCACTTCCATTCTGAAAGGAATTCTTGCTGAGTGGAGAGAATTGGCTTAGCAGCTGGTTTCAATCCTCCGAGGACACCCCGCTATCTTCTAGCTTGCATTATTTTTGGTGAGAAGTCGGGTATTTGTTGAATTACTACCAAATAAGTTTTGTCCTCTGGTTTTTAATTTAAAAAAATTTTGTAATTAATTATGGCATCACATAATTGTCCTTATCCCCCCATTCCCATTCCAACCCCCCCCAACACACACACACATGTCCCCCCACCTCAGCCCCCACCCCCCACCCCGCTGTCCATGGCCACTGGTTGCATGCACACAAGTCCTCTGGTTGATCTCTTCCTCCCACCCCCACCCTCCCCCACCCTCTCTCTGAGGCTCGAGAGTCTGATCGCTGCTTCTCTTTCTCTGGGTCTATTTTTGTTCACCAGTCCATGCTGTTCATTATTTCCTCTAGATGTGTGAGATCAGGTGATCCAAGAAGTACCCTTGTAAGAACCTAAACTGCGACAAGCCTTAATGGTTATGCCGAGAGGCAAATGAGTCAGTCTGTCGTCTTCTGTTTTTAAGATTGCTTCCTCCTTTAACTTCCACCGTGTCACCATGATGCATCTGGATACATAGGTTTTTATTCGTGTTGTTTGGAACTTACTGAACTACTTGAAATCTCTAACTTGATGTGCATCTTGGGAAAATTCTCAAAGAATCTCTTCAAACACTGCTTTTGCCCTATCCTCTCTCCTTTCTAGGACTCCAAATAAACAGATAGGATCTCTCACTGAACTCATTTTCCCCCCCCACCTTTTTCCTCTCCTTGCTTCAGTTTGATTTCTCCTGACCTGTACCTCACGTATGTCCAATGCAAGGCTCTGCCTCATAAGTGGTCACACACTCCAAGGAAAGCGGTCCCAAGTGACGGTCTCATCGCTCTGGACTTCCTTCTGGATTCAGGTCCTCTCATAACTGGCTATATTGGTCACTCTTTGTTTCTGTTAAGATGTTTTCTTCTACTTTGTTCAGTTTTACTCGGCTTCAGCGGGAAGGCTAAATGGCCTGGTGGGCCTTAGCCAGCACCGGTCTTCAAGATGGTCATTCGTAACCCTCATAAGCACGGGCCTTCCTCTCTCCCGGGTAGAAGAGGATTACACGTGTGTGACGGCATCGGACACCACACACTGGCAGACGAGATCCACGTGCCCACGTGTAACAAGGTCGAAAGGGCTGCAGGGACAGACTGTGCTTCACTTGGGAACCAGGAAATTGGTCTGGTACCTGCCATCATAATACAGTTGGCATTCATTTTAAATAAAGAATATATTAGGTCCTCAGAATAGAAAAAAAGACCATCTAATAAATGTATACAGTGAATAGCGTGTCTTTATTCTATTTACAGTACATTTGTTATAAATATAATACATTTTTGAAAAGCTTATTTTTATTAACTGAGATTTATATTTTAAACAGATCAACTCAAATGTTAAAGTTACATAATAAAGAATATGATAATTTAAATGACAAAAATCTCATATTGTGAAATAGTGCACACTATGCTGAGATGAATGAGGAAAAAAAGCTCAAACTCCTTTCAAAACTATATTCAAAGCATCAGAAAAAAGTTTCTTTTTACAAAGTTATGTATAAGCCATAGGGAACCACCGGTACTGAACCACAGTTCAGAGCTGATTTTAGAGAACCGTGTGAGGCAGACAGGAAAGTTTGTAGTTCATACTCTACCGAACTTCACAGTAAAGCTGGAATTTGACTGAAGGCTTAACAGGAGTACTGCCAACTCGGCCTTTCCTTCCTCAAAACCGCCTGGTGCTCGCACACCAGCAGTAAGCTGTAACAGCAGACTCAGACACTGGCTTTTACGATGGTGCTTACTAAGAGGCATGGATATGTTGAATTCTGCAATATGAGCATGTAAATTATTACCAGGTTTAAAGAAATAAAAAAGAATATCAGTTTCTCAGTCCAACGTGCTTTACATCATCAGCAAATTGACAAGTATTTTGCAGTGATCCGACACCAACCACGAGAGCAAGTTGGGTATTTCAAATACTGCTGTAAAAGTCAGTCAGTAAGTAAACTGATTCTTGTGGGTTTCAGTACAACTTGACAAGCTGTCACACATTATTGATGATGATCAGGGCAGGCATGGCGTTCTGCTGACTTGCTTCAAACACTGTCACTTGGTCCGATAACTTGGCAAATACCCTCGGAGTCCCGAGGTTATAGACGCCCGTGTGGACAAAGCATGCCTTCAGCTGCAAGCTGTGCAGCTCCTCGCTTTTAAGCCGCAGCTTATACTGAGTCTGTCCGAGCCACGTAAACGACCCGTGGATTTCCAATGATTCTGGACTAAAGAAGGAGGAAGAGGATAAATGGAAGGGCTTTGTCTTTATAAATTTATCCCCAAAGTCCCAATTAACAAACCCTTCTATCTAGCAATTTTATTTCTAGAAATAATTTTATGAAGCCAACTATTTATAAAACACTCAAAATAGCAGCTAGCAAATGATGGAGCCAATTTTCACACCCGAGCTTTTAACCACCACCTAGCTACCCATACATAAAAACCCATGTGTATGTAAGAATGGGTATACTATTGAAACTGTTTATAATGCTGAACAATGGAAAGCAACTCAGTATCTACCAGTAAGCCATTAGTTCCTTAATTACAATACAAATAATCATCCACAGAATGTGTTTGGGTTTCAGAGTTGCTTCCGATCCCGGGATATTAATCAACAATAATGAGTGAGTGTATGTTTCACATTTTCTAACAATCCACAAATTCCTGAATTCCAAAAAGCACCAGCTGTTGGAACATCAGATGCGGAAGTATGAACCAGCATTTAAAAAAATATTATTTATAATCAGGAAAATAAAACTTAAACACACCTTTTATGACAATTTTAGAGTTCCTTCTCACCAACAAACTTGTATAAAACTGTTAGCTCTGGTCAAATTAGCGTTCTGCTTGGGGGATGCCTCCCATTCTGTCCCTGTCTTAACGCTGAGATAATCCTCTGGGACCCTTTACTGACACTTCTGCAACCCCAAGCAGAATAAATCAGGACATGCCTGAGTACACTTTATCCACATTAGTAACTATCTGCAGAATTTCAAAATATTAAATTGCTCGCCAATCAACCTTAACCTATGAAATAACCGTACACTACATAAACCTTTACCTTGTTGCTTTATGCCGAAGATCAACGATGACATCGACATCAGCCTTAGAACAATTGGAAAGTAAAAGGGTGACTGGTACTAAACAAAGGCTAAGGAAGAAAAATAAACACAACAATTAGCTGTGTGTTATAACACTTAGCAATACCTGACAGAGAAGAAGCTTCTTAAAAACAACTAGATTCAAGAAGAAGAAAAACTGAGATCCAAAACCACTTAAGACAAATTGTGTATGTAAATAAAGTAAAACATAGTAATACAATGCCTGAATATCAGAATATACACATCCATAAAACCACTTTTTTACTTCAATGTATTATTATAGTTAATCTTTTTTTAAAAAAATATATATTTTATTGATTTTTTACAGAGAGGAAGGAAGAGGGATAGAAAGCCAGAAACGTCAATGAGAGAGAAACATCGACCAGCTGCCCCTTGCACACCCCCTACTGGGGATGTGCCTGCAGCCAAGGTACATGCCCTTGACCGGAATCGAACCCGGGACCCTTCAGTCCGCAGGCCAATGCTCTGTCAACTGAGCCAAACCGGTTTCGGCTATTATAGTTAATCTTAAAAACAAAACAAAACAAAACCATTAAAATATTTCTAGGTGGTTATTTCCCAAAATGAAAACCAAAGTAAATAATCTCAGCCACAAAAGGTCAGTGGAGAAAAAATCAATTGTGAAAATGCCCACACACAACCCTGTCCTCCCCTCCGCCCGGGCTCTCGGGGACAGTGCACCTTCGCACGTTACCCAGCGCGTTTTCCTTGGGAATGAATGGGCTCCTGGCTCGCCAGCCCAGCCCATTCTGGTTTCCCAGTCCTCTTCATTCATTCCGGCCAATTCTCTCACCCACAGCTCAGGAACCTGGCACTGCACTCCCTCTCCACTTCCTCTGGAAGTCTACCACTTGGTGAATCTTAAGTCACTAATGCTGTCGAAATTTGAACTGTTTTGATGTGTCTATGTTGCATTCATGTCTTGGGTTTAATTTGTCTCCAAAACAAACACAAAATGATATAATATTTTTTCCTTGCTTCTGACTTAATGATAAACCTGCTCATTAAAAGGAAACTTTTGGCAACTGAAGTGGCTGAGGCAATATCCATCTTTAACCACAGCAGCAACACAGAGAACGGAAGTCAAGGGTAAATCACTAACACCGATACTTATAGATTAACTAGTATTCTAAATTTCTCCTTCAGCATTGGGTTAATGCATTGTTAAATTAATCAAGTGTGTGCGGGTTATGAAAATTTTAACAAAAACCCCCTCCAACCTTTTTTGATGAAAGGGGTGGTTCAGGGACTCCGGGTAGTGGAGACTCGTTTTAATGAGGCTGGAAAGCTGCTCCACAGATGGTCTCGAAGAAACTGCAGTGTTTTCCGGCCTGAAAAATTTTAATGGTTCCATTTCTGGTGGCTCCTGAAAAAATACATGAAATTAAAGCTCTGCCTTATTATAATGTATAATGAATTCAAAGTTAAAACCAATAAAGTAAAGCAGACACTATTTCTGCTGTTATTTAAACAAACATTTGCAATATAATTTAGGATAAAGAAACTAGGACATGGAGTCATTAATTCATTTTCCATTTATTTTATGCTGGACTTAAATGTTGTTGTTTTTAATATATTTTTATTGGTTTCAGAGAGGGAAGGGAGAGGGAGAAGGAGATAGAAACATCAAGGAGAGAGAATCATTGACTGGCTATCTCAATGAATTCCAGTAACTTCACATATTAGCTCTACGATCTTAGATAAGCTAGTTAATATGTTAAGACTTAATTTCCTCATATGTTAAAAAAGGGGTTCATAATAATAACAATTATTTCAAACGTCATGGTTCTTATCTGGTGAAAGTTAAGGCTCTCTTCATTCCATTGTATAGCATCTGTTTACCTTTTCAATGTAAAGCTTGAAGATTAAGATCTATTTATAAAAACAATATAAGGTAACTATTTGAATTATTGAACTAAATGTGCTTAAATGTTGTTCACAGATACCATGAGAACTGTTTGGTAAGATCACACAGTACTTCAGAGAAACAGGAAAACACATTATACTGTTACCAGCTGCTCCCCCTCCAGAGGGCATTTTAAGAGATGCCCCTGGACTTCCACAACAGGGTGGGCCTGGGACAAGTGAGGAAATAGAGAGAACATTGTTCTCTCAAGCAAAGCAAGTCTTTATAGAATATGAATTCTAGATTCAATAGAGTATACCATAGGAACCACAAATGCATCTTAATACTCTTAGAAGGGGTTAATGAATTTTATAAGAAATTTACATTCATGCCCTGGCTGGTTTGGCTCAATGGATAGAGCGTCAGCCTGCGGACTGAAAGGTCCCGGGTTCGATTCTGGCCAAGGGCACATGCCTGGGTTGCAGGCTCGATCTCCAGTAGGGGTGTGCAGGAGGCAGCCAATCAGTGATTCTCTCTCAGCACTGATGTTTCTATCTCTCTCTATCCCTCTCCCTGCTCTCTAAAATCAATGAAATTTATTTAAAAAAAAGAAAAGGAAAAAAAGAAATTTACGTTCATGCCGAAACCGGTTTGACTCAGTGGATAGAGCATCAGCCTGTGGACTGAAGGGTCCCGGGTTCGATTCCGGTCAAGGGCATGTACCTTGGTTGCAGGCACATCCCCAGTAGGGGGTATGCAAGAGACAGCTGATGGATGACTTTCTCATCGATGTTTCTAACTCTCTATCTCCCTCCCTTCCTCTCTGTAAAAAAATCAATAAAATATATTTTTTAAAAATAATAAAATAATGCATTAAAAATTTTTATGTTCATTTCTAATTTTAATCAGTCTTCTCAAGCAACCACCAACTCAAATCCCAACATAAAGGCTTGCACAAGCCAGACCTCATCAAAAATACAACCTCCCAACCCCCCCGCCTTGTTTACAGGAAAGCCCCAAAGCGACTGTTAGTACCTGTTTCTGAGGATGCGAATAGGCTTCTTTCCCTATGGTGTGAAGAACAACATGG
The DNA here is from genome assembly GCA_963924515.1 of Vespertilio murinus. Lineage (NCBI taxonomy): Eukaryota > Metazoa > Chordata > Mammalia > Chiroptera > Vespertilionidae > Vespertilio > Vespertilio murinus. The sequence goes on from OZ004709.1 coordinate 4,126,231, forward strand.
TGCTGGCCTTCCAAAATGAGCTGCTTACTGTCTTCCACCACGTAGGCCTGGGCACAAAGCACAGAAGGTTACCCTGCTGAGCAGGAACCTGAACAGCAGCTCAGGGACTCTCCCTGCTGCGCAGAGTTGAGCCGAGGTGGGCGTTGGCGGGTCCAAGCCCTGGCCCACCCCAGCCCGCCTGCGCGCGGAGGGCCCTGCTGTGGGAGGGTGACGGGGCTGACGCTGCTCTGCGCTGGACGCCCTCGGCCGCCTGGCCTGGCCTGGGTGCGGACTCTCCGAGCTGCCCCGCTCAGGCAGCGCCACGCCATCCATGTGCTGTCTCCAGCTCGGGGAGCCTCTGAAATCCAGCTGGCAGAGGCCTTTGTGCCCAGCACCAAACCAGCCTAGCGCCCTCCCCACGAGACCCAGGGGATACAGGGCCGCGATGACGCCCAGAGGAGAGCCCGGAGAAGGGACCGCCTGCAGCTGTGTGCTGTCACGGACGAGGGCAGTGTCAGGCCACGATGTCACTGAGGAGTATTTCCAATGCAGGAAATGAACAAATAAACCCGGCTTTCTCTCTCAAAAAACCAACGCAGTGTTTAATGGGAGGCAGAAATATCATGGCTACTATCAATTACTGGCACTCCGGCTGTGTCAGCGTTTCTAGTTTTATTTATTCATTGAATCTCTGAGGTATTTGTCGAAATCTGTCTGCCTCCTATAACACAGCTGGCGTGGGTATTCCGGAGCCACGTCTGCAATCTTTTCCAGCCTGCCCTCGGGCGCCTCAGGCACTCGTGCGGAAGGAGAGTGTCGGAGACCAGCTCCTTTTCTCTCCGGGAACACCAGTACAGAGGCACAGGCCTCCTATATGCCTCTGTCTGCTGCAAGTGTATGCAGCAGCATTTCAGATAAAATATTCTGTCATTATAAAAACAAAACAAAACAAAAAAACAAAAACGCTAGAGGCCTGGCCAGCTGGGTAGCTCAGCTGGTTAGAACGTCATCCCAGTATGTCAAAGCTGCAGGGTCAATCCCCGGGCAGAGCACATACAGGAATCTACCAATGAATGCATCAATAAATACAACAACAAACTGATGTTTCTCTCTCTTTCCAAAATAAATAAATAAAATATGCTACAAAGGAGAGAGGCAAATGGAATCTGCCAAAGACAAATAGCAACAAATGAGTGATGGGCGCCAAGAGGTTCATGCTGCTGGTCCCCTTTTCAGTGTTTGGGAAGAGTTCACTAATTAGTACAGCGTTTAATACCTGCGGCCATGAAGCTCATGTGTACAGTAGTCCCAGCACCACTTAGAAATAGCAACAATACACAGGAGAGTGATTGATTTGAATGAATTCTTCCTTTTGGCAAAAAAGTCATTATGGAACTACCAAAAAGTTATAAAACAACCTTAATACTGAAACTGGAATATTGAAGCAGAAAAAACATAAGCAGTTTACATTTGTTCTTCAGCTCAAGAGTCAAAGATATATAAGCAAGGCTTGCAGAAATAATGTGACATCACATACCTTCCACAGTATGACAACGTTCAAATCCACCTCACTGCACTTCTGAATTAGCCTCACAGCGCCCTCTATGGACTGCTTTTCCGAATGCACTGAGGGCTGGACTTTTTTTAATTCAGAGGATAAACTTCGATAAAAGAAATCTGCACACGGGCTTGCCGAACTTATTATCTGTAAAAGAATATCACTGTCTAATCAATGTTTTCTACTGAATACACTCCGCCAGACTTACATTTCTATAACCTGCACATACCAAAGGCTTATTCGGTAAGTTCATGTCAATGTGTTGACTACAGAGAGGCCACACTAATACTTAAAACACCTAAAATATCTGGTATAAAATACCCGGAATCTTAAAAGATGTTACTTCAAAATAACTAATCTACCCTGCTGTGACATTAGGTTTGATCTTTCATGTATCCATGATGAATGAGTAGCTCTAAGAAAATGATTAAAAATAAATTGTTGAAAAGAAAGTAATTTTTTTACTATTAAAATATTAAAGTATTTCTCATTCAAATACTTAGAACACTAGGCAACAACCCACCAACCAGAATGCAAGTGACTGTGGTATTAATTTGGCTTTTACACTTGAAGGGAGAGAATATGAGGAAAGAATTTTAAATGGACTCAGCACAGCAAAATTTCCCTTCATGGAATATTGTGTTTCATGGTAAAATTTCGTAGCTTTCCTGCATTACAGGCTGTCTTATAAAGATGCCAACCTTAGGTTTAATAAATACATACATTGTCCCCAGTAGGAGTGCACTCTGCTGGTAAACTACTGTCCCATAGTTTTCTCATTGATCTGCCATCTTGGTAAGTTCTACTCAACCAGATCCACCCTTTCTGTCTTCAATGTTCCCATACAAAACTATTTAGTAACAATACAATAACAATTTCAACCTGAGTATAATTTAAGAGTCACGGTGATATTTCTAAGTATTTTAAATAAAAAATGAACCAAACAAAGCAACTGAATTCCTGAAAGCTAAATTCGACCATTTGGGAAGCACAGTAGCGCCAAAGTCATGCTTGTTCTAGAATTATTGGGTTTTGGAGCTCTGAGCTATTGCTAAATAGCTGTTTCCTCAAAATGTCAAAAGACAGCCACAAAGAGTAAGTCAGATGAAGGCAAATAAGAGAAATACAAAAAAGTAAAAGGCTGTTTGGAATTATGAAGGGAAAAAACAAGGAAGAAATAATGCCAATAACAGCACCCTACAACATGGAATTTTACATCCTTGGTCCAGAACTTTTTAGAAGCAGATCCCCAGGTCCCCTCTTCAGATTATCTGCAGGGCTGGTTGAAAATGCATATTCCCAATCTCCACTCGAGACATAAGGAAACGGAGTTTTTGAGGCAGAAAGGCACAGCTCTCATTTTTACAAAATTCTCTAAGTCAAAAACAGGGTCTGCAGACTGATACCCTCAAGATCACCTGGCAGCTTCCTATACAATAAAAAGCTAATACGCAAATCGTCTGAAGGGTGGAAGGTCCTATCACTATGATGCACAGACCACCAGGGGGCAGACACTCAATGTAGGAGCAGTCCCCTGATGGTCAGTGTGCTCCTACAGGGGAGCACTGCTCAGCTAGAAGCTGGGCCCACAGGTGGTGAGCTCAGTGGCAGTGGTGGGGGCCTCTCCTGCCTCCATGGCAGCACTAAGGATGTCAGACTGCCGGCTTAGGCCCACTCCCCCTGAGGGCTCCCAGACTGCGAGAGAATGCAGGCTAGGCTGAGGGGACCCTCTCCCCCCATCCCACCCCCCACCTTGAGTGAATGAATTTCATGCACGGGCCTCCAGCATAATATATACTCTCAGGCTCACTCCAGTCCTGCTTCATCAGAATCTGCGTTGTATATCCCCAGCTGACGCATATGTACATTTTGAAAGGTTGAAAACTACTACTCTAGGGAATTCTTACAAATAATGAAGTTGGGAGTATCAGTGCTCTAGACAATAATACATGTAAAATCAAAAGAGTTCATTATTTGGGTCTCAGAACCATATGGTAACCAAAATCCAGAAGAGTATCATCTTTATGTTCCACTGTGATCACTTTCTCTAGTAGACAGATTCCTTCATATAATCCTAGTTCTCTTTTTTTTAATCCCATGAACTATACTTATTTTATGATACTCTTAAAAGAAAGTTAATTTTAAGTAATTGATAAAACTGTATAACCCTTATAGCATTTTTTATCTGTTTTGGGACATGAAGTCAAGTTGTAAAACACAACAAAGTTGACAAGTTCACCACCAAAGAATGTGGGGATTACTAAAGCAATAGTTTTGCCAAAAGAGGCAGATGTTCCAAAACTGTGACTTTTATTGTTATTTTTTTTGAGACCTGTGACTTTTAAAATCAAATGCTACTATATAAAACTTTAGACAATAAAAAAGAAAATTATAAAATAAAAAAAATCAAATGCTTCTGTGTTTATTTGCATACCTGTTCATTTCCAAAGATGATATCTGCAAAGGTGTATTTTTCTGAGGACTGTGTGGCAACTGAAAAACAGAGGGGGAAAACCTAATCATATCACTGGCATAAAATATAAAATGACCAGAAGGAAGGTTAAAGTAAAATGAATTTACCTTCTTCTTCCTTACATCGTATTGCCTTGAAGCAAAACTTTCCTTTTTCCCTACTGCCAAGTTTGGCATCTAGGAAGAAAAGAAAATTTCAAAGATTGTTTTCAGTTTATGACATGCAAAAAACAATTCATTATTCAGATTTCCTCAGTCAAATTGGAAAATAATTCATAATTATAAATATCTAGAGGCCCGGTACATGAATTCATGCATGGGTGGGGTCCCTTGGCCTTGCAGGCCATTGGGATCAATGGGGGCCGGAGAAGGTTGGCCGGGGGGAGGAGCCACGGGAGGTCCCAATTGGGGCCATTGGGGCCAGCCAGTTGGGGGGAGGGGCTGCAGGAGGTTGGCTGGCTTGGGGGAGGAGGAGCAGGGGAGGGCCCATGGGAAGTTAGCCAGCCATGGGAAATTGGCTGTGGGAGCACAATGACCACTAGGGGGCAGCTCCTGCGCTGAGTGTCTGTCCCCTGGTGGTCAGTCTGCGTCAAAGCAACAGTCGACCAGTCATTCGGTCACGTAGGCTTTTATATATATAGACTAGAGGCCAAATGCACAAAATTTGTGCATGGGGGGATGTCCCTCGGCCCAGCCTGTACCCTCTCACAATCTGGAACCTTTTGGGGGATGTCTGATTGCAATCTGGGACCACTGGCTCCTAACTGCTCATCTGCCTGCCTGGTCGCTCCTAAACACTTCTGCCTACCTGCCTAATAGCCTCTAACCACTCACCTTCCTGCATGATCGCCCCTAACCACCTCTGCCTGTCTGCCTAATCACCCCTAACCGCTCCCTGAGGGGCGGGACTAGCTGGAGTGAGGGGCTGTGGTCATTCTGGTTCTCTGGTCATTCTACCATTTTGGTCACTAGGCTTTTATTACGTAGGATGTTTAAAGAAAAATGTCTTTGCTTTCATCTCAATAAACTAAATCTCACTCAGCTCTTTAAAAGGATAAAATTAAAATTTCTTGAGTACATGTTCATATGTCTATCTGTCTATATATACACTGAATGCATAATAATCTGGACACTCAGTGTATATCCTATATAATAAAAGGCTAATATGCAAACTGTCCCCTCGACAAGGAGTTCAACCAGCAGGCAGGCCAGCCAACCTCCCATGTCCCCTCCCCCTGGTCAGGCTGGCTGGACCCCCACCAATGCACAAATTCATGCACTGGGCTTCTAATAAACACACACACACACACACACACACACACACACACACTCACTCACACACTCACTCACTGAGTGGCCAGATTATTACGTGTTCAGAGATAATAATAATCTGACCACTCAGTGTATATATGGCAGTATAGACAGAAAGTTTGAAAGATTAGAACTTTGGGGCTAAGAAGTCTAAAATCATACCACTCTACCATTACTTCATTTCTGTTCAGTATTTATAATAATAAAAGCATAATAAGCTAATTAGACCAGACACCCAAATGACCTTTTTAATTTAATTCATCCCCTTGCATGAATTTCGTGCATCGGGCCTCTAGCTTCCTCATAATATGCCTAATTTATACCAATATTCTTATATGCACATAATTTGCTAGAATTTTTTCACCAGTGCAAACACCTCTAAATTCTAGTATATTTTAATTACAATAGTTTTAATTGCAGCTTAATTTATATTACAGCTACCCTGAATTTTTCCCTAGTGAGCATAAATCTTACAATAAACTGCTCTGACCTATATGGGTTTCCCTTATTTTAAGTTAATTCCTTTATATAAATGCCCAAAACAAGGATGACCCTGAGGCTAAGGGTTTAAACATTTTTTATACTTTTTGAATATGGATCATACAATTCATTTCCAGAAGGAGCAATTATCATTTTTCCAGCTTCTCTCCACTCTTACTTGTTACTGGCAGAATGATAAACTGATAGAAATATTCTGGAAAACAATTTGTCTATATATATCAGAAGTATGCATACTCTTTTTTTTCCCGACATTACACAGGTATGGAAATACACAGAAGAGCCAGTGAATATAACCATAGTCATGACTATATTCAGAAAATCCAGCCTTCTGATGGCAAAGGAAACTTCCATATTCTAGTCCACAAGTTTCTGAACTGTTTGAAATTTTGACAGTGATCGTGTATCAAGGTACCAATTTTACAAGTGAATAAAAATTAATTCAAATAGATCTTGAAGAGAATGAAAAGATGAAAGATGGAAAAGAATCAATGAAAAAAGTAATTTGATTTATAGTTACATAAAATAATGAAGGCACCACATTTTAATGCTTAATATAATTAGTTTTAAGGAAGGTACCATATTATGGTACTATTCTAGGGGGGGGGAAAGTCAATCACTGAAGATATGTCAGAATTTACTATGAAGAGGGAAAAAGGCACAAACCTTTGTTTTCGGAGAGATTTACAGATTTCTGTAGCTTCCAGTGTTTGCTACTGCTTGATACTTGTACTATATGGAATTCCTTAACACCTGCTTCACTCTATCAAAAAGAAATGACAATCATTCAGGATTTAGGAGCACTAATGTATTCTAATGAAAATATCCAAACACTGACACAAAGTCAACATAAATTAACATAAGATGAAAATTTTATTTTTAAATTAACAATACACATTTCAGAAAGTGTTATTTGAATTCCTTTAACATTCTTAAAACAGACAAACCAACACTGCATCTAAGAAATGTTTATAATGTATTCCTAGTGGCAAATTTTAAAAACACTGAAAGTATTCATAATCAGTTACTGGTAGTGTTTGATAGACAATTATTTGTTCTCAATTTTTTAATCAAAACTATATCATTATTTTATTTCTTCTGACCATTCTGATACAACCCATTCCCATTAAGGCAAAAAAATGAACATAAAAACTACAAAACAATAAGCATGACCAATGGACACAGACAATAGGGGGGTATGTGCTGGAGGGTGGGAGCCAACAGGAAGAGGTCCATAGGAAAAAGGAGACATGTAAAACTCAACAATAAAGAATTTTAAAATAAATAAAAATAAAATGATATGAGAAAAAACAACTTATAAAACTGAATCCCAGTATAAATAAAGTTATTTAACCACATATGTTTTTATTCTCCTGAATAAAAGCCAATATGAAAATTAAAATTTTCTTACTCTTTCAATTATTGATTTTTTTAATTGGGGGGGATCATCAAAGTATTAACCCTAAATATCATAAAAAGAAGTGCCGTTATAAATTTATTAAGCTAAAAGCAAAGTACATTATAGAATTAATAATATTTTAATAAGTATTTGAATCGAACCACTCTAAAGCTCAGATCCTATTTTAATTATGAGATTGCATTTCATTTTAAGAACATTTATTTTTATATTTTGAGTACATAAACAGAAATGGTAAAATGTTTAAAAAGCTTTATATAAAGGAAACTGTACTGTCAGAAAAGTATGTGAAGGGTTATCAAATCAATACTGAATGTGAAATCCTAACAGCTTTATAAATTTAATTACAAAAGAGATTCTCAATGGTGAGGCTACATTTTCATGTGCAAATGCACCATATTTATGCCACCAGATCTTTTTATTTGGAGACTTTATATTATAAAGCTAATGGAGAATTAGTATGTTTTCATACTCTGCTCTTATGAACAGAAAAATATCCATTACTAAAAACAAATGAAATACTTCAAATAGAATTAAAAACAAAATTTAGTTTTAAACCAACTTACAGTATTAATATTTTCCACATCCACAAAGACTAGCATATTGCCTCCTCTGCCTTCCTCATCTTCAAGAGAATTACTCCTGCAGACAGTGGCCCGTACGTTCAGAGATCGGCTGGTGCAAATAACTGCTGTGTGTCTTAATATCCTGTGACTGAAGAAACAAAAAACTGCAAATTTAATCTAAAAGCCTCTTCCTGTGTATGATTCTCTAATTCCAAATTAAGCTTTTAAAACCTCATCACTTTCAGAATCATGTCTTTAAAAAACGTATATATAATGAAGTAAAATTACCTCGTTGGCGCTAAGTTCAATCAGGTCTCACTTGGAGGGTACTATTAGTCTGACTTAGGGAAACAATCTTCTGTAGTCATGTCCTGAGCATGCCTCTCTGTGATGGCAGCTCCAAAGAAACCACCTACCACGTCAACTCCAGCCTTTCACCTGCCACGCAAAGCCCTCCACAATAAAGCTTTACATCCCGGGCTGTGTGTAGTTCCCTTTACTTGCTCCTTTGTTTTACTCTGTGGCCAAACACCCTCCTTCAGGCTGTGAATCCAGTCAGTCTTCATACACACACAGTCCGGGAGACCCACTACGCTCTTGCCTATCCTCCTTGATATGCAAATGCTGAAGTCTTCCCTCTCCTGGAAGCTCCTTTCCTCTCTGCTCCATTCCCTGAGGCCTTCCCGTTGTCTCGGCCAGAGCTTTCTCTATCCTCTTGGGAATTAGCACTGAATGAGGATCTGAAATGTTCTTATGCTGACAAATACTGTATCATTTCTCCTCAGCCTTATGAGATATTTTAAAATCTCTATTAAATAAAATAAATGTAGCACAATCACTCCTAGTTAATTTTATAAAAATGACAATGCATTAATACAAGGAAAATATTGTGCTATGTAATAGGACAGGCCACAGTCCTTGTCAGAGACAGGTTTGATTTCTTCAGTGAGCTCAATTAAAACACCACCCCGTCATCTGTCAAGCACATACATACTTTTTTTATACATTCTTGTGGGGCAGAAGGGGACACAAGGGGGGAAAAAAGTTAAAATACTTTTCTTAAAACAGAATGACTGCAGGCATGTTGTCTTCATATACAAATGATACTTGTGAATTTCATTATTAGGTGATAACTCTGGCCAAAAACTTAAGTTTTATTAGAGTCATAAAGTTTATAAATAGGAAAGCCACTACAAAGATTAGGCCAGCCTGGCTGGTACTGCTCAGGAGTTGAGCATTGACTTATGAACCAGGTCATGGTTCGATTCCTGGTCAGGGCACATGCCTGGGTTGAGGACTCTTCCTGATAGGGGGCATGCAGGAGGCAGCTGATCAATGATTCTCTCTCATCATTGATTTTTTTTCTCTCTAGCTCTTCTTTCCTGAATCAATAAAAATATATTTCTTTTAAAAGATTAATGTAGCTTGCCAAAACCGGTTTGGCTCAGTGGATAGAGCATCGGCCTGCGGACTGAAAGGTCCCAGGTTCGATTCTGGTCAAGGGCATGTACCTTAGTTGCGGGCACATCCCCAGTGGGGGGTGTGCAGGAGGCAGCTGGTCGATGTTTCTCTCATCCATGTTTCTAACTCTCTATCCCTCTCAATTCCTCCCTGTGTAAAATCAATAAAATATATTTTTTTTAAAAAGATTAATGTAGCTTAATTTTTTCTATTTTGGGCCACTTAGAATTTACAGCTCGCTATATTGGGAATAGCCTCAGATATAAACATCATGTAGAAGCTGAAAGGGAGGAATTCATAAAAAATTGACATGCTAGCAAATATCAAAATGGCTACTTGAATTTGTAACCATATATTAAACGAAGAGGTTAAACCAGAAGTTTCCTAATGCTTACCGTATTTTAGGCAGCTTTTTAACACTTTCATAGTAAAACAGGAAGTTAATTTCATGGACACCTTCTTCGTCCGGCCCACGTAACCACAGCGGTAGCTGGACTGAAGCCCCAGGCAGAAGAACAGTGTCCGGAAGGGGAACAGGAATCACCTCGGGCTGACTTCCTGTGCCCATGCCGAAGTCTACGGAAGACGCGGACGAGGTGAGTGCGGTGCACGCCGAGGCAGCCTCCGTCACCACCGTCTTGTAAGCACTACAGTTCTCAGAAGCCGAGGGGCTCAGTGGTGTCAGAGCAGTCGTGTTACCACCAAAGGTAAAGAACTCAGGGCGTTTAGAAACCACCTTCAATCCAGTCAGAGGACACTTGCTGACATTGACAAATTCTACATAGGCTTTTCGGATTTCTCCACAGAGGAGCCCTGTAGGGAAATGTATAAAGAACACCTGCATTGGAGGGAAAAAATAGTATTATATTGTCTGTTAACAATTCTGACCCCCTAGTGAATGAATGACACTTTAAGATGCTGTATTCTTCACTAAAGGTTTGCAAGTATTTTATTCTCTTTGATATCTCTTTGAATATGTGGCAATTAACAACTCCATTTTAGAAAAGAGATAGAAACCAATGTTACTCAGTAGCAGACTTCAGTTAAGAATTAAAAGAAAAATGTCACTAATAGAGGCTTATTGGCAAAATCTTCACAGCTCTGTAGATTATAGACAAGAGAAGTCAAAAGTAATTTAATATGGTTGTATGAAATGATTGTCAGTCAAAAAGTCTTTATCAATATCAACTTGAAAAACAGTTCATTTATACATCATTAAAATGAAATGATACTACTACATTATAGGTCTTAAAAGGGAAAAACACAAGATCCATGATTCCATACTCATAATTTGAGAAACCCAAAAGCTTGAAGAACCTCAAACTTTCAGGAACTCATATGGAAGCAAAAGCTGAACTTGACTAATGTGGGCTTTATATAGCTTTTCCCATTTAGTGTATTATTCATTTAGTGCCGTGGTCGGCAAACTGCGGCTCGCAAGCCACATGCAGCTCTTTGGCTCTTTGAGTGTGGCTCTTCCACAAAATGCCATGGCCTGGGCGAGACGATTTTAAAGAAGTGGCATTAGAAGAAGTTTAAGTTTAAAAAATGTGGTTCTCCAAAGAAATTTCAATTATTGTACTGTTGATATTTGGCTCTGTTGACTAATGAGTTTGCCAACCACTGATTTAGTGTATGATTCATGCAAGAAATGAGCTTGATGGCCCAGAAAGGAACTCACTACAGACTGATTCATTTGCCTCTCAGCATAACAATTATGGCTTGTCGTAGTTTAGGTTCTTACAAGGGCATTTCTTGGATCACATGACCTCACACATCTAGAGAAAATAATGAACAACATAAACTGATGAACAAAAATAGACCCAGAAAAAAGAGAAGCAGCGATCAGATTCTCAAACCTCAGAGGGAAAGTAGGGGAGGGTGAGGGTAAGGGGAAGAGATCAGAGGAATTGTGTGCATGCATATGGACCTAGCCAGTGGCCATGGACAACAGGGAGGTGGGGGCATATGTAGGGAGGGGTTTGGGATGGGAATGGGGGGATGAGGACAATTATGTGATACCATAATAAGAAAAATAAAAAGAAAGAAATGAGCTTGATAACCAGATGCTGCAACAAACCTACCAGGAATTACATAACACTTTGGACATAAATATGAACATTTTCACACAATTTCTTAAAAAAATGACTTCCAAAACACATCTGGTTTCGAGACTTTCAGATATTGTGGGCCTATAGTAAGAGGTAGAAATATGGGCTAACAATTACTTGCATTTAAAGAATCATTAAGTATAAATGTAAGAACTACACTGAGTATATCAGAAAGGATAACTATAACCAGTATGAGGGAAAATGTTCTAATAAAGTTATGGCCGGCAATCCCAAAGGAGTTATAAAAATCCAGGGAAAATACCTGTATTTCTTAATCTAAGTTTGAATGGAACTACATTATCACCACAGTTTCAAGGAATCGGATAAACTTTATGGATATTAGAAGCTTTAAAATGGATATGACAAAATAAGGGATTAATGTAGAATCCCAATTATAGGATAAAAAGAAGAAAAAAATAAAGCAGCACAGCATTATACTGAAGACACTGACTGAACTGATTGGCTAGTGCCAAATAAACTTAAACTTAAGTCAAATTACCTAATATTTGTGGAGGAATATCAATTTTGAGATGTTACATCAAAACGATGACATGAGTAACTAGTGAGAGAGAGTCCCACAGCCACACCACAATATACAGACAACTGGACACCATTAACAAGGCGGCGGTGCTGGTGAAAATGGGAAAGGTGATAGTTTATGTAAAAGATCAGTGGTACACCATATGGAGATGTTGTGTAATATAACTCAGAATAAAGGTTTTACCAAATGTAATAAGTTGGCTCTTTAAGAAGAATCAAGCCGCCGAAACCGGTTTGGCTCAGCGGTAGAGCGTCGGTCTGCGGACTGAAAGGTCCCGGGTTCGATTCCGGTCAAGGGCATGTACATTGGTTGCGGGCATATCCCTGGTAGGGGGTGTGCAAGAGGCAGCTGGTCGATGTTTCTCTCTCATCAACGTTTCTGGCTCTCTATCTCTCTCCCTTCCTCTCTGTAAAATATCAATAAAATATATATATTAAAAAAAAAAAAAAAGAAGAAGAAGAATCAAGCCCTAACCAGTTTGGCTCAGTGGAAAGAGCATCAGCCTGCCGACTCAAGGGTCTCAGGTTCGATTCCAGTAATGGGCATGTACCTTGGTTGCAGGCACATCCCCAGTAGGGGATGTGCAGGAGGCAGCTGATTGATGATTCTCTCTCATCGATGTTTCGAATTCTCTCTCCCTCTCCCTTCCTCTCTGTAAAAAATCAATAAAATATATATTTAAAAAAAAAAAAAAGAAGAATCAATATATCTAGCCTTTATTTCAAATGCAGCTGTTATTGGTCACAACTTCAATTTTAATGGAAAAAAACAAGACTTACTAATTTATCTTAAAAATACATGTGTGGCCAAAACCGGTTTGGCTCAGTGGATAGAAGTGTCGGTCTGCGGACTGAAAGGTCCCGGTTTCGATTCCGGTCAAGGGCATGTACACTGGTTTCGGGCACATCCCTGTTGTGGGGCTGTGCAGGAGGCGGCTGGTCGATGTTTCTCTCTCATCGACGTTTCTGGCTCTCTATCTCTCTCCCTTCCTCTCTGTAAAATATCAATAAAAAAATATTTAAAAAAAAATACATGTGTGAATACAAATATGCAAAATAATATGCATGCGGTTATTCATCTGTAAGGGAAAAGGACTAGACACAAATCAAACATCTATCACATAAGTCTGGTTAAATAAACGAGGCAGTCTATACTAGAAAGTCAGTGGAGCCCTGACTGGTTTGGCTCAGTGGATAGAGCATCGGCTTGCAGACTGAAGGGTCCCAGGTTCGATTCCGATCAAGAGCATGTACCTTGGTTGCAGGCACATCCCCAGTAGGGGGTGTACAGGAGGCAGCTGATCGATGTTTCTCTCTCATCGATGTTTCTAACTCTCTATCCCTCTTTCTTCCTCTCTGTAAAAAATTGATTATATATATATAAAATTGATTTTTTTACAGATATATATATATATTTTTTTAAAAAGTCGGTGGAAACTTGAAGGGGCCTGCTCTTCTCTCTGCTTTTCTATATTAAAATGGTAGTATATATACAGTATTTTAATTTTTATCTTTTGTTCAATGAGTTTCAGTAATTTTCATCCTTGTTTTGATAAATATCCTATAATAGTGGCCCACTGCACAAATCTGTGCACTTGGGGGGGGGGGGGGTCCCCCTGGCCTGGCTGGCAATCGAGGCCTATCAGGGGGAGAAGCAGCAGAAAGTTGGCTGGCCAGGGGGAGGGACTGGGGGAGGTTGACTGGCCAGCTGGGGTGGGGAGGGGCCATGGGAGGTTGGCTGTGGGAGTGCACTGACCACCAGGAGGCAGCTCTTGTGTTGAGCCTCTAACCCCTGGTGGTCAGTGCATGTCATAGCAACTGGTCAACCGGTCATATTGGTTGTTCGGTCATAACAGTCACTTAGACTTTTATATGTATAGATAATAGAAGCTTAATATGCTAAGTGCCCAACCAATCGGTCAACTGTTCAGTCAACCACTCAACCAGTCTCTATGATGCACCCTGACCACCAGGGGGCAGACAATCAGACCGGTAGGTTAGCTTGCTGCTGGAGTCCAGATGATTGGAACTGGGTGAGAGGACCGGATATGCTCTGGAGTCCTCCTGCAGTCCCTCCCTGCCGGCCAGGCCCATCGGCCCAATCAGGACTGGGTGAGATGGGCCCGATTGGCTCTGATCGCTGGCCAGGCAGAGGGACCCCACCCACTCACAAATTTGTGCACCAGGCCTCTAGTCTAACATAAGACATTATTTCATCAGACTGTAGGTCGGTAACTTCTTTCACTACTCCTTTAAAGTTCAAATTCTATAAAATATTTCTGACATAAGATATTAGGAATAGCTCAACCAACATGGCTTAGTGGTTAAGCATCAACCTATGAACCAGGTCACGGTTTAATCCTTGGTCAGGGCACATGCCTGGGTTGTGGGCTCGGTCCCAGCGTGGGGCGTGCAGGTGGCAGCAGATCAATGATTCTGTCTCATCATTGATGTTTCTATCTCTCTCCCCCTCTCCCTTCCTCTCTGAATCTCAATCTCTCTCTGTCTCTCTGTCTCTCTCTCTATACACACACACACACACACACACACACACACACACACATACACATATATATTTTTACACACACACACACACACACACACACACACACATTATTGTTGTTGTGTGTGTTTTTTTAAAACAAGAGAACAGCACTGACACAGAAAGGGATGAGGAAATAGAGTACTGAGCCAAACAGGTATCACCTAAAAACAGGATATGTGTACTTTCAGTATATTAGTACATTAGAAAGAAAATATAATAAGCTTGCATTATTCAATTAATGGTAATTGGAACTAGAAACAAAGTTTGATCCCTACCCCTTGACATTCAGTAGATGAAATTCCCTTGGATTAAAAATAAAACACATAGAAGTTTGACCAGGGAAGTTTGTGTAATTATAAAACTTAGAAGCAACAAAGAGACTACCAGGTATTATTTTATATATGATTAAAACCTGAACGTGGTAAAATACACCAAATTAAAGTTAAAATAGATGCAAAATAGGAATCAACAGAAACTAGCACTTAAATCAGTCTTCAAGTCTTTTATTGGCCCTACTCACCCGATACTAAATGCAACATAATTAAGTGTGAAACTTGGAAAGAATATAAACAGCTCAGCTATAGCCTATGCTGAACACACATGTCACCATTGTCATGAGTATGTTACCTATCAATAGGTATAGATTTAGTACCCACAAAAATCATCCAATGAGAAAAAGGAAATAACACCAATTAAAGGGGTATGAATAGAATTATATGGACACATGGAAGAAAAATATCATATAGACAAAAAATATGAAGATTGACAAACCTTGTCAGTTATCAGAGAAATGTAAATGAAAGCAATGTCATTTTTCACCTATCTAATTTGCCAAAGTTAAAAAAAAAAAAAACTGAAAAATACATAGCATGGCAATGCGCACTCCCACTCCAAAGAAAAGTGCAAACTACCACAGCCTGCTGAAGGTAATTTTGTGGCATGTTGCAAAGATTTAAATTTCTATACTCTTTGACCAAGCAATGCCATTTCTAAAGTTTAATCTAAACTAGAATATGGACACAACATATACATAATGATGTTTACCAAAAAAATGTCAGTAATGATAAAAATCTAGAACCACACCCATCAATAGAAAAGTGGTTAAAATATATTACAATGTAAAATAAAGGAACACCGTACGTAGCTGTTAAAAAAAAAAAGTTTTCACTGAATGAAAATAGTATGTTCTGAAAGACAAAAGCAAGCCACAGTGGGTCAAATGTGCAGTAAGAGTCTACTTCTAATTACCAAAACTGTATGTAAGCATACTATACTATGAGAAGTCTGAAAAGAGAAATACCAATTTGGTACCACGGCACTTTTTGAAGGTAGATGACTAAGCTTATAACTTCCCTCGTTAGAGAAATCTGAGGAAGCAGGAGGAAGGCTGCCCTCCATTGTCACCCTTAGCCTCACAGCCCTTCACAGTCTGCCCCACAGGTGAGACACCTGACCCACGGTAGGCCAGAATGCTCTCCCAGATATGTGAAACTTGTATTAAAGTAGCACGAAAACTCTAAGTTCTAAGACTAAGGCCATAACGAAAGCAATACTTTTAAAAGGCTTACAAACATTTATTGCTACA
This sequence comes from Vespertilio murinus, assembly GCA_963924515.1. Taxonomy (NCBI): domain Eukaryota; kingdom Metazoa; phylum Chordata; class Mammalia; order Chiroptera; family Vespertilionidae; genus Vespertilio; species Vespertilio murinus. Next base: position 4,142,274 of record OZ004709.1, read on the forward strand.
TTCCCGGGAGCTGCCGAGTCCTTATTTTTCTTTGGGACTTATTATTCCATAATTCTTTAGTTGTCAGGAGATCTCCAATACCCTTCAACCTAATAATCTTTTCTCTTTTTTGGTTTCTGCAAACTAGCATCAGTGAGTCCTCTGCAACTCAATGACCTTGAACTCCTATGGCATGAATGTAGAAGTGGGTGGAGATACAAACAAGGTGAAGGGAACGTTGCTTTTTATTCCTATTACTTTGAATTTTTACAGCATTCCCATATTACTTTTATATCTTTACAAAAAAAAAAAGCCACTGATTTTATTAACAAAAAATGTTCTTTTAGAAGTTTTTTTAATTTCCATTCATATTTTGAGGGTCCTATTTCATAACAGGCTGTGACTTAATGCCAAGTTGCATGATTATCTTTATCTTTGTGAATTAGATTTAATCCTAGCTTAATAATTTTAAAAGATCGATGTATTATCAATAACCTCAAAGCCTAAAATTAATTCACTCAAAGTATCATCTGAATTGATAAATAATTCACAAATTTTTAAAAGTGAAATACCTCCAACAGTGGCATTTCCTCAATGATTATGGGATCTAGGCGTCGGTCGGGACCATATGTTATAGATGTTTTCTCTTCTTTTGTGCTGTTAAGTCGAGGACCTTGAATTTCTAAATCTTGTCTCCCTCGAACTGACATGCTCAAGGAATGTTTCCCTGAAATAAAAAACAAATCAATGTCCTAACAAACTTGGTATATTATCAGTTTAGCCTGAATATATAAATACTCTAAGTTTCAGATTATTTCTCGAAAAATTCTAGACTATTGACTAGCATGGTTCATCAAAGAATTATGCTTTATTTTCATTTTGATTATACCTATTTTATGATGCTTAATTACTCATCTTATTAGGATTTTCTTACTTTGCAAAACGACTACTTATCAATAAATAGAAACCTGTATTTTTGAAACCTGTATTTAACCATAATGGTTATTATCCAAAAAATTTCTATCTAAGAGAATGGCTGTGTTGGGACTAGTTTATGAAAAAGATCCATTCTCATCCTTGCCAGTTTGGCTCAGTGGATAGTGTTAGCCTGCTGAATGAAGGGTCTGAGATTTATTTCTGGTCAAAAGCACATGTCCAGTCAAGGGCTTGATCCTCAGTGTGGGGTGGGCAGGAGGCAGCTGATGAATGATTTTCTCTCATCACTGATGTTTCTATCTCTCCCTTTCCCTTCCTCTCTGAAATCAATTTATATATATATATATATATATATATATAAAAAAAAGGTATGAGCCGAAACCGGTTTGGCTCAGTGGTAGAGCGTCGGTCTGCGGACTGAAAGGTCCCGGGTTCGATTCCGGTCAAAGGCATGTACATTGGTTGCGGGCACATCCCCGGTGGGGGGTGTGCAAGAGGCAGCTGGTCGATGTTTCTCTCTCATCGACGTTTCTAACTCTCTATCTCTCTCCCTTCCTCTCTGTAAAATATCAATAAAATATATTTTAAAAAAAAAAAAGGTATGAGAAAAAAGCATAGTAAAAATAGCATCTAAAAAAAAAAATCTATTCTCAAAGGGAAAAAATTCCAAATATTGAAGAGATCAACTTTTCACTTTTACTCATATTCAGACATATAAGTAACATAAATACTGATAGTAAGTGTATATACTAATATTTCTGGATAACTACATTGTCTCAATAGATTGTACAAAGAAAATTAAACTCATTTAATATTCATGTGAGGATTATCCCCCAAAAGCTTCAACACAGTGGGAAAAAGTCAAGAGTATTAAACTATCCTTCCTGCAGGACTGCTCAGAGCCTTTAATGTTCAAATGGTCACTGTAATATTCCCAAAGCAGAAATAAAACATAGCATTTCCCATATTTTGTTTGATCTAGATCCCTATTAGCGTTTTGCATAATAAACTACGCTAAATCATGAAAATTCTGCTTACAAGATGCAACTTATTGCAATAGTCAATTCAGGGTTTGTTCTCATTAACGTCCTAAAATAACATCTATTTATATAAAAGCCCAGTGACTGAACAGCAGAATAACCAGAATGACCAATCGCTATGACACGCACTGACCACCGGGGGCAGACGCTCACTGCAGTTGTTGTCCCCTGGTGGTCAGTGTGCTCCCATTCGGCTGACTGAAATGAGCGGTTGCTCCCACAGCTGGAGCAGTCACTCAGATGGAGGGTCTACAGCCGCTTCGCTAACTGGCCAAGCCCACCACCAGTGTATGAATCCATGCACCAGGTCTCTAGTATAAATGATAATATTGTAATATAATAAAAGGATAATATACAAATTGACCCTAACGGCAGAACAACTGGAAATGACCAGTCACTATGATGCACACTGACCACCAGGGGGCAGACGCTCAGCACAGTTGACCCCTGGTGATCAGTTGAGCTCCCACAGGGGGAGCTCCACTCAGCCACAAGCTGGGCTGACAGCAGCAAGCGCAGCCATGGTGGCAAGCGCCTCCTCGGCAGTGCTAAAGCTGTCTGACTTAGGCCCAGGGGGAGCCGGCCCAAGCCGCCAGCTGGACATCCCCTGAGAGCTCCCAGGCTGCCAGAGGGATGTCTGACTGCCAGCTTAGGGCTGACTCCCCAGGGAATGGGCCTAAGCTGGCACATGGATCCTCCCCACCCAAGTGCATGAATTTTCGTGCACTGGGCCTCTAGTTAATCAATATATTTCATACCATAAATGAAACAATGATCTACAGTTTATTGAAAACCATCTTACTGGTATTAGATTAAGATCCAAAGTATGTACAAGTGGAAAAGAAAAAATATTAAAATTCTTAACACTCAGTTTGCTTACTTAAAATATGCAATATATTAGATTACTTATAAATGTTGCCTGCCTGTCAACCAAGAATTAAAAATATAGTACTAAAATGTAGAATACCATACTAAACTTGTGTAAATTTTCTGTTTTTAATTTTGAATTCTTATGGATTCATTCCACTTCTTTGTACAGAAATCATTTGTATCTAAATTCAAGTCTGTTTTTAAAAAAATAAACCTTATCTACTAAAGTGAAATGCCAAAAGAAGGGATTTTACAGTAAACTGTGTAGCATCTTGTCAACTTAACTATTTATAACAATTACAAGATAATATTAGATCTAGAAGTGTTCCCTAAGTTTAAAGAAAAAAGTAAACTATGTTAAATATGTATCTTAGAGCCAAAACCGTTTGGCTCAGCGGATAGAGCAACAGCCTGCGGATTGAAAGGTCCCAGGTTCGATTCCAGTCAAGGACATGTATCTTGGTTGCAAGCACATCCCCAGTCCGGGGTGTGCAGGAGGCAGCTGATCGATATTTCTCTCTCATCGATGTTTCTAACTCTCTATCCCTCTCTTTCTCTCTGTAAAAACTCAATAAAATATAAAAAAATAAAAATTAAATTTAAAAAAATATGTATCTTAGAGTTTTACTCTCCTAAAATGTATAAAACACCATCTGGGACACCAAAAATATCATCTTAACACTAAAATCCTACTTTCTTCATAGGAGAGATGACAGAATTTAAGGTATTTAATACCCAATGATATGAAAACACTGGTCTTTAATTTACTAAAAAACAATATTAAAAAAATAGAATATGCTAAGATGGTTGTTGTATTGGCTGCAGAAATCTGTCAATGGTTTGAATATATTTGGTCAGACTTTATTAAGTTTGGATCAATAATAGAAAAGAGAAATACATATGGTAGAACCTAAAGATTATCAAAAGAAAATACATTAAAAGGGAATAAAGTTTATTTTTGAAGAAATGGCAGAGTATAAATAATCCAATTATTCATTCTTCCACCTGACTAAATGCTGAATTAAACGTACATTAAACCTATTTTTTAAATGCCTCACTTTTATTCATTTTATTCTACAAAGACTGAATTAAGGACAGTTTGCTAACTGATTAGTGATATCATAGCTTTACCTGTGTGACATCCAGGAAGAGCACCGATGCCATCGACTGTCGTGGAGCCCTGAACAGTGCCCAGATTATAAACAATTCCCAGAATGTGCAGCTCCCCTATGTGATGGGGAAAGAGCTTTAGTCTGGCCTGTGGAGATATTTAAGTCACTCTCATTATCTGTTTTCAAAGTATCTTAAAAACAGTATCATACCTAAATTCTGTAATGTTGCAGAAATATAAACTCATGACCTAAACTTTTAAGTTATCAAGTAATATTTATTGGAAAACATTTTCTTCAAAAGAAAGTCTCTAAATTCAACAAAGGCCTTGATCCTCATCAATACTTTTAATAAGAAAGAAATCTTCTGCCAAAACCGGTTTGGCTCAGTGGATAGAGTGTCAGCCTTCGGACTGAAGGGTCCAAGGTTCGACTCCAATCAAGGGCATGTATCTTGGTTGCAGGCACATCCCCAGTAGGGGGTGTGCAAGAGGCAGCTGATTAATGATTTTCTCTCATCAATGTGTCTCTCCATTCCTCTCTCTTTTTCTCTGTAAAAAATCAATTAAATTTATTTTTTTTTAAAAAAGAATGAAATCTTCTGGTCAACCAAATATACTGACTGCAAGAAAAAAGCAAAGACATTTCACGAGGCTTCTTAGAAAATTAACAAACCAAAGGCCACTGCAAACCTATTTTTCCCACCAATTTCCTCCTGTGCAATCCCATATCCTAATCTTCCAAATTCTAGTTTTAAGAAAACCAGGACCTAAAACAAACTGAACAAACTGATTTTTTTGAAAGTTTTCATCTTGCTTTCAGAAAGGCTTAAGATTGAAAAATAATCAAATTACCACTTTAGATTCTTCGCCGTTAATTAAGAATTCTGAAATAACTTCAGTTCCAATCATTTCGGGTTCACTTGTTACCTAAAAAATAAATGATTTTGTAAAATATACATTCTAATGCAGTTATCAGTTGTTAACATTCCTATGTACCAACACCAGGAACAGTAACAGTAACTACAGGCAGTGCTGACTAGGTTCTTAGCAAGCGCTAAGCAATGTGCACCTTTGCTCTTACAGCGGCAGAGAAGCCACGCAGCAGTGGGAGTTTTCTCCCCATTTAATTCAGTACAACTCAACTGAGCACAGTGAGTGAACGTTTCGGCCACCAAGAGGTTAAACCTCAAGAGAGAAATCTCAGCTGTTAATTATCAACAATGGCCAAAATGGCCATTTAATTTAATCTTGCAGTAAGAGCAATTTCTCCCTTACATTCCAACCAGCACCTTTTCCCACACTGGTTAATTGCACGTAAGAAAAGGAATGGCAGCCTACGCAGACTGGTGGGAAATAAAGGCCTGTCTACTCGGATCAATGACATCAGGAAGGAACTCTAGTCTCTGGCCACATAACAAGCAGAACTAACCGGCTCACACCTGGAGTACACCTAATCCTCATGACCACAGCTGAACTTTACCATGAGATTACATTTCCCTAAATTCCAGTTCAGCATCTTAGTCCATCAGTAGAAATTCCTGAAGAAATCCAGGTTTTGAAATTTATAGGAAAAAGAATACCTTCGATATAAATAAAACTCTTCCTTAACTTTAACAAACCTCCTTTGAAATCTAATTATTAAACAGACTAATATACTTTAAAAGCTAATAGATATTTAAAATATTTTTCCAGGAATAAAGGGTTCCTATTCTTCTAATATGTATTCCAGGTATCCATAAAACATTAGAAAAATGACTAAAATTCAAGTCAGATAGAGCCTGGGAAGTCTCATTCTTTCAAACTATTCTCAATGGGTATAAGTAATCACAAAATGTCTTCAATTAATTTACACAGCAAGGTTTTAAATAAGGCAATCTTTTTTAAAAAATGAAACACTTCAAAAGAAAGTTTAAATAATTTAAAGTTAATACAACAGATGTCTTTCAGGGTTCCCCTTCATAAATGAACATGAAGATATTGGAATATTTCCCAGTTCAAAAATAATGCTTACCACATTATTAATGCACATAGGAAGGTAGTACTAAGAAGTACAATTTATATAAAAGATATCAGTAAATGAACTAATAACTAGGTAAAAAAATGTATTTGTGCATGTTCTTTCTTTTTTTTGTCTAACCTCTTTCTGATATCAACTGGGTAATAAAATGCTTTGTTCTAGACACTACTACTTCAAAAATAACATCTTAAAGTGGGAGAAGGGGTGGGGAGAAACACGTACTACTACTTATAACACCTTAAACCAGCAATTCTCAACCTTTCTAAGGCCATGACCCTTTAATACAGTCCTCATGGTGTGGTGACCCCCAACCATAACATTATTTTCGTTGCTACTTCATAACTGTAATGTTGCTACTGTTATGAATCGTAATGTAAACATCTGTGTTTTCCTGCTAGCGACGCTGCTAGCTGTTCTCAGCCTGTGGGTCACGACTCACAGGTTGAGAACCACTGCTGTACAGCCTATGACCATCAGAAAACACAGATATTTACATTACGATTAATAATAGCAAAAATTACAGTTATGAAGTAACTACAAAAATAATTTTATGTTTGGGGGTCACCACAACACGAGGAGCTGTATTAAAGGGTCACGGCATTAGAAAGGTTGAGAACCACTGCCTTAAACAATAAAATAAATTATATATAAAGAGGTTATGACACAGTAAAAAATAAATATAATTCAAACAAAAAAACAAATATAAGAATTTCAACTTTACTACCCATCAAGATGAAATATAAATAGTATAAGATGGTATTTTTTAACCTATCAACTCAAGATTTTTTTTATAAATAAGATTTCATATTGCAAAGATGAGATATTGAACCCCATGCTGTGCTGGTGAGAAACTCGGTATAACCTTTTGAGAAACAAATGAAAAATTAAAAATATTTATTCCCTAAAATGTTCTAACTTCATGCCTAGGAATCTTTCCTACAGCTATAATCATTATAAAAATACTATGCACCCAAATTTTCACGAATGATTGATAGTAAACAAATGGCAACTTCCAAAATAATACCAACAGAGAGAGAAAATAACTTAGAGATCATTCGTATGATGATTATGCACAAAGAAAATAGTAGGACACTCTAAAATTGCAAATAAACCAACAGAGAATGAAAATCTATATGAGAAAAATCCCTTATGTGAGGGGAAATTACAAATGTAAGTTATTGAATATACAGGGAAGTGTTAAAATGGTTACTTCTAAATACTGAGAAGACTTTTATTTTTATTCCTTATATTCTTCTGCATTTTCCGTTTTCAAAAGTATATAACATACTTTCTCTAACTAGGGGAAAAGCCTAAAAAGAATAACTACAGTTCACTAAACAGAGAAGTTAAAATGTTATCACAGCCTCTGTTATGCTATCTCTGAAATAAACTTGTTACAAATACCTTTTAATAACTTACTAGTTCTTTAACTTCTCCATCATTCTTCCCACTGCCATCTCTGGGCTGAAACTTCCAGAGCAATGACAAGTTAGTCAACAAAAGCGGAACCTTCAGAGGGTTTCGAAAAGCCACTTCCACTGTTACTGGTTCTGTAAAAGAAGAGCCTCAATCAGTAACGTTCACAGTCCTCTACTTCATCTGGTGTATAAATTCTCTGAAGACGCCTTGTTTCCTAGCTCTGAATTTCTGCCTAGACCAGCTGTGGGCAAACTACGGCCCGCGGGCCAGATCCAGCCCGTTCGACTGTTCTATCCAGCCCTCAGAGCCGAAAGAGCGGAGGGTTCTCTTGCTCTCCCCTCCGCTCCTTCACCAGCAGCCCAAGAGGAGAGTGCCAGCATGGTCGGGTTGCTTTTGTTCTGGCCCTCCGGTCCAGTTTAAGAACCCATGGTGGCCCTCGAGTCAAAAAGTTTGCCCACCCCTGGCCTAGACTATCCTTTGCCAACTTGCAAATGTCTTTCTATCCAGGATTCAGTTTTATACTGCCTCCTCCAAAGCAGTGCCTCAGCTTCTCCGTCTAGAGGTGGCATTCTCACAGCGCTCTGCATCTACCTACATTAGGAGCCCCACCGCCTGCTTTTATAAATGCAGCTCACTAAATTTTGAGTTCGTGATTTATTTTTGCATCCTCAACTCCTGGTGACTTGGGGCATACAAAATATTACGTTGAATCTACTATAAGTAAAACAAACAAACAAAAACCCATGTGTAAAAATTCCAGTATATCACCTTCTACAACTGCAAGGGGAAATCTTGAGTTATCGGAAAAACTATTCAAACAGTATTGCGTGGGGTGGAAATTGGGTGGAATTACTCCTTTGTTAACCAAGGCCACAACTTGTTCCTCAAGTTCTCGCCACTGCTGAGAGGATTCATTGTCATATTCTTGATCAAGACTTATATGAGTAGCTGCTTGCTTTTCACCTAAAAAAATAAGTATCAAAATTAAGTATACATGCTTATTACCAACTACACCATATGAAACACTTTAAATAAAAATCTAAGTTACTCGAAGAAATACATATACACACTCACTCTTGCCTATTTCCAATCATCCAAGAGAAAAAAATACCCTCTTATTAACCCTCGCCTCTCTGGAACTCTACTGGTCTTTTCCTCTTGACTTGAAAGGATATAGTTTCTCTTGTCTTCCACAGCAATTTTATGTAAAATACTTCAAATATACAAAAACAAACCACCACCCATGAAGAATAATGTAACAACCAAAACCGGTGTGGCTCAGTGGATAGAGCGCCGGTCTGCGGACTGAAGGGTCCGGGTTCGATTCCAGTCAGGGGCATGTACATTGGTTGCGGGCACATCTCCAATGGGGGGTGTGCAGGAGGCAGCTGGTCGATGTTTCTCTCTCATCGATGTTTCTAGCTCTCTATCCCTCTCCCTTCCTCTCTGTAAAAAAAAAAATCAATAAAATATATTTTCTTTTAAAAAAGAATAATGTAACAATAATTGTATATCAAAATTTAACCAAAGTACTATTTTCATATAATCCCATACTTGTTTTTTAATAAAATAAATGTTACAGATCTGCGAAACGCTTTTCAACCCTTCATCTCCACTGGCCCCACTTCTCCCGGAGTTACTCGGAGCAGTACAGCATCCTCATCCTTTCTTCTTTTTTTACTTTACCATATAAGGGTATATACTAAGCAATGCGTAGGATTGGTTTTATGTTTGAAATACCGTATTTGCCGGCGTATAAGACGATTTTTTGGCCCTGAAAAATACGTATTTGCCGGCGTATAAGACGACTGGGCGTATAAGAAGACCCCCTAACATTTCCACTCAAAATACAGAGTTTGTTATATACTCGCCGTATAAGACTACCCCCCACTTGGAGGCATATTTTTCAGGGCCAAAAAATCGTCTTATACGCCGGCAAATACTGTACATAAATGAAATTATATTTGATCTATCATTCTAACTTTTTTCACTCAGCCTTTTGTTATAGTTATTACCTACATGGAAACATGTAGAACTAGTTAACTCATGTTCTACAACATAAATCCTTTATATGAAAATACCAAAATCTGTCAACTCATGTGCTGCTATTGTTTCATTTTTGGCTATTAAAAAAACAATGCTGTTATAAATACTTTTTAAATAAAACACTAAATTAACTCAAGAAACATATTAAGCTTAAATAAAGGACTGCTTAGGATTACTTTACTTTAACATGCATTATATTTATAATTTTGGCCCAGTTCTGCCATTCTAAAGTTCAATCCTAAGGAAAAATTCAGTATTTTAAAAGCCTTACAAAAAGAACAACAGAATAGGGGCAACTATTCTGTACTTCTATGTACATTTGAAAACTTCCATAATAAAAAGGTAAGAAAACAAGTTTTATTCATAAAGATGACTCTTACAACATAATTTTATATTAAAAAAAGATAGAAACAACCAAATTATATAACAAGCAAATGTGAAAATAAAGTCCTTTTATGCACTAAATGTAATATATTACAACCATTAAAAATGCTTATCAAGACTATATAATTACAGGAGAATTCTTTATATAAGAAAGCAATTATAATTATAGCTATTTACTTGTTAGTTTTTAGTTTAGGGTGTTGTGGTATAGAATTATTTATTTTTCAAATATTCTTTGACAACAACACACCAGCTTAAGTGGAGAGAGGAAAGAACTTTCAAAAAATAGTCACTAGGAAACAAGGCCAAAAAAACTGTTACTAACCATCTGCTGGTCGTCTGTCGTGGCCAAAGAAAACCCGCGTTGCCGAACTGTTAATATATGGCAAAGGAAGCTGCGGCAAGGGCCCATCTGGTGACAGCTGACTTACATTCTAAGAGAAATGCCAAAGAAATAAAGAAGAATTTCTGAGAAAACTCCATTTTATTTATATTTGCTTCCCCATTTGTATTGTTGCTAATCCTCACCTGAGGATCTGTTCTGTCCATAGCTTTTTCAGAGTGTGGAAGTGAGAGGAGGGAAGAAGACAGAAACATCAATGTGAGAGAGACACATTGGTTGGTTGCCTGAAGAGAACCCACAACCCAGGTACATGCCCTTGACTGGAAATCGAACCCAAGACCCTTCAGTGCACAGGCCGACATTCTAACCAATAAGGGACACTGGCCAGGGCTGCTTCCCCATTTTTTAATACACAAGGTATTAAAAACATGCTAAGCAAAAATATTAAGATAGATCAGAGTTATAAAATTTAGAGCTCATTTATTCTGGCCCAAGAAAGTCTTTCTAAGATTATTCAGCTAGTTAGCTCTCTTTGGATGCTAAACTTCCAAACATTATCTTGGTATGCATTTTACTTCCTGTGACTCATTACAGCATCCTATCTGCCAAAATTTTAATCCACATGATTTCAAATTAATAGAGCATAAAGGGTAGTTACTTTCTACAGGACAGAAATACAATAGTATTCACTCTTAAAGGACTTTTGAAATTAAAACTTCCATTTTTTCCCATAAAACAATGCTTTACATTTCCTATCCTCCTGTGCCAGGGAAATATTTTTCCTTTAATTTTTCTGGATTACACCATAATAATCTGTCTACTTCCCACAAATCCATACCTCATTTTTCATAGCGAAAATAGAGGGGACATACTTTCCACAGAGTAGTCTGAGAACCCAATACATTATAAAATCAATTATGATTTTAAAAAAACATAAAAGCATAATCATGAAACAGTCCAAAAGACATGTAATTTCTTTAAGATTCTAAAAACAGCAAGAAATCAACTATATACTGGAATATTAAAATTCTCTTTGCCCTAGCCAGTTTGGCCCAGTGGACAGTGTCAACCTGCAGACTAAAGGGTGCCAGATTTGATTCTTAGTCAGGGCACTGCCCGGGATTCAGGCTCATCCCCAGTAGGGGGCATGCAGGAGACAGCCAATCCATAATTTCTCTCATCATTGATGTTTCTAGCTCTTTCTTCCTCTCTGAAATGAAAATATATATTTTTTAAATTTTTATATTTTAAAGAACTCTGGAAGAGAAATGTAACTGATCTATGACCAAAAACCAACGCGGTACACTATATTATGAAGGATAATTACATATATACTAGAGTGGCAGTTGCCAACTTTCGGACCTCACGGACCAACAGTGGTCCACAGACAGTGGCGACCACTATACTAGAGACCTGGTGCATGAATTCATGCACCGGTGGGGACCCTCGGCCTGGACGGCGATCTGGGGTGATGGGGCTGGCCAGCAGAGGGGAGGGACCATGGGAGGTTGGCTGTGGTAGTGCACTGACCATCAGGGGGCAACTCCTGTGTTGAGCGTCTGCCTCCCTGGTGGTACTGTGTATCATAGTGACCAGTTGTAATGGTCACTGAAGCTTTTATATATATATTCTAATAAAACTGTATTAGACTCCTACTAAATATTAGGCTTTTTGCTAAAAATGATTCAACTTTAATATCTACTCCAGAAACTATGTATTCACCTTGTAAACATAAAGATATTCTCTGAGGAAGGACCCTTGCTGAGCAGCAGATTGTTTACTTTCGTTGATTAAAATATGTCTGAAAGCAGACACAGCATTGTCCAGCTGCCGAAGAGTATAGGACTGGCGCCCAATAGTGAAGTTAATGTGATCCTCTGCAAGAGACCAGCCTTTTCCTTTGTAAACCTGCATGGCTTGACAATAGCAGCGTAAAGCATGTTTCTTCTGTAAGAAAATAAACATAACAAAGTATTACACAACAAATCCAAATTTCTCTGGGACTGAAAAACATACATACACACACAATCGAGTAACTAGTAACTGGTCCTTCCAAGGCTCGGATGCTGAGGAATATAAAACCAATGTTTTGGAAAACCTCTTAACAATGACTACTGAAAACCAAGAGGTCCTCCAGCAAGCAGCCGTCTGCCCGAGGGCAAGGAGTCTAACAGTCAGGAACATCGATGCCCTCATGAAGGCCACCTGGGCGTGCCCACAGCAGCAGCGTTACGGAGGGATGGATTAGTTAGAGGCTTGGTTGTTAGCTTATGAACGAGAGCCATCTTATAAAGTCTCAGTTTTGTTATGGCCATCTCTCTTTATACCACTGCATTGGGCTGAATGGAAATACCCCATGTGTGCTAAAACTGCATATGTGAGTAGTACATGGTTGTATACACACACTTGTTTAAACTACTGTTTTGTTAGGTATTATTTTCATTTGCCCCTGCATCTTGCCACATATGAGCAGATACTTGGAATTAATTAGCTATAATCACTGCCCCCTGTGGAACTCAGATAACTTCCATCCTGAAGGTGCCACCTGGTACCAAGGAAGAAGCCTCCCTCCACAAAACCCTTTGCTTCAGAGGATGCTCTTGTGTCCACTCCCCATGCCGGGTTAGATCACAGACTTTGCACCATGTATTGCTAGAATTGTTTGTTCCTTTAAGAAATGTTTTCTCTATAAAAAGATAATGAAAGCCAATCACAGTCATCTACCACTTGACAGCATGTGGAGAATCACCCTCTGACTGCTGCTGCCCTCTGTCTCCGGCAAGGCTCCGTCTAACTGACGCTTGAATGGGCCTGGGGATTAATGAAGCTCTCTCCCACCCAACTGCTTCTGGGACGCAGAAGACCTCTACTCATTTACTATTCAGTAAATGCCATCGGGAGGCAGCCTGGGAGACCACAGAAGAGCAGAGCTGAAGTGGGGAAGGTTCAACCCTACTAAATAGTAAATACTGCTGGAATGCATTCATTGTATCTGGATTTTCACATGGATGATTTGGTTTAGCCTTACAGAAAATTGAGACAAAATTCCAATTTTATTATTATATTTTTAAAAGAGGCTCAGAAAAATTGCTCTACCAAAGTCAGGTTGTAAGCAGAACATCGTGATATTTTTTTCACTGTATTCCCCCATTCAATCTTGGCTGCCACAATCAGACAGACAGAAAGCGCGAGGACCCTTTTTTCTTGCATCTGCACTGGAACCTTGGCAGCAACAGTAACTGCTCCAGGTCTGTCAAATAGATGCACAGAATTTCAAGACTGAATCCCAGATTTCTCTAAATCTAAACCTCATGCACTTATCAACTTAAAACATTACACATTACCTTGAAACAAAATTTGTATCCGTCTTTAGGATTAATATTAAGTCATAAAATATTGACAAACGACATACATTTTTAAAATAGCAAATTATAACAAATAAAAACTAAGATAATGTTATTTTCTTTTTAAAGAAAATGCACTCACCTGCCCTGCTTTACTAAACCGATGGCCTGCCAGTATCATGTGAAACGCGTATTTTCTAACCATGGGGCTCTTCATGTTGATAAAGCAGTGAGCCGCCTGTTCCAGAAGAAGTGCACTTCGAAGGTCAGAGTCCTGTTGAAGGATTAAGAGAAAAGGTGAGTTTCACAAAATTAAATAAGATAATAGGTGAAAAGCACTTTCTTAATATATAAAACATTCAATATTTGACTTAGAGTATCTGAGGCAGAGAGCAAGGGGATATAATCCAATCCTGATCATTCTTTTTTCCAATAAGCACATTAAAAAAATAAAATCCTTCAGAAAACACTCTACCATGAAGTATTTTCTTTTGCTTTTCATAAAGCCAAAAACCTGCTATGACATACACCACGTAAAACACACGCCATGTCTCTGAAGAAATGCAATTCCTTTTCAAATGGCAAAATAGTATGTAAACTAAGAATTTAATACAGATACACTGATAAATGATAAACCAGAAAACAGAGCACACACAAACACACAAAAATAGATTCACACCAATCTAATTTCTTCTGGAAATTCATGAGACATCCAATAGTGTATTTCCATCCAAAAAAAAAAGAGAGGGGGTAGAATAAAACAGAATGTGTAAATTATAAAATAATCTAATCTATTAACTTTATCCTCGATAAAGTTTTACTGTATTTGAAAAGAATTCTTAATTTTTAATGTAATTCAAGTGGGCCAAAATAGCTACTTCATTAAAAAGTTCAGAAAGCTTCCCCTTCAAGGAGTATTGCCTGCTATATTAATAAATGGTACAACTCAAATGATTTCTGCTTCAACTGAATCGTACAACAGTGTCTACAAAAACCACATGCTGCACTTACATCCTTATCCATAAGAAAAACCTTCCCACCGAAAGAGCCATCATTACTTTCAAAATCCCTGAGAAAGTACTGAAGGTTGCTGATCAAGTACCAACAACATTTGACCAAAACTTTCTCTAGGTCCCAGCAACTCTGACACAGAACTTAGCATGCCCTTCCACGTGTTCTGCTGCCATTATTTTCCCCAGGGAAAGTTGGAAACAGAAAACATTGACTTTAAATGAAATAATTTCAACAGATTATAGTTACATCAAAAAGTATTCAGACACCATCATAACTATCTCTGCAGCAATCATAAAATTATATTAGAAAAACACTCCACAAAGCATTCAGTAAATGGTAGATATTAACTATTTCAAACCCCTCAGAACAAAAACTAAGTAATCAGATAATGTTTCTAGTAACTGAGAGCCAAAAGCTAGTAAGTGAGGAAATTAGGAATATACACTTAACAAGTGGTTCTATATCAATGCATCAGAATTACCATTGGGGGGTGGGGGGGCGTTAGGAAACTTACATCTTCATTTTCTTAGGACAATATATATTTTTAAATTAATACACTTTTTTTTTCCTTAAAGACTAAATGTTTGAGGAGAAAAAAAGAGAACATTTTTCTTTCCCATCCCATGCCTCATCGAATTTGCCAGTTTAGAATGGTGTGTGTGTGTGTGTGTTACATGTGTGCTTATATGTTAGTTTTTTAAAAATATACTTTTCTATACATAAATGATATTAGAGTATTCTTTATTTTGCTTTTTAAATTTATTATCATGGACATCTTCCCAAGACATCTACATCTCTCATTTCTTTTAAAACTACATTGTATTCCATTACACAAATATATCCTAATCTATTAACAGTCTCCACCTGATTTATTATTGCTTCAAACTTTTCTAACTATAGTAAAAAATGCTTCAATAAACATCTTTCTAGCCCTAGCTGGTTTGGTTCAGTGAATACAGTGCTGTTGGCCTAAGACTGGAGGGTGCTGGGTTCAATTCTGGTCAAAGGCACAGGTCTGGGGTGTGGATTTGATGCCCAGTAGGGGGCATGCAAGAGGCAGCCAATCAATGAGTTCCTCTCATATGATGTTTCTATCTCTGTGTCCCTCTCCCTTCCTCTCTGAAATCAATAAAAATATATTTTAAAAAATAAACATCTTTCTAAACAAATGTGACCAGTTATACAAACACTAGAGGCCGGGTGCATGAATTCGTGGGTGGGTGGGTGGGGTCCCTCAGCCAGGCGGGAGATCAGGGCCCTCTCCCCTAGTCGCAATCAATCAGCTGGACCAGCAGCAAGCTACCTTTACCGGACAGAGCATCTGCCCCCAGGTGGTCAGTGTGCGTCACAGTGACGGGTCAACCGATGGACTGAAAGGTGGTCAACCAATAGGTTGGACACTTGGCATATTACGCTCTTATCATATAGGAATTTTATCGGACAAATTTCTGAAAATATAACTGCTGACTTAATGAAAGCTATGTTTATAGTTCAAATTCTAATCAAGATAGACAAACTGCTACAAAAAGAACTGATATATACTCTTGTCAACAGAAAATGAGTATATATTTTCTCTACTCAGCCCAAGATAATTTTTAATGTTTATTTCTTTAATAAAAGAAAAATTACTCTTTCTCAACATATATTTTTTAACAGTAGGCTGTTAATCTTTTCCCATGTTTAAAGGTCTTTGTACTTTTTTGTGAATTGCCTGTTTATACTCTTTTGTGAATGGGTTTTGTGATTATGTGGTTTGTAAGAGCCCTTTGTACACTTAATCAACATCAAGCCTTTATCATACATTTGCAAATAGTAGTTCCCAATTTTGACATGAAAGAGTTATTCTTTAGTAGTCAAACATATTATATTTGCCTTTGTTTTCAGGATCCTGCATCAAACTAGGAAAGGATGTTATCATTCCTAGATTTTTAAAATGCTCTCCTATTATTTTCTTCTAGTATTTTTTGTTTTATTTTTCACATTATAATTAATCTAGTATAGTTAATATTATCATGTAATGAATAATCCAACCCCAAACAGCTATCTATAAGTCACAATAGCATTCAGTGAATTATCCTAACACTCTTCACTAAATTAAATGACACCTAAACATAGGTATTTAAATTCTCATTCCATTACATTACCCTGTCTACTCTTACCACTGTAAACAGTTTTAATTTCTATAGCCTTCTAATACATTTTAATAAATAGAACAGGTAATCCCCTCTAATTCTTTTTCTATTTTGGAACTTTATTTATTTAGCCTTCTCAATAGAGTTTCAGTTTTTTCTCTCAGTCTTACATTTTTCTTAAGTTTATTCCTAGCATGTGTGTAGACATAACATTCAAACGCACACACTCGGAATAAATACATATTTTTAAATTGACAGAGAAAACTTCATTAAATTGCAAATGTTGGATGGGCAGCAATCTGGACATCCTGATTAACGTAAGGACATGCCACAGCTATCTTGGATGGTGTGTAAATGATTCTAATATACAACCAGATGAGAACTAGCACAGTAAACCTCAGCATTCTCAAACTTCACCCTCAAGGACTGACCAGGGAAGGAGACCCGGAAGCCGAGGGCATGTATTAATTTAGCTAACAAAGTCTGACTCTTGTATCCAGTAAAGCTGTTGTCGGAGAAAGCATGGATTTTCAGGCTGAAAAACTACATTCAGATCTAGTTGCAGCTCAGTTCTGCTAGCCCCTCTCCTTCAGGGACACCTCAAGTACAAAAAACACTGCTTTGAAACACATAAAAAAAGCCCTGAAAAGAATGACAACTGCCGTGAATGTTTCTGAAAGGAAAATGAAAGAATTTTAGTGCTAACTTTTTTTAGAGAGCAGAAGCTATAAATGAGTTGAAGAATATTTTATTTTCTGTAGTTCATGATATGACAGGCCTATTATATATACTATAAGGAACTAAGAAAAAAACAACCCTGTGATACATTTTAACAAGAACTCCAGCCTATAAACTTTGCCCACAACCAAGAGATAAGAGATAATTTTAACTAGAGGCATGAATAAACACTCCACCAGCGACACAAGCTTAACTGAAATCAGCCCCCAAGGATGGCTTGAGATTTTTTCCTCACACAACTGTGAGGTTATCAAGAAAGGTGCTACCAGCTGATCAAGTTAGCCCAGGGCAGCTCCTCCCGAGCTGGGGAAATCTGTAATAACTGCTGCTACTTCTCCCTGGGAAACTGAGGTAATGTCTTTAGATACAGCAGCAGACAAAAGGAGCTTTAAGACTAGAATAATGTTCGACACAGAAACGCAGACTCAGCAGCGGCAGGCCACTCTCCTGTGGAGGGGAGGGCAGCACGCTCTGTCGCTGAGCTGGGTGCCCTGCCACGCCGGGTGAGGCCGCCTGGCCCACCCACGGGCAGTCCAGATATCAAATCCCAGCACCACTCTTCCGCCCAGGCCGCACGCTGCCTTCTGCTCCGATGGGATTAGCACAATCTAACCAGCACAGTTCCTGAATGTCAAGAGCAGTCCCTGTCCTTAAGAAGAATGAACTTTTTATGATATTATGCAGCCCTGAGTTAATGAAATACGTACGATAAACACAAATTATTAGTTAAAATTTAACATAACTTTATATACATTATGTCTAGAAGTCTTTCAAATTGCCTCAAAGAAATACCTGAAAGGCACAGCAAAAAAGGCCAGAGAATAACAATTCCTGGAGAAATAGATGCCACACGTCACCCCAAAGGGGTCAATAACAATGATAATTTGCTAGAATTTCATGACAAAATAGATCACCCAAGTTTGAAAAGGGTGAAAGTGAAGAGATGGAAAAGAGAACAAGGACAGAAAATTATAAGGTCACAATGCAGACTGGAGAATTTGCTCTAAAAAATTTTTATTCAAGCTCCTAAACCATAAATTCCTTTTATATTCACTGAGGATCCCTAGATTGAAAACAACAGCAACATATGCAAACCCAAGTTAAGATTGCTTGTTATAATACAGAACATCAACACACCAGGCGCCTATATTCAGCTCTGTCAAACAGTTTATGGCTGGCAACAGTTCATATTGGTCAGTGTTCATGCGCAATCAATTATTAAACATTTTTAATATCATCTCTTAACCTAATTAGTTACATCATACAGAAACCTTTTGAGAGCAATTGAGGTTCAGGTCAACAAACATCTGTGGCACTAAGGATAAAAATATGAAGGTAGCACAGTCCCCTCCTACCAAGAGCTCATAGCTTAAATGGAATGTGACGAGTCAGGTCTCACAGCGCTGTAACAAAGGCCGTGACAGACACACTTAGGACAACCTGGTGTACTGCAGATGACTGTGTGAAGGTCATAACAGGAAAAGGACATTAAGGAGATGAAACAGGGCATTAGGAGGGATATTTTTTAAAAGGAGAAGTATAATATTTGGATATAAAAAATACATAATTAAGAAGTTAACCACTCCCTACCCCCATCCCCAATTGTGTAACTGACAGGTAAGAGAACATCTCAGCTAGTTTCAAAAGCTTGAGCAAATGAGAAGCTACCTGGTTATGACAATTTAAGATCATGAGCTATAAGGTAAGAAAGTTTATGTGTTACTGATATGTCAACTGAAAGACAGGTCTAAAGGCAGTTGGCCATACAAATCTAAACTCAAGAAGTCAGGGCTGGAGACAGATTTGAGAGTGAAAATCCTCCCTACGAACAAATCACCCCAAAATATGTAGAGTGAAAGTACAGAATGGTCCAAAAAGTAAAATCCTAGTGCAGAGCCCTGGCCGGTTGCTCAGTTGATTGGAGCGTCATCCCATATTCCAGGTCACTGGTTCAATCCCCAGTCTGGGAGCAACTGATGGATGGTTCTCTCTCATACTGTTGTTTCTCTCGCTCTCTCTCTTCCTCCCTGCCTCCCTCCCTCTTCCTTCTTCTCTCTCTAAAAATCAATAAAAACATATCCTCAGGTGATAATAAAGAAATAAGTAAAATAAATAAATCCTTAGTGTACATTACATTAAAATGTAAGGAACAAAGGAGGTGTTTGATTTTGTTGTTCTTAAGCACGTCCATCTAAAAAATGTGTCTTTAACCATACTTTTAAAGAAATCACTATCATTCTTTACAAGTCTGTAGGCAATGCAACTTAATGTTATAAATCTTTAATGGCAACTATAAATGGATTACGTTTTCTCTTTTGAAATATTCATATAGATTTTTTTTTAATGCCTATGGTGATTTTTTTTAAAGGTCATACTACTAAAATAAGATTAAAAATTCCTAAGTGCTCACTCTTTTATGTATCAATTTTACATTGGGAAAGGTGCACACCCCTGTTAAATTGTTGTTATGCATGGGTCACAACCTAATTCATAGAAGATGTACAACACATTTGTGGTGAATAATGATGTAGACTTAAATCTATAAATAAAATCAGTCTACAAAATACTGCATATAAAATTTATTCAAATAACTAAAGTAGCCATGTTATAAATTCCCAAAGAGAGATCCCCTCTAATTGTTTTTGCACACCCTCAAAAAAAAAAAAAATGGGGGGGCCCTTTCTAAAAATTATAAAGTAACACTAACTAAAACAAATACCACACAGTCTCAGTACCTCACTGGTTAGCCGGATTAGAAGAGCTGCAGCCTCTGAATATTTGCTTTGGCTTTTTAAGATTTCAGCGCTAAGTAATACACATCTTTCAGCCAATACCATATTCCTAAAAAAGAGAGAAGAAAAATATAATTAGCACTACATTATCTTTATACTTCATAGTAACTATGAGTTCAACAAAAGTTTCCAATTCTAGTTTTCAAGTAAAAAGAAATCCATGTTCTTGTTTTCCACTTACCAAAAAAGTTAAAAAATAAACACTCCTAAGAATTCTCATAACTATTCAAAGCTTTTCATCATACAATTTTGTGGTAAAAGTACTAAGTAAAGTCAAAAGGCTAGGACTGATCTGGTGTCTGTAGACCGGCAGCTACTGAACAAATAAAACCTGCTCTGAACAGCAATGAACACAAACTTGTCGCCTCCATTCTGGCTCCCGTTGCGACCTCTCTCCTGGCTCTTTTCCACCGTCTCCTTCTACCCTTCCTCACAGAAAGCCGTACCTCCTGCCACAATCTCCACATCTATCTCAAATAGATCACATAAGGTGTAATAGGTAAAATTCAGTATTGGCTCCACCATTTACTGGCTGTGTGCCCTTGGGCAAGTTAAACTCTAAAGTTTCAGTCTTCTCATCTGTAAAGTACAGATGATAATAATACCATTTTAGGCTTCAGATTAAATGAGCATGTAAACTGTTTTGGTATAGTAGCAAATGCTGAATACTCAATAAATGTCGATTATTATCTGTGTTGTGCTGTAAATTTGACACCACAACTAGTAGTACTTATACTTCAACAACATTGTAAGACAACCCATGCGTGCTACATAGAAAAGTCACATTACTCTTCATGAAAAACAACTCTTACTATGTCAAGGCTGTACTCAAATATTCAGTAACTTCCCATTTACTACTGCTTAATTCTCACCTACATACAGCCTAAGTCAGGGGTGGGCAAACTTTTTGACTCGAGGGCCACAGTGGGTTCTTAAACTGGAGCGGAGGGCCAGAACAAAAGCAGCCTGACCATGCTGGCACTCTCCTCTTGGGCTGCTGGTGAAGGAGCGGAGGGGAGAGCAAGAGAACTACAGGCCATAGTTTGCCCACGGCTGGCCTACGTAATGGAGGGATGAGGTTCCCCACACTGATTTCTCTCAAACCATCTTTCCACACATAGCACCCAATGCTTTTAATGCTCTCAAACCCCTACCCTCGCCACGGCTCTGTTCCCTTTCTCTCGGTAGGCAGCATCCAAATCATTATTCCCAACAGTCACAATTTCTGAACTGTCTGTACGTCCATCAAATCCCAACCACCTTTCTTTCGAGGTCTATTTCCCAGACTTCCCATGAAGCGCCCTGCCTTCTGGACCAGCTCATTGTCTCATTAAAGCAATGAGTTCTAACCGTTCTCACGATGTGTACAAAACAGTTCTCATTTCCTTCTCTGGACTATTATTTAATTGTTTGTGTGCTGCCTGTTTAACAATGAAAGTTCAAAATGGCTAACTCCTGATTTAACAGTGGTTAAGGTTAGATGTTCCCATAATACAAATCACCCTCAATGTAACATGTAACCTCTCAACAAATATGTAAATAAACAAATTCCTAGGCACAAATCCAAATAAAATAGGAAACACTAGTTTTAGATTACCTCATCTTGTGTGACTAGATTAACTTGCATGAGAAACACAGTAACAATGTAAATGCCAACTTACTTCTCAATGGAAAAAACGTAAATATCCTAGTCACCTACTTGCAGATATCCCGGTAGGTCTGGATGGCCGTGTCCATGTAATGTGCAGGGTACGGCCTCGCTGCCCCTTGCTGAAGAAAAGCTGACACTGCGGCCATTTCCTGGAGGAAAAGACATTATTTACACTATTTCAAAAATGCTTGTGGTTCAGCATTCAGGAAGCCTAACAACTGGAATGAAATTTGAGTTGATTTTTATACATGTACATGCACAAATTTTATAGCTTAACACTGACTTGAAAAATATACTTAAGGCTTTTAAATGTTAAATTCTCTAGTCAAAGGCCCAAGTCTGTTATTCAATATTTAAATGAGATTTGGGGGGAAAGAAGAAATGAGATTTGAAGAAGACTCAGTGAACACCTTTGAGTGAGGGCATATATACCCGCCACATGAGTCTGGCTAAGATTTCAGCTACCCTCTCCTCCCTGTTGTTCCCTTTTCTAAGGAGAGAACAGGCCAATGACAGGCACATACAGAGACAAAATAAAACACATCTCTTTCCAATTATTGGCATCAAAACATGAAGAACAGAGTTCACAACAGCTTGCACTATATATATTTTCAATTATTTTCACTCGTTTCTATCCTTACCCTAACAAAAGGCACAAAGACCATTTTAAGACCTATTTACTGTCAATTTTCCAGTTCTTATTTCATTTTCAAAGCCCATTTTCTTGTTAATGTCTAGAACTGTAGTTCATTAATTCAAATAATATATAATGGTGCTAAAAGACTAAGAAATAAAGGTTAAAATACAGGTTTTGTTTTCTTAGAATATCCTATTATGTCCGAAATTGCCTTGATCTTCACCTAAGGATATGTTTTCTTGGCTAAAAAATCAATCATTACATACTACCATGTTTAAAAGCACTAGCTTGAGGAAAATTCATCAATTCAGCTAAACTAATTCAAAACCTAGTATAAAGCATTGTATGCTCTTTGAATATGTTTTTTTAAAAATATATATTTTTATTGATTTTTTACAGAGAGGAAGGGAGAGGGATAGAGAGCTAGAAATGTCGATGAGAGAGAAACATCGACCAGCTGCCTCTTGCACACCCCCTACCTGGGGATGTGCCCGCAACCAAGGTACATGCCCTTAACCGGAATCGAACCTGAGACCTTTCAGTCAGCAGACCGACGCTCTACCACTGAGCCAAACCGGCTTCAGCACATTGTATGCTCTTTGAATACAACTTTATCTCTAGGTATTTTGTTTGCCATTTCATCAGCAGAAATGTCTACAACTTATGGTAGCCGAAATAAATTATATAGAATACCAACCAAGGCACCAGCTGCATAAAGCATTGCTTGATCATTAAGAAAATCCTTCTTTGCAGTATGATAGCAATTGTAAGCCAGATCATAATGCTGCACCAAGAAACATAAGTCAGCCATTTTCCTGATTTGAAGCTCTGGTGCTTCTGGTGGATACCTATAAATACAAAATACGGTAAGAAAGTAGTCTGTGATTTATGACCCATACACCACTACATATTATCAAACATTTAACAGCTGGTTAACTACCCAGAACATTGTGAAAAGCGATCATGTTTTACAAAAATCCTATCTCCAAGGAAAGAGTGTCATGTCTCAAAGGTATCTGGAAAAAACTCTATAGTTATATCTATATTTAAACAATTTATACCCCTAAACTGAGAACATCTCAACAACAGACAAGCACTTTCTCCATAGTCAAATTATGAAGGAAGTAGTTAATTCCAGTTTTATATACAACCAGGAAAAAAATGAAATCCAAAACATGCTTTTACTTCACCTTAAAACAGCATCTTATGTTAAGTAAAATTTTCTAAGTACAGGCTGACCACAATATGTTAACATAGATGAATCGTTAATGAACACCTCATCTTACGGCACCTTTTTACAAATAGGAAAACAGAACCAACGTAAAGTGACTCCGTTATCTTCTGTATTTTTAGACATCCAATTACTTAAAAGTGTTTTTTTTTTTAGTTAATGGAATTTACCTATAGTCACTGTTCTTACCTACCTGAATTTGATCAATGTGAAAGAAAGTAAAAAATAGTCTTTTTTTTTTACAGGCTATCATATAGTCAAACACCAGTAAGAGTTCAACCCCGGAGGGGGGGGGGGGGGGGACGGGGGATGGGGCGGGGAAAGATATTATTTGACTCACAGCAATCCAGATGTATTTTTCAGCTCATTTATGCTCTTTTCTGGAACTTTACTGCCACTAAACCATTTCTTAGTTGCAGAAAATAGAGACCGACTCAAACCTTTTCTTGATATAAGCTAAGAGAAAAGATTAAATACGTTGACAAATATGAGAATTTAATATTTTTATTTTATATACAAAAGAAAAAACTCTAAAGTAAAAAGCTTTTATAGTGAGCAAATATTTATTTTAAACAACACTGATTTTTTTTTAAACTGTTGAATATGCTGAAAAAACCCTAGTGGAAAATGATTTAACAGAATTTCATTAGGGATGGTAATGGTACTAAAAACTAATATTGGTTTTTCCTTGAAAAAACAAACAAGCCAAAAAAAACCCACCATTTTAAATAGTTTAAAAAACTTATACTATTATATTCTCAAGTGTACTATGTACTAAAAATTTTTAAATATTAATCTAAAAAAAAATAAAATCTTACCTGATCATTTAATTGCCGAATTGTTTTCTCTATATGTGGCAAAAGGCCCCGAAATGTGAATTCTTGTACAAACTGTCGAATTCTATCATGATCAGTAAGGGTTAAGCATGCACCATGAATAATTCCAGGGTTTGCTTTCTTTGTGTCGTGTGAGGAGGCGGCAGATTTCACGTGCTCTGGGCCGTCAATGCTGTTCGGAGGGTCGCTGGGGGAGTCCCATTGAAGCGGGTGGGCTCTAACGTTATTTGGTAAGCCATCTGCTGGGAACAGACCGAGCTTTTACTCTCAGCACGTAACAAATTACCATCATACTGCTAAAGGAAAAAAGTATGTTGGAATCCTTTATTTTCCTGTATATCTTAGACATCTATGGTACAATAACATTACTATTTTCCCCTTTAAAATTACAAGACTTGGGTTATTACTTGTTACACATAATAGAAATTTTAAAAGTCATGTAAATAAGTCAAGAAAAATACAGTTTTTAGATATATTTTCAAATTGCAAAATAAAGCAATAAGAAATATCATAATAAAAAATTGTAAAGCTACCCCTATTACCAAAACTATAATATAAAATATAAAAGAAACCCTCAAAATCATGTTAATTTTGGAAATAATTCATGATGCACATATTCCCCTTGCTTTCCATAAATTTTTGAGAATTGTAGTACTTATAAAATTTAAATGTCAAATAAAAGCAACCTCAACAAAATCTTCAGAAGAAAAGCTAACCTGTAGATTATCTTTATCATGAATATTTCCCCTATCTTTAATCTACAGAGTTTAGCATGTTTTGACAACAGTGCATATATTCAATTAAAAGGAGAAATTTACAGAAAGGGTATCAAGACCTTTGACTTCGTTATCTAGTCCATCCAATGAAAGCAGGTTACTATCAGAATTCTTATTTGAAGATATAGTGCAAGGGCCATCCTCATATGATTCCTATCAAAGCAAAATAAAAGGCATTAGCACTTACACTTAATCATTTTAAGATAACTCTAAATCCATCAACAAATATGGCTGCTCGGCCTCATTTATTTGCTATAGCAGGACTCTTTTCTTCCAATCCTCAAATTCTTAACTTTTTCTATACATCTTTATCTAGCACTCCAGTCTACACCTACTATATTCTTAAATTTCCTTTCACATTCAATTTTACCCTGATTCTTCTGGATTCAAATGATCTCTATCCCAGTTTATCTGTGTTTAAGTGATGGGTACAAGCCAATATAAATATCCGTATATGCATCTAAGTAAGGAACAACAGCAAAAGAAATGTACTATTAAAGTCAAGCCAGGGGAAAAAGAGATGGCATGGAACCTCCTGGTCATGAACCCAGTATTAATAGGATGAAATGCATAATGAACACATCAAAATGTATCCTAACCGGTTTGGCTCAGGGGATAGAGCGTTGGCATGCGGACTGAAAGGTTCGGGGTTCGATTCCAGTCAAGGGCATGTACCTTGGTATATCAATAAAATATATTAGGAAAATATCCAATGTAATGCTTATTTGAACAAATACAGTTTTCTCAATCAACGAAGAAAACAAAATAAAAATGATCAGTGTAATCAATCAGATCAGTAAGTTTGAGGTATTATTCCAAATCCTATATAAAATAGAATATAATAAAGGGAAAGTGATGACGACAAAAACGGTCTAAACCAGGTGTGGGCAAACTACAGCCCGCGGGCCGGATGGCTGTTCTAAACTATTGAAATAAAAATAAATTTTAAAAAGACCGTACCCTTTTATGTAATGTTTACTTTGAATTTCTATTAGTTCACACAAACACTCCATCCATGCTTTTGTTCCGACCTTCCAGTCCAGTTTAAGAACCCATTGTGGCCCACGAGTCAAAAAGTTTGCCCACCCCTGGTCTAAACCCTTTAAGAAAAAATTGAAAAAGACTTGGTATATTCAGCCTGAAAAAATATAGAAGGGTACATTAACACCCTTCTCCTGTATTTTGAAAGTTGTCTTTAACAGAAAATGTACACAGTCCTCACAGGACAAATGAGTACAAACAAATGGAGAAAATTTTTGATTGACCCTTAATAAGCTCGTCAGATAGAAAGGGTCACGTGGGAAGACAGTGAGTAATGTAACTGAGGTCATTCATAGATTCAAAGGAAATTAAAACATTAGAAAACAGGCTTTAGATAAGGTAACCTTTAAACTACCCTCCGATCATGGACTTCTAGGGCTATCAGCTATAGAATTGTTAATACTTCTGGCCGAAACCGGTTTGGCTCAGTGGTAGAGCGTCGGTCTGCGGACTGAGGGGTCCCAGGTTCGATTCCCGTCAAGGGCATGTACCTTGGCTGTGGGCACATCCCCGGCAGAGGGTGTGCAAGAGGCAGCTGGTCCACGTTTCTCTCTCATCGACGTTTCTAGCTCTCTATCTCTCTCCCTTCCTCTCTGTAAAATATCAATAAAATATATATATTTTTTTAAAGAATTGTTGATACTTCTGGTCTTGTATTAAAAGTTCTGAAACTGAACAGTCTCAACTTTAGCAACTGGGCTCTAAACTGAATATTCTACTACTACTCCTATCCTGAGTGTGGCCTTAGGACCATTTTAAAACACAGAGCCCCTTCACAGCTACCTGGTTCTTTTTTTCTCATCTTTCCCCAGCATTATCTTAAAGGAGGTCAGGAATCATCTTAATATTGCAATTATCAGTACAGAACTATATGTGAATCACAATTTCCATGTATAGAGAAAAGTAGGGCAAATAAACAGATTTCTAAATATTTACAGATCAAAAGTTACATAAAACTTTATAATTGATATTTTTTTTAATATCACAAAGAGAATACAATGTTGTTTAATTATACAAAATGAAAATATTTTCCATTTACTTAACAATCCTACTTCTAAACAAAAATGTCAACTCTGGATTATCTGAACTAATCTTAGGAACTTGTCATTTGACTATTTACTACCAAGTGGCAGACAATGCTTTCTCAACAGTGCGTTGCCCGGTAGGTGTAGCTCAGGGAACTGAGCGTAGTCCTATGCACCAAGAGGTCACCAGTTAAATTCCGGGTCATGGCACAGGTACAGGCTGCGGATCTATGCCTAACAGGAGTTGTGCAGGCAGAAGCTTATCAATATTTCTCGCTCTCCCTCCCATTCCCCTCTCTCTCTTAAAAAAAAAAATCAATAAAAGCATATATTTTTAGAAAGTCTGACAGTGTGAAACCGTATACCAACCCATTTCAGACAACAGTTAACATTAGTATAGAACTCTAGATTAAGAAAGTAGATTAGGAAGAAACACTTCCTGAAAACTCCAAGCAAAGGAATCACAGGAAAGTTATGGGAAAAAGCCCACCCACCACCTAAAAAAGTATGAGTTCTAAAAGGTGGCCATAATAATAGCATGTTGAAAATGAAGAAAGGCAACCCCACAGCATGTGAATGACAAAGAATTGACTATAAGCATTCATAATGAATTAAATGTACAAGTCAAAAATTCTAGCCAGCCAAAACCGGTTTGGCTCAGTGGATAGAGTTTCGGCCTGCGGACTGAAAAGGTCCCAGGTTCGATTCAGGTCAAGGGCATGTACCTTGGTTGCAGGCACATCCCCAGTAGGGGTGTACAAGAAGCAGCTGATCGATGTTTCTAACTCTCTATCCCTCTCTCTTCCTCTCTGTAAAAAAATCAATAAAATATATATATTTTTTTAATTCTAGCCAAGTTAATTCAATTCTCAATGTGTAATTCACTTTTTATTTTTTCAAATGAGATCAATTAACATTGATATCATGTGCCTGAAAGGAGTAACATAGGATTAGTTAAAAAATAGCTTTGAACCACTGATTTAAGAGTTCACATGGTAATGAATGAAAGCCAGCCAGATTCCAAAATAAATATTAATTCTATTAGTTAAACTAAGATATAAAAAATTCTACAGATACCATTATGTCAGAAAACTGAAATAGAGCTTTTATGGTTTGCTTCATTATTGTTTTTTACATATACCTGGTTTTGAATACTATTTTTCTGAAGATACTGACTCCAAGGATCTGGTATCTGTTCATCTGATGCTTGATTAGATGTTCGAGAATTAATTTTAAGTAAATAGCAACCCTGAGTTCCATATTTCTGTTTCATTTCTTCATAAATGGATTCAGCTCTAAATTAAAAAATGAAAAATGTTTGTAGTAAGTACGGAGTAAACTTTAGGCAATAAAAGATACTAAAATAATTTGAAAATGATGTAAAAATAATCCCCTTAAAGAGGCAGACAGAAAATTAGATAGACTAATTCTCAAATGAAAACAAAGATAATGATCTTAACTGAAATTCATCTAGCTTAGATAATGCAGGGTTTCCAAAGTGTGTTTCATGGAATAAAACTGTGCAAGCTGCTCCTATGTCACTCAAAGAGAGTTCTGTTGGTCAAACTAGTTTGGGGAATTACAGTGAACAGTTTCTTTGCAGCAAACCATCTCTAAGTCTTCCGTTTGTTAATGTGCACTATGATTTGACAAAGAGCAGCAAACAGTACTGAAACTCAACTCTGAGGCTTTCAAGAAATATGACTTTGGGAAATCCTACCTTAGAGACCAGACATTTATCAAAAAACGCAGTGCTAAGTTAGAAAAGCACAGTACCCACACTTACAACACATCTTCAGCTGCCAATTTACCCTTCGCTAAGCTGTCTCCAAAGGGACACAGTACAGAAGAGGAGAGAGAAAACTCAAGAAGAGCAGCCATAGAATTTATTACATAAAATCAAGTTTTCTTGCAAAATTTTAATATTTACTTCCATGAGCTGTATATCAGATGTAACAAAAAGCATTTTGATTTTCATACTTTGTGTTAACTAAACCTCCTCGCTGGTGGGAAATAAAATAATTCAAATGACAAAACCGTCTAAGAAGCAAACAGTATATTTTGATGGAAAATGAAATTTTGGTACTTAGAGTTAATTAGCTTAAATAGATGTTTTGGTGATTTGTTTGTTTTTAGTCAATCAGCCATCTTTTGGGGGGGAAAAGTCCTGGAAAATCTTAAATATTATGTTCAAATTGCTAATACTATGCAAATAACAAGCCTAGCACACGATGAAACCATAGTACATACTATAACATTAAGGCTAGAAGAGTAGTTATAAATTTCTATAAACACAGATATAAGGATACATGCATGTACATATTCTCAAGTACAATAAATTAAACTTCTCGATTTACCAATGATACTGCTCAACATGTGAATCACTAATCTAATACCTGAACTACCACTTAAATGTCCTAGAAGATACATATTTAACTGACAGAAACTAATCTTAATAATCAGTTCAAGCCAAAACTGGTTTGGCTCAGTGGTAGAGTCTGCGGACTGAAAGGTCCCAGGTTCGATTCCAGTCAAGGGCATGTACTTTGGTTGCGGGCACATCCCCAGGTAGGGGGTGTGCAAGAGGCAGCTGGTCGATGTTTCTCTCTCATCGACATTTCTAGCTCTCTCGCTCTCTCTCTCTCTCTCTCTCTCTCTCTCTCTCTCTCTCTCCCTTCCTCTCTGTAAAATATCAATAAAATATATATTTTTTTTTAAATAACCAGTTCAAGATTATTTCTATTCTTTATCCTACAGGCTACAGAGTATTTATGATTTCAAAGATTAGTAATACTCAAAATAATTCTTTGGTTTTATAGAAAAAAATTTATTAAAAAGATGGCTTGTGCTCAAAATAAGGGCAAGAAATAATTACTCAACTGCATATTATAAATGTCATTGTCACATCATTAAAGTGAGAAACAAAAGATATGCTACACATCTTAAACCAAGAGTCAAAGTCAACTAACTTCGTAAGTAAAAATTGCTTTCAATGCTATCTTATTTTTTAAGAAATTTTTAAAGCTGCTATTCTCTTATCTGAAAGATAAAAGGACTGCAACAAATCACTAATAATAAACAGTACAGGAAACATAAGAAAGAAATGTTCGATGTCTCTGAAGTTGTGAAAAACATCAAGGCTAAAAATATAGAGTGACAAGAGAGTGAGGAGTGAAAAATGGAGTGCCTATAAGCAACAGCCAGGAAGTGAAAAGCCAGACGAAAACTGGGAAGGAAAAAAGGAGAAAATGAGAAATAATTTTATATAAAGAAATAACACCTTAGACCTACGGGTGTAAAATGGCAAGCACTTGTGTACAATGATTATGCTAACAGATATTCACAGTGAAAGAAAAGTTTGGGTAAGCATATGAAATCCAACATAAAATGATTCAGCTATTAACTATTACTCTGAAATAAAAGATATAGTTATATAGTTATATATCAATTTTTACTTTCACAGATGAAAAATATACCTAAAATTTAAATAAACCATGTTCAAATTAAAGTGATATCATTTAAAAGAAGAAGTCTCTTAGTTAAAAGCAGAAAGCTTACCTCTGTTCATCTCCTGCACTTACATCATGTAAGAGCACATAGTACTTAAGGGTGTTTGGTATAAACCACTTGGGGTAGGAATAGTCATTATTGTGCTGAATTCGATGCTGCTCTTGTGACAACTTCCCAAACTGTTCCATAGGCTCTGCTTCACTAGACGATGCTACCAGCATACCTTATAAACCATATTATTAAGGTAATTATCACTTACCACTCAATGATAAAAACATCCTATTAAAATTAACTTAGGGCCGAAACCAGTTTGGCTCAGTGGTAGAGCATCGGCCTGCAGACTGAAAGGTCCCAGGTTCGATTCCGGTCAAGGGCATGTATCTTGGTTTCGGGCACATTCCCAGTAGGGGGTGTGCAGGAGGCAGCTAATCGATGATTCTCTCTCATCAATGTTTCTAACTCTCTCTCCCTCTCTCTTCCTCTCTGTAAAAAAAATCAAT
Source organism: Vespertilio murinus (assembly GCA_963924515.1). Taxonomy (NCBI): domain Eukaryota; kingdom Metazoa; phylum Chordata; class Mammalia; order Chiroptera; family Vespertilionidae; genus Vespertilio; species Vespertilio murinus. The sequence goes on from OZ004709.1 coordinate 4,173,646, forward strand.
ATATTTAAAAAATTAAAAATTAATAAAATTAACTTAGGAAGATAATTTCTCAGCCAAAAAAAAAATGATATCATAGGTTTTCACAGCAAGCACAAAATAATGTCTCCAACACTTCTATGTTATTCCAGATTCTAAATCTTAAAGATTTTTTGTTGACACTGTTAGGTCATTTACATATCAATATGGAAAATAAAAACTGACAATATCAAAATTATACAACTTTCAATATATCCAACAGTTCTGCTGAATCTTGTTCCTTTCCATTCCATTTCCCTGCAGTTTCACACTCTATTCTACCTCTTAACTTTTCTCTGTAATCACATTTAAAAACTAAAAAAACCATTAACTGTCAAAAAAAAGGTGAATAGCTACAAGACAGCTTACTAAAAAACTGAAAAACTTTTTAAACATAAGCTTTTGCAAAAGCAATTTTGAGGCAATCTTCACAAGCAGTTAACACTAACAGTCTCCACTTTCTCTTTCTAAAACGACTTCAAATTTTATTATGCGTGCCCTGGTCTGTGTGGCTCAGGTGGGTGGGAGTCTCCCCATGCACCAAAAGGTGGACGGTTCGATTCCCAGTCAGGGCACATGCCTTGGGTCTGTCAATCCCCAGTAGGGGATGCACAGGAGACAGCCAATCAATGTGTCTTTCTCACACCAATGTCTCTTTCTCTCTCTCCTAATCCCTTTTCTCTCTAAAATAATTAAAAACATATTATTTTTTAAAAGTTATTATGCATAAACCACTTGAGTTGGGGGATAAAAACAATCCCTCAGTATTCTTATTTTATAATCAAAAATTTACTTATTACACCAATCCCTATCTAGTATGCCACTTAACAATAACGAAAACTTTTGAAGCATTATGAATCTTAAAATAATCCAGCCGTAGCTGGTTTGGATCAGTGAATAGAGCATTGGCTGCAGACCGAGGGTCTGGGTTGCACTCTGGTCAAGGGCACGTGTCTGGGTTATGGGCTCGGTCCCCGTAAGGGGGCGTGCAGGAGGCAGCCATTCAAGGATTCTCTCTCACCACTGATGTTTCTATCTCTTTCTCCCTTTCCCTTCCCCCTGAAATCAATAAAAATATTTTTTAAATCCATATTCTCTATATCCTTTCAACAATTTTGCCTTCATATAACTATTTCTGAGATTAGTAACTTTCAAAACACTTGGTTTTAAGAGAACAAAAAGGTCAAAGGATACAGGCTAAATAGTGGTTCAGAAATTCATGATCTGACGCTGGCATTGACTGAAGAAAGGTCTCTCTGTAAGACTCAAACCATGGAGTAGTAGCTAAAATCAATCATAAACAAAACAGTTAAAATTTCTCATACAGTCAGTTTACAACAGACAAAATCTCAAGTCCATACTCCTGAAAGGCAGAAGGTAGTGATTTCTAGCAATAAACAAGCATGTTCACCTGTGCTTTAACATACACATAGTATGTGCATATGGTAAGGCCAGATACACAAATGCATTCATGTATGAATACATACAGGGGTGTCCCAAAGAAATGTACACACACTTTGAGTAATTATAAAGGCAGTATTTATTAAAGTACATTTTCATTTCAAATTGTTATAGAATCAGCTGTTAAGAGTATGTATACATTTTTTGGCACACCCTATATGTTTGCAAATATAAAATTGATTTATTCCCAAGCCGACATAATAATCCCACAGTTTACTTACCTATTAAAGCTTTAAATATCACCTACATGAATAAAGCGATTTTAGAACTAAAGTTTTGTGTTCTTGCCACTAGTCACATTGTCATAGTGGCTCCTTTTCATAAATGACATCATTTCAGAACTCTGGCTCTCAACTGACAGTGGCTTTACCCACCCGGAAACACTTAGCAACGTCTGAGATACTCTGGGCTGTCACAGCCGGCAGTGAGAAGGGGTACTACTGGCACCCAGGCAAAGAGGAACGATACAAAGCATCCTACAATCACAGAAGAGGACAGCCCACCTCAAAGAACTATATGGCTCCATGGCAACAGTGAGTGGCAAGGCTGACAAACACTACTTTGTAATTTAACTACTTGACTATGGCAGTAACCAAACCTCTTTAAATGGAATTTCAAAGCATATTTACCTATAATCAAATATAAAAAATAGGTGTTTTCACTTTTTGAATAGATGTACTATATATTAAGTATTTCTTAAAATATCAAATCCCTTTTGCTCCATGCTAAGCATTTTACATCTCAACTATTCTAACTTTTTTTTTAACTTAAACTTAGTCATTTCACTAGGTTTAAGTAGATTATCTAAAACACAGTATTTCTAAAAGGACACTCTATTCCTAGTTTCTTATGCCAATTACCAAGTCATATGGGGTTTTTTTGTTTTCATCTTAATCACTGAAAACAACAAATAGATTTTCTGTTAATTTTATGAGTGGGAAGGTTGAAGAGAAAAAAGCTATTCAGCCTGACCAAATAGCATATTTCACCTGGTAGCATACATACACAAACATTAATTCCAACAAATGCCGTATGAGAATAACCCATATATTGTTTAGGAGGGCTATTAGTGTAACAATTTCATGTTCACTGATATAGGAAAAAAATTCCCAGAAATATTATAATCTATATGAAAAGTGACAAAAATAATGCCCGACCGGTGTTGCTCAGTAGTTAAGCATCCACCTGTGAACCAAGATTCCTGGTCAGGCCATATGCAGGGGTTGGGGGCTCAATCCCTAGTAGGAGGCGTGCAGGAGGCACCAGATTGATAATTCTCATCATTGATGTTTCTCTCTCTCTCTCTCTCTTTCTTTCTTTTTTTCTCTCTCCCCTCCTTACTCTCTGAAATCAATAAAAATATATATTTCAAAATAAAGTTAGATTTTTAAAAACAAGTATACACACACAAGTTCTTAAATTGAAATAATACTTTCTAAATACTGGTACAAGCTCTGCATGCTCACTAAGGATATGAAAAAGAAAGGAAAATTTTTAAAATATATAAGGCAGGAGTGGGTTTTATCTTTCAAGAAGGTCACATTCACATTGAGAAGAGTAACTCTTCCCTTCAGCCTTTTATTTCCTTAAAGAGCTAATTAAGAAATCCTGCTGAAACCGGTTTGGCTCAGTGGATAGAGCGTCTGCCTGCGGACTGAAAGGTCCCAGGTTCGATTCCGGTCAAAGGCATGTACCTTGGTTGCGGGTCATCCCTAGTAGGGGGTGTGCAGAAGGCAGCTGGTCGATATTTCTCTCTCATCGATGTTTCTAACTCTCTATCCCTCTCTCTTCCTCTCTGCAAAAAAATCAATTTAAAAAAAATTTTTTTAAAAGAAGTCCTCCTCCAGTTATTTTACATGCCAATATATCAAGAGCATCCTCCTTTTTGTTTTTTCAAGTGACATTTTTGTAGAAAGTGGAAAACCTAATAGTCTTATGTTACTGTAGGGTAACCCAAAATGTCTTCTGTTAACAAAAGACTTCAACATTTAGTGACAATTCTCTCCCTTTATGAATTCTCTTATACTTATTTGAGGGTGAAATTAGTACTCTGCCCATACCACTTTGCTCCTCTGTATGTTCTTCCTTTGGAATTTAAAGAGCAACCATATTATCCTGCCAGTTTCTCTATGCAGAATGCATTCTGTCTTGGTAAGGAAGGTTAAGGAAGGCAGCGAAGGGCCAGAAAACAGCATGCTGGTCTAACTCCCAGCCATCCTCTTTGCTCCCTTGTCAGTGTCAGTGATGTGGGACACGAAGTTATTATATTCCCAACCAACGTCTAACAAGGGCTGAACAGTGAGTTAGACATAGGGCAACTTGGGTCCGCAGCCTACTGAAACCAAAAGTATTTAATGACCCCAAGTCTGCAGGTGAAAAAGACTGAATATCCTAAATATAAGCATAATCTGGAAATCACGTTTTTACCCTACCTAATCATTTACAAAAGCTGAAAGTGTCAGGAAGCACTACCAAACTAAGAAATACTAACATATTACAAATAATGTTGGCACTTATGACTATGCAACTTTAGATAAACAGTACTAGACATACCAAAACTAAATGCAGGGTAGAACAAAAGTAGGCTTACGGCTGTGAGTACACAAAACACAGTTTATTTTGACAGTACTATTTATTGTTGTCATTTTCTTTGAAATGACAGAGGATTTTTTTTATTTTTTAAAATATATATAGAACATTACATAAATATTCTAAACCTAATATTTAGTTGATAAAGCAATTATTATTTTCCATATGAACAACTGTAAACCTACTTTGCCCAACCCTGTACTAGTAAATACTCAGAATAAAAATATCCTAGTAAAGAAAAGGAATTAAAAAATTAAATGTAAAATACTTAATTACATAAATGTATAGCCTCAAAATAAAGAATATTTGACATTACACTCTATGATTATCAGAAAATACTGACTAATACAGAGAATCTTAATATAAAAGCTACAAAAAACTGAAACCAGAATTCAAAACTCATGAGCATTTTGCAAATCTCTATTTTAACCTTTAAGCAGAAAACCATAAATTAGCAAAAACTAGAAGAAAGCAACTGGTCTGAAATGATTTTAGATAATATTAAAAACGAAGAAATACTAACCTTATATTTTCATAACACCCAGGAGAATTATTCTTGAGGAAACTATTTCTAATCAAGTATTTTCAGAAAAATCAAAGTAGACACCACAGTGGAAGATCTTTTAAAAATAAATTGTCCTCTACTCAAACTATATTCCTTTTGGTCCTCAATATATCAGGAAAAAATAGTCATTGCCATTTACTAACTGGATCTAACTGACCCTTGAAATTTTACTGTATTTTTATTTCACTTTACAAATTATTTACAGAATAAAGGCACAGCAAAAAAAAATAATAAATTTTTTTGCAGTGTTGTCCAATAAGTAATTAGCCACTAGCAACATGTGGCTAGCAAGCACTTGAAATGTGGCTTGTCTAAATTAAGATGTGATAGATTTCAAAGGCAGTACCAAAAAAAGTAAAATTTCCAATTACACATAGAAATATTTTGTATAGTAAAAATATGGTATTTAAATTAATTTCACCTGTTTTTGTTTTTTTGTTTTTTTATTGATTTTGAGAGAGAGAAGAAGAACGGAGAGGGAGAAAGAGAGAAACATTGATGGTAAGAGTGAAACACTGATCAGCTGCCTCCTGCACATCCCAACCAGGGATCAAGCCCACAACCTAGGCATGAGCCCTGACCAGGAATTGAACCGAGAACCCTTGGGTGCATGGGACGATGCCAACTGAGCCACATGGCCAGGGCTTCCCGTGTTTTTTATATTCTTTATTGTAGCTAGAGAACATTAAAAACATTAGAAAGTTGCTCACAAATTTCTACTGGACAGTGCTAATCTAGAATGCTACTGCTACACTGCCCTCATTTCTGATTTAACTAGTTGTGAAAAATTGTGTCTTCCACTGTCAAATTTATGTTCTTTGCCAAGATGGACTAAAAATTAAAGTTCTCAATAGTCATCTGCATTCAAAGGGGGAAAAATGAAAACAAAGGTACAAATATGTCTTCATTCTTCCTTTATAACTTCTTGAAAGAAAATGCTCTGAGACAACTGTTGAAAAGTATCACCTACACAACCCAAAATTTTCAATGTTTCTAATATTAAAAAAAAAAAATGTTTCTAATATGCTTCCTTCTTCCTGACCTATTTTAACCTTTAAGCAGAAAACCATAAATTAGCAAAAACTAGAAGAAAGCAACTGGTGTGAAATGACAGAGATCACAACAATGAGGAAAGCTACTAGAAGAAACAGATTATTCTTGGATAAAAACATTTTAAAAGGCCACCAATGAAATCAATTTTGGTGTGCAAAATAAAAAGATGCACTACACTATGGGCAACACAAAATTTAAAACTGAAGGATATAATAGTAATGATATATTTCACCACTGTATCATCTTTCTAGGCAATTTCATCATTCTTTTTTTTTAAATATATTTTATTGATATTTTACAGAAAGGGAGAGAGATAGCTAGAAACGTCGATGAGAGAGAAACATCGACCAGCTGCCTCCTGCATAGCCCCCACCAGGGATGTGCCCGCAACCAATGTACATGCCCTTGACCAAAATCGAACTTGGGACCTTTCAGTCGGCAGAAAGATGCTCTACCACTGAGCCAAACCAGTTTTGGCCAATTTCATCATTCTTGCACTTTCGATAATTCACAGGATGATGAAAAATACTTTAAGATATTGGAAAAATAAGAACACTAAGTTCTTATATTGCACTAGACATTTTAAAAGCTTTATGCTTTTTATTCTTACATAAAATTTTAGGAAAAAATATTGAAGAATATTTAAACAATTCTCTAAAATACTGTTTATACATGACTACTCTCCAGAGAAAAAAGAAAAATCATTTTTCCTTATCAAAACAAGGTGTAACCTAAATTATATTCTGAAACAATACCTGGATTTAGAAGACAATGTAAATCAAGAGTAAACAATAAACAACAGATGACAGGATCGATAACATAAGTTGCACAAGCATCACCAGACTGTGTCTGTTTTAGAAAAATTTGACAGACATGTTAATTGGGACAAACATATATTTTTTAAGTAGCTGAGTAGAAAAAATAATAGGCAGGAGTAGAGTGAGAATAATCTGGAAAACTCAGACCAACATAGAAAATACCTGTATTTAATGAGGATTCTTTCATTTCCATCAATGTGTCTTTCCAATTACTGTACCAAGGAACACTAGCTTTAATTGACCGATCTGATGAAGAAAACATGGCACTGATAAGGTAGTCTTATGAGGTAAAGATATAACATGTATTTCTTAAATAGAATGGGTAAAAAGTATGCTGACTCACATTAATGGCAAAAACTAGAAGTATTTTTCCAGACATAGAGAATATCTTATTTGAAACGGGTAAAAAGCACTCATATATCTCTAGAGTATCACTGTTACAACGGAATTTTATTATAATGCATTCAGTGCTTCAGCGTATCTCATTCCCAGTCCTCAAGACCAACCCCGGAGAGGTCTTAAGGCAGGAGCAGGGAGAGAAGCTGAAGAGACTGTAGCTTATCCAAACCACGGGGGGTTCTTTAAAATCTGCCTAAAGCAATCAGCTATAAAGCAGTGCCTGCACTCAATCCTTCCGTAGGTGGAGTGTTAGCAGGGGCCCGAGGATGTAAGTAATTTAACTGGATAAAATAAAATTTTAAACTAATAATTTGCAATTGTCATTATATTAATGGATATTAATATACGGGACATTTTTTAAAATATATTTTTATTGATTTCAGAGAGGGAGAGAGAGAGAGACATCAAGTAATGAGAGAGAGTCATTGATCGGCTGCTTCTGGCATGTCCCCACTGAGGATGGAGCCACATCCCGGGCACATGCCCTGACCAGGAATTGAACTGTGATCTCCTGGTTCACAGGTCAACAATCAACCACTGAGCCATGCCAGTCAGCTGGATAAAATAATTTCTCACAACCAAATCATGACCATATTGGTCCTATAAACTATAAACCAAACCACTTTAATACATCATTTTAAAAAGTAATAAGCCCACCCCCAGCAGTCAGACATCAGATTTGAGAAACTGAATGATCCCACATTAAAGAACTGTAAGTAATAAAAGAAGGGTAACATTCAAGCCTATCACAGTCTCACTACTCAACAGAGAAGACAAGTTTTGCAATGCCCAGTCAGGGTTTTAATGCCTCAATTAGAAAGAGAAAATAATGCCAAGGACTCAACAGACATGTGAAGCAGATTCCAATAGGAAAGAGAGACCAAAACAAACTGGGAAATAATACAAATGAGAGAAACATCATGAGAAGAAAACTTAACAATTTATTAATATTCTCAGAATTAAGTTACCACATTGGAAACAAGAACTACATGCTACAAAGAGAAAACTCAGCTGAGCCGGAGTGGCTCAGTGGTTCCTATAAAGGACACAGGTCCAGGTTGTGGGCTCAATCCCCAGTGGGGCATACAGGAAGCAACCAATCAATGATTCTCTCTCATCATTGATATATCTCTCTCTCTCCCCCTTCCTCTCTGAAATTGATAAAAATGTATTTTTTTTAAAAAGAAAAGTCGAGAGCAAGGGAATATTAAAATTTCAATAGAAGATAGAAAATGAAGTCAAGAGTATCCCCCAGAAAGTAAAACAAAAAGACCTAGGAGATGAGACGGACAACATTAGAAGAAAGATGAAACACCAGCGGAGTAACTCAGGAAGCCTGCATCCAGCTAACAGTAGTCATTCTAGAAAGAGCAAAGAAAATAACGGAGAAGGAATTAACAAAGAAAAAATCACACAAATTTCTCAGGATTAAAGATTATGCATGACCAGATTATCACAAGGGGCTACATAATACAATGAGTAAAAAAGGAGTTAAACCAGGTCCAACATGAAATTTCCAAATAAGTGGAAGAGCTTCTAAAGTTGAAGGGAAAAGGGGGAGAATATCATAATGGCATACAGTTCCTTTACAATATCACAAGTTACAAGAAGTGAAACAATTCTGTGAGAAATTACTTCTAACTTACTATATATATATATATATATATATATATATATATATATATATATATACACCGTATTTGCCGGCGTATAAGACGACTTTTTGGCCCTGAAAAATATGCCTCCAAGTTGGGGGTAGTCTTATACGGCGAGTATATAACAAACTCTGTATTTTTAGTGGAAATGTTAGGGGGTCGTCTTATATGCCTAGTCGTCTTATACGCCGGCAAATATGTATTTTTCAGGGCCAAAAAATCGTCTTATACGCCAGCAAATAGGGGATATATACATACACACACACACATATATGTGTATATATACATATATATGTATGTGCATATATATATATATATATATATATATATAGTCAAGTATATAAGAAAACAAGTATAAAAGAAAACAAATTTTCAGATATTCGTTTCTCAAAAAACGTACCTTCCCAGCAGTTTCTTGGGAAGGTCCTTCACCAAACCCAGGAAATATGCCCCAGAAGAAATGAATGAGAGACTACGGAGAAGGGAAGGGAAGGAAATCCCAGAGAGGACAGGTGTGGAGCAGGCAGTGGACAGTAACCAGTCCAAAATGGAGAAGAATGGTATTTTGCAACTTTTGTTTCATTATCTCCCCTGTGAGCCTTTTTCTTTCCTAACTGGTTCTTCCCCAAAAAAAATACTTTTACTTAACACCACAGGCACACTATGTGTCCAGTTATGTAGCACAGGCCTTTGGAGAGCTACAAACCATTGTAATATCCAGCTTTTTTTGTCTACCAAAATCTCTCTCCCACTGAAGGTGTCATTCCCCATGAAGGTAAGACTTCAGGAAGGAGATCTTTTGATATGGAAAGATAATCATAATATTCTAAACTTGAAATTATCCAGTTAACTTATCTTGCTGTAATTAAATTAACACAGAAGAAAAATTATGAACATTTAAACAATATAATTTTACAAATATTTTCAACATTGTATTCCAGATCTATCACTAAGCACTTAAGTGTTTGTTAAGTGATGTCCAAGTTACAGAATTACTTTTTCTAAAAAAAGAACAATTCCTTTTAAAAATAATAAACCTTATTACTTACCGCTGATGTTGAGGTCATAGTCTCCTGCCGTAATCACGTTAGCTACTAGTCCATCCGCAGGCTGGCTGCCAGAAACAACGTCACTCAAAAGTTTCCGAATGGCTCCCGGCTGAGGCGGCTGGGTGATAATGTTGCTTACTGCTATCTTCAAATTTTTTATGATGTGAAGCTGATTATTAGGATCTCTCATATGAACTTTAGGGGGGAAAAAACATGAAATTAATTCTACACAATTCATAACAAACCAACTGTAACAATTAAAAAAATTGGGTTAGTGTTTTACAAACAAAAAAGATGATCAAATCAGAAACCAGAAAGTCCTAGTGGAACAGCCTTCCATAAATACAACTGACTTACAACAATCCCTTATAACCAAAGGGCCAGCCAGACAGTCTAACCTTCCCTAGCAATGCAACTGCTCCCGTCCCTACAGTATGTTTTCCTTCTTCCTGTTTGGAGTGGCCAGGGACCAACCACCATACATACCACCTCACATTAAGGCTGTCCGGAGCAGCGTGAAGTCTGTGGTATCCACGCTGAAAACAGTAAGGAGAACTAAATGATGCACTGGGGATTCCTCTACTTCCCCGAGTGTGCTTCCGGCATTCTCGGCCACTATTGTACTATCAAAAATCCCGGGATGCTGACAATGGGAAGGTACTGGAACAGAAGGTATTCGGAAACTCTATGTGAACCTAAAACTGCTCTAAAAAATAAAGCCTATTTTTAAAAATCAACACCCAAATCCCTCTTCTCATCCCCAGTATCTTTTTTTTAAAATATATTTTATTGATATTTCACAGAGAGGAAGGGAGAGAGATAGAGCTAGAAACGTCAATGAGAGAGAAACATCGACCAGCCGCCTCTTGCACACCCCCTACCAGGAATGTGCCCGCAACCAAGGTACATGCCCTTGACCGGAATCGAACCTGGGACCTTTCAGTCCGCAGGCCGACGCTCTATCCACTGAGACAAACCGGTTTCGGCTCCCCAGTATCTCTTGCCATTACCCTGTTACAGGTCTTGCCTCAAGTCCATGGGATTTATAACCAGTGGCTCAGAGCCGTCAGGCCAAGACGTAGGTTCTTAGGAGATTATACCAAGACAGTATCCATAAAGCACAGTACGAAATGTGAGCATATCTCTTCATAAAATACATTCAAGCAGTTTCCAGAGTAGTATTAGAGCAGCCCATTATATTAAGGTCCAATTTTTGAAGTCAGGCTTTTTCTCTTTTAGAAAATATATTTTTATTTCAGAGAGGGAGAGAGAGATAGAAACATCAATGATGAGAATCATTGATCTGCTACCTCCTGCTGGGGTTGAGCCCATAACTGGGCATGTGCCCTTGACCAGAATCAAACCCGGGACCCTTCAGTCGGAGGCTGACGCTCTATCCACTGAGCCAAACCGGCTAGGGCTGGAATCACACTTTATTTTAAATCCCAACCCACCACTTATTAACTGGGTTACCCTAAATAACCTTTTAACTTTTCTGTTCTTCAATTTCGTCATCTGTAACATGTGATTAAAACCTACTCACAGGGTTATTTTAAAGATGTACGTGGGGCACTGTTGGGTGAGAGAGTAAATGTAAAGCACTGAGCGCCATGCCTGGCACATACATAATCATGTAGCTAAGTTCTCAATAGGTGATGGGGCAGCAGATGCAACACACTATTATAAGAGCATCATGCATCACTGTACACAAATAAGAGGCAACTCTGGAAAACTGGCTTTGGTTATCTACCCATAAAAAAATAACTTTTATTCCCAAGGGAAAATGCTTTATACTAAACTTTTAATTTCAGGACTGCCTATATTTTAAATAAGGTTACATCCTGTGAACCTTTGTTGATTTCTAAGCTTTTAATAAAACAAAAACAAAACATAAAACAAGTTTATAAAAACTATATGGAATAAATGTGTACTTGTATTATAAATATATATACAACAGTACAAATAAAATACATGCAAATTCCATTATAATAATTGCCTATGAAGGAAGGAAATGAGACCAAGGGAAGGTTTAAAGGTGACTTCAAAGAGTATCACTGTCTGTCTGCCAAAACCGGTTTGGCTCAGTGGTAGAGCGTCGGTCTGCAGACTGAAGGGTCCCAGGTTCGATTCCGGTCAAGGGCATGTACATTGGTTGCGGGCACATCCCTGGTGGGGGGTGTGCAAGAGGCAGCTGGTCGATGTTTCTCTCTGATCGACGTTTCTAGCTCTATATCTCTCTCCCTTCCTCTCTGTAAAAAAATCAATAAAATATATTTTTTTTAAAAAGAGGATCACTGTCTGGTTTCTTTTCAAAGGAAAGAAGGCGACACAAAGTAAATATGACAAGAAGGTTAATATTTGTTGGTTTGGGGTGGTAGAAAGCTGGATGTTTCTTGTATTCTCTGCATTCTTCTGCAATTGTTTTATTTTTTCTAACTTAAGCACACACAGAGCTCTCTCCCTAATTAAACTTTCCAGCTAGTCTAACTATGAAACAGAGAAACCAAAGAAACAAGAAAATATTATGGTACATTTCTGACATTTTTAGAAGCAAGCATTTTCTTTAAAGTTAGTTTATAATTGTTGAGTAACGTGAGTAGCCATGAGTGTGCTAAACCTCTCTCAAGCCTGGCCAGTGTGGCTCAGTGGCTGAGTGTGGACGTATGAACCAGGTCTAGTTCGATTCCGATGCAGACACATTCCCAGTAGGGGACATGCAGGAAGCAGCAATCAATGATTCTCTCTCATCACTGATGTTTTTCTCTCTCTCTCCTTTCCTCTCTGAAATCAATATATATATATATTGATATATTGATTATCACAGTTTTAAATTGGCCAGATACCTTTTAGTATTCATAAGTATTAACACAAAAAGGATATTCTAGTTTTGCACTATATTCAGAGTGGGCTTATCAGTTAGGTAACCCTACTAATAAATCCAGAAATGAGTTAATAGGGGTGGCAGCCAGTCTCTGAAATGGCCCCCAATGACCCCGATATTTCCTGTTACACCTCCCCACATCCTAGGGTTGCAATGTGTGACCAACAGAACACAGCAAAAGCTACAGCACTTCGAGATCAGGTTATAAGAGTATAGCTTCCATCCGGGTCCTCTCTCTGCTCACTCCCTCTGGGAGAAGCTAGCTGCCGCCCGGGATACTCAGGGAGCGTAGGGGCAGGCCCACGCGGCACAGACTGAGGCCCCAGGCCAGTATCGTGAGGAAGTGAGACTGGCCGGCAGCCATGAGTGAGCTTAGAAGAGGATCCTCAAGCCCCAGATGACTGTAGTTCTTGCTGACAGCTCCACTTGCAACTTCAAGAGAGACCCTGAGCCAAAAGCATACAGCTAAGCCACTCTCAGATTCCTGAGAAACTATAAATGCTTTTGTTTCTAAGGTACTAAGTTTGGGGGTCATTTGTTAAATGATAATAGAAACAGGAATATCACAACATAAGAGCTAATTATAATTAAGAAAAATGCTCTTAAATTCAAAAGCTTCAGAACTAAATTATATTAAGGCTTCGTTAGATTATAACTATACAAATGAAGATTATCTGTAAATAAATATCCTATATAATAATCCTATATAATAAAAAGGGTAATATGCAAACTGACCCTAACAGTCGCTATGATGTGCACTGACCACCGGGGGGCAGACACTCAATGCAGGAGCTGCCCCCTGGTATTCAGTGCACTCTCAGCCACAAGCTGGGCTGATGGCTGAGCGCAGGGTTAGTGATGGGAGCCTCTCCTGCCTCCTTCACAGCACTAAGGATGTCCGACTGTGGACATCCCCCCCAAGGCTACTGGGTTGCCAGAGGGATGTCTGACTGCCAGCTTAGGCCCAATCCCCCAGGGATCAGGCTTAAGACAGCGGTTAACATCCCCAAAGGGTCCCAGACTGTGAGAGGGCACAGGCTGGGCTGAGTGACCCCCTCCCCAAGTACGAGAATTTTCGTGCACTGGGCCTCTAGTATATATATGAAAGGCTAAGCAACCGTCCAACTGTCCAGTACTTATGACACACACTGACCACCAGGGGGCAGACGCTCAACAGGAGCTGCAGAGCTGCAGTGACTTGGCAGCGCAGACCTCTGCAGTCCAGGACCCCTTGGGGAATGTTGGAGTTGGTTTCAACCAGAGCCCTGCAGGCCAGGCAAAGGGACCCCACCTGCCAGAGGGACCCCACTCACTCCCCATGCCCCAGACCACGGAGGCTGGCTCCAGGGCATGTCCAACCCACCCATCCCACTCAGTCATGCCCCCCTTCTCATCCTCCCTCCTCCCCCACTACCTTCTAATTAATATCTTTTCAATGTGCACAAATTCATGCACCAGATCACTAGTATATCACATAACATCTGTTTCAAAATGATATTCAACAGCATGGTGATTTCTGGAAAAGGGGAAAAGGGTATATGAAGGATAAATGGGGATAGAAGAGAAATTTAAAAGTCAATAAAATTCCATTAAAGTTGTAAAAAATGAAATTCAAATCTACAATTTTCTTAATTTTATAGGTTACCACATACTATCTTGAATACTGTATTATGAAGTAATATTTCTCAGTATATGCTACTCCATGGAATACTGCTTCTTCAAGAAAGTTAAGAGCTTGTTTCTGAAAAAATGATCCCATGTTCAAATAAATTTGGGAAATAAAAAATAGTATATATCTAAGAAAAAGGAATTATGAAAATAATAAAGGCTTGAAACAGCCTTTGCCTAATGGGTCAGGAAGTAAGAACAACTTTTTAATTTAACCTAGGTGGGGTCATCTAGATTTACAGAGAAGGCAAAGTCCTAAAATTTGGTTTACAGATAAAAATTAAATCATTAGATTTTTTTATTCATTCGTTGGTTGCTTCTTTTTTTATTTATTGTTGACAGTATCACAGATGTCCACCATTCCCCCTCCTTTGCCCCACTCCGCCCAGCCCCCTCATTAAGATCTTTTTAACCCATACCAGCGGCTCAACTGGATGGCGCGTAGTCCCCATACACCAAAAGGTGACCGGTTCAATTCCCAGTCAGGGCACATACCCAGGTTATGGGTTCTAACCCAGGTCTGGGCACCTGCCAGAAACAACCAATTGTTTTGTTTTTTCTCTCACTCTCCTTTCTCTCTTCCCCTTCCTCTCACTCAAATGAATAAAAACATATCTTTAAGCACACACACACACACAAAACACAAAACACCATATCCTCAAGTGAGGATTTTTTAAAATGATCTTTTAATATTGACTGTATATTGAAATAACATTTTGGAAATACTGGGTTAAATAATATACATACCAGTCATTAAAACTAATTCCACCTGTTTCTTTTCTCTTTTTTATCATGTGAACACTAACTTTAAGTTATATCTGTGGCTCACGTTATACTTCTATTGGACAGTGCGGCTGCCCAGTGTGCGTAAGTAATCCTAAGTACTGCCAGGAGGTAAGAGGATCTGATTAGTACCTGTCCTGAGGTCTCGGGGCCTGTGTTTACAGCTTTCCCACGTGCAGGACTGGACGCGCTCACTCTCTGCCTCAGTGTCCCCCAATGTACAATGGCGATAACAGCGTCCACCTCAGAGAGTTCAGTCCAGACACAAGAGAAAAGCCACGGAACACAGGTATCAGGTATTGGCGTTATTACTTATTAACACCGCAGGAGAGAGCTCGCAAAGAATTGAGGAATGTAGGGCGCTCAGCTGTTCCTGCTGACTTAGTGCAATCCTGGAGAAACCCTGTGATCTGGGCGCCTTCCTCTCCTGTCAACACCGCAGGGGCTGAGGAAGGAGCTGCTCGAGAGGAGCACACCTGTGGCATGTGAGCGCCTGCGTTTACGGCACCGTTTCTGTGCAGAAGTCACAGAACCGAATCATCATCACAGTCGTTCACTTAACACAGCTGTATTTTTTTAATATACTTTTACTGATTTCAGAGAGGGAGGAAGAGGGAGAGAGATATATAGAAACATCCAGGAGGAGAGAGAATCATGGTGGATCGGCCGCCTCCAGCAAATCCCTCACTGGGGATCGAGCCCACAGCCCGGGCATGTGCCCTTGACCGGAATCGAACCTGGGCCTTTCAGTTCGCAAGCCAACACTCTACCCACGGAGCCAGACCTGCTCTGGATTCCAACAATGACAGACCGCTGCTGTTCGTGTGATCAAGCCCCTCCGGGACCGCACAGCTGTGCTGAACGAAGCCTTCGGTTTACACGGACTTTGCTGTGTCTGTCCCGTTTGCAAAGTACAGCTAAAAGCACTGGATAAACCATACCTGGAGTTCTGTTAAGCCTTTCCATTTTTCCTAATAAAGACTCTAAAGCTGTAAAAAATCAGGCAGCTCCTCCATAAAAGCCGCATTCCTACTAACGACTTCATTTTTATCTGAAAAGCCAAATTTTGGGAACTTCTCCTTCCCTGTAAATGGACAATTTGTTCTCACTCCCTAGTCCGTTCGGCGAAGGCTGTTTCAAGCTTTATTGCTTCCACAACACATTCTTATCTTCTTGAGGAGTAAAATACGATACAGAAATACAAGGAAAAGTTTAAATACTCAAAGGAGAAAAAGCAAAACAGCGAAACAGGGGCTAAGAAAGAGGTGAGCCTCGTTGCTGTTCAAACACAACCCCCCCCCCCCCCGCGTCCAATTTGACAGCCGGGGGCGGGGGGGGGGGAGGGGTGACTCGGCTTCTCCCCCGGACCTCCCGGCCTCGCGGGTCTGACAGCTCCTCCTCCCTCTCCCTCCTCCCCTCCCCTCCCCTCCCCTCCCCTCCCCAGGGCCGCGGGAACCGTCTCTCCGCCCCTCGCGGCGGCCCACGCTTTCCCCGCGGAAACCACCCCGCAGGCGGCAGGTGCGAGGTGACGGAAGGCGCCGGAGGGACGAGGGCCGGACCGCGCCGCCCGGCCAGGCTCCCTCGGGCCCCGCCGCCCGCAGCCCCGCCGCGGGGCACGCGCCGCCCCGGGATGTAAACACGGCCCCGCCCGCCCGCCCGCCGGCCCCGGCCCCGGGCGCGACCACGTACCCTCGGAGGTGAGGCGGGTGAAAGGTCTCAGCAGCTCGGCGAAGCTCAGGTGGTTGAGGCGGGCGAGCCGCTCGGCGTCGTCGCTGCAGAGCGCGGCCACGCAGGGCACGAAGGAGTCCGGGATGAGCTCGTGCACCGACTGCACGCACTGGGCCATCGCGCCCGGCCCGGCCCCGCGGCGGCGGCGGCGGCGGCGGCCCCGGCCTCGCCCTCGCCCGGCCGGGCGGGCGCGGCCCCGCAGGGAAGCCTCGACCCCGAGCCGAGGACCCGACTCCGCCGCCTCGGCGCCCGGGGCCCGCGCCGCCGACCCCGCCCCGTCACCGCCGCCCCTCCGCGCTCGCCACGGCGGCTCACGTCCCACCCATGAGGCGGACGCGCCGGCCGGCCAGCCCCCGGGGAGTCCCTCCGACCGCCGAGCCTCGGTCACTGCCCGGCCGGAACCGCCATGTTGAGGCCGAACCCTGACCCACCGGCAGAACTAGTCCCGACGGCCCCCGCGCCCGCCCCTCACGTGACGGCGTTGGAGGAGGCGGGGGGGGGCGGGGACGGAGCGGAGGAGGCGGAAGTGGAGGGCGACGGAAGCCGATTGGACGCCGGCACCGGAAGTAGTGTGGCGTCTGGAACCCGCCCGCTGGGCGGGCCCGGGGGCGGGGCTACGAGCGTGGTGGGCGGGGCCGGGCGGGACTCGGCGTTCCACCTGCTGTACCCGCGGGCTCTCCCCGGAGCCGTGCGGTGCGGGGACCCCCGGCGGGCCCGCGCTGGCCTCGGCGCTGTCAGAGGGGCAAAGGCGCCTTCGCCTTCCACGCCCCCTCCCCGGCCTCGGTGTGACCCCACAGGCTCTCCGGGAAACTAGGTAAACGGAGCCCCGCGTGCTCGCCTCGCCCTGCCCCGCCTGCCCACGCGCCCCGGGCAGCGGCCAGGGGCACCTGCTCCCTGCAGAGGGTGCTGACCTCCCTCCCTGCATCCGGCCCCCACACTCACACCAGCCAGGGAGTGGGGGGTCACACAGACCGCCTTGTAGAAACACGCTGCCACCCATGTGAGCTCCACCCGAGGACAGAGACGTGCGCCCCGTGTGCCCTGCCATTAACGGGGTGGTGGGACCCCCCTCCCCCGGCGCCGCCCCGGCCCGGCTGCGGGTCCCAGGGGGAGGGTGCGCCTGGCTGCTCCTTCCGGCGTTTACTTGGGAGCGATGGGGGTGCAGGAAGCCAGTCCTGATGGAGCGGTGGGTCCTGCACCGCCTCTGTCCCTAAGCCTTCCTTGGTGTAGATTGTTCCTCTAAAGAGTCAGAAGGGTACTTTTCCTTCCTTACATGATATTCTTCTACTATCCCCCCCCTTTTTTATTTAAATATCAGGAGGCTTTTGGAAATTTTATAATGTAATCTTGATAGCTTTTAAATTTTAATTTTTTTGCACTAAAATATGACCGCTTTAGGCTCATTACGTTATGCAATTTTACCATGAGATGAACTACCAATAAAAATTTTTAGTTGACACTTTAGGGAACGGGAGGAATTTCACGATCTTTTACGATCACGTTCCTCGGTTGTTTGAATGGCTTCTGAATTGCATGCCCGGAGTATAAAGGCGAGAGGAAATGCAATGTGCTGTCATGGTTTATGGTGCCTTGATATAAAGGAGGTTTTCCCACCATCTGTGATCCAAACTGTCGGACTGTTTGGCTCCGGGAGGTGTGTGCTGTGGTAGGAACTTATGACAGGTGAGATGTGGGACTTCCTTCTGTAAACTGGGGAATGGAGGTCAGAAAGGACATGATGACGTGGCAGCTTTGGCCACAGGTCAACTATGAAAAGGTGATACCTGCACATTGAGGATATGGAAATTGATTTTTTTTATAAATATATTTTATTGACTTTTTTAAAGAGGAAGAGAGAGGAATAGAGAGTTAGAAACATCAATAAGAGAGAATCACCAATCAGCTGCCTCTTGCACACCCCACTAGGAATGTGCCCACATCCAAGGTACATGCCCTTGACCTGAATCAAACCTGGAACCTTTCAGTCCACAGGCCGATGCTCTATCCACTGAGCCAAACCGGTTTCGGTGAAATTGATTTTCTTAAAACTATCCCTGCCAGAGCACCTCTTGGAAAATTTTCTCATGTCCCCAGGGGTACATATGTTCCCTTTTGAATACCTCTGATGTCATTTCCTTGCATTTTATAATGTAAGAACTTCATACAATTGAATATGATGAGTTAAAAGACATTTTTGGAAACAGAGTTCCTAAATGCAAGTGTACTATTTTATCTGGAACTCAATTCAAAAATTAAAAAGGCAATTTATTTTTTTACACAAAAGATAAAACAAACTGTATTACATTCTTTAAGAAGGATTTTCAAGGGCAATTTAGCTTAAATTTATTTTCTGGAAATATAATTCACATGTCATAAAATTCACCCCTTCATAGTATGCAATGCAGTGGTTTCTAGTATAAGTCAGAAAGTTGTACAACCATTACTACTGTCTAATTCCGGAACATTTTCATCACCACCAAAGAAATATGATGCCCGTGACCCTTCATCAGCACCGCATGCAGCTTTTAGCCCCTGACAATCACTAATCTCCTGTCTGTAGATTTACTACTTCTGTGCATTTCCTATAAGTAGAATCATACAAGCTGTGACTTTGTGTTTGAACTTTAACATGTTCAAGGTTCCACCACGTTGTAATATGAGTCAGTACTTCATTCCTTTCTTAGGGCTGAGCTTACATGGTCTTCCGCTTTGCCTTTACAGCCTCCCAGCACATTCACAGGCAGGGTTTTCAGTGAGTGATTCACTGTCAAAATCTATTTCTCAGTTAATCTAACCCAGTGGTCGGCAAACTCATTAGTCAACAGAGCCAAAGATCAACAGTACAATTGAAATTTCTTTGGAGAGCCAAATCTTTTAAACTTAAACTTCTAAAGCCACATCTTCAAAATAGACCCAGGAAGAGCCACACTCAAGGGACCAAAGAGCTGCATGTGGCTCGAGAGCCGCAGTTTGCCAACCACAAATCTAAGGTGTCCTTTCCTCAGGTCAATATTGCTCTCGTTAAAGGTTAAAGCTGAATCCCTGACAAATTGGGAAACGTGGACTGATGGTTTAACATCAAACAGTAGAAATGGCATTCAACAATTTCACTCACATCCCATTGGCTCCAGTGAGTGTATTGGTCACACCTGTCTCCAAAGGAGACTTGGAAAACATAGATTCAGAGGTTCTGTCGCTAATGAAGAGGAGGAAAATGAGTATGGAATAACAGGGGTCCCCAGCACACTGTATTAAGGAGGTACCCTGCGGATGGTACTTGCTTGGGGCCAGAGATATCACACTGCTCTCGTTTCTCTGACTCCTCCCCACACTGGCTCTTTCCGCAGCACGTGTCCTCTGGACCGTTCGGTGTCCGGGGAAAACTAGGAGCTGTGATTGGCCAGGCCTTGGCAACGGGCACACCCTCAAGGCCAAGAGGACAGATTCTATCGCTAAAGGAAAGGAAGCTTGAAACATTTTTTTTTAAAAAAAAGAAAGGAAGCTTGCTCTACTAAATAAGACAAGAAATTAAGGATCGTTTCCCAAGTACTGAAGGTGAGGCTCAGCTTTCTTCACCAAAATCAAAGAATCCTACAGAACTTCCACGGGCTTGTATGCTGTGTTAGCAGATGTTCATGATTTATTTTGTTCGTGTAATAGGACTGTTGGCTGGTGCAGTCAGTTTTAAACATCACAGACGTGGAAATCAGAAGCATCTGGATTTAAAAGCAGTTCTATCACTTGTGGCCAGAAACCCTTCATTGTCTCACTAATTAGAAAGATGTGGAAGGCTGGCCAACCTCCCAATCTAATTAAGACAATGGTAACTGAGGCAACTTCCCCACCAGATAATCATTTAAATCCTCGCTGATAAAATAATCTTCCTGGTATTGGAATTACCTGCCTAGGAGCCATGGGTGTATCCCAGCCATGGGCAAACTCGGGCCGGATCCGGCCATTTGGCTGTTCTCTCCGGCCCAAGGAGCCGAAAGAGCGGAGGGTTCTCTTGCTCTCCCCTCCGCTCCTTCACCAGCAGCCCAAGAGGAGAGTGCCAGCATGGTCAGGCTGCTTTTGTTCCGGCCCTCCGGTCCAGTTTAAGAACCCATGGTGGCCCTCGAGTCAAAAAGTTTGCCCACCCCTGGTGTATCCCAAACCTGAATAAAAGGGATGGCAAGGCCAAAGCAAGGCGAATTCTCCCACTGGGGTGGGCTCCCGCCTGGCCCCCGATATTCCCAAATTAGTACTTTTCTAGTCTCTTTCATTTGTGTGCGGCCTTCTCCAGAACCCGAACCCTGACCCGGAACCCTGAACCACGCGGGACGTGAAGGGGTTCATTCCCACAACTTGTGAATAAGAATAATGTCACCACTGCCAAAACCGGTGTGGCTCAGTGAATAGAGCATCGGCCTGTGAACTGAAAGGTCCCGGGTTCAATTCCGGTCAAGGGCATGTACCTTGGTTGCAGGCACGTCCCCAGTAGGGGGTGTGCAGGAGGCAGCAGGTCGATGTTTCTCTCTCATCGACGTTCCTAACTCTCTATCTCTCTCCTTTCCTCTCTGTGGAAAATCAATAAAATATATTATTTTTAAAAAAGAAGAATGTCCCCATTCCTGACCTCCACATATCGAGCATGGTACTTTCCGTACATTGTCCACTACTTCTGCTTCTCACACAAACCCTGAAGGGGACGGTCACCAACTTTCAGACGTAGAAGCACAAGACCATTAGTTAGCTTGGCGGAAAGGCAGGCAGCACGGGAGCCATAACACAGCCAGCCTGGTTTTCAACCCTGGAGACTCCATCAACAGGATAAATTGCTTTTCCACGTTTCCTTGCTTTGAAAGCACCTACGGAAACTTTACTTTGCAACAGTGTGTATGACCTGTGGCTTGTGGCTTTTAACAAAAGTTACTTATGTTTTCTGAGCCTCGCTTTCTTTATCTGTGAGCTTAGAAGTTTGGGGGTAGAATATTTCTTGTGTTTGTTTCAGGGTGAAGATCTGAGGCTATTAACATTCTTTCCACTATTATTAAATTTCACTAAGTTAACAGTAGATGGTGCTATTGAGTACTGGCTTTAAAACCCAGTAAAAACAATTCTCATTACTGGGTACATAGTCCTCAAAGGAGACACCTACTCAGAGCATGGGAGGTCAGCAGATGCTCAGAAAAGTTGCCTGTTCGAGGTTGTTAAGCTGAAAAATGTTTTGTTATGCTACTTTAAAACACTAAAAAACTAAAGGTTTAAATATGTAATCTGCATATCAGGCCATACTTTTTTATTTACTGTACTGGACGTTTTAAGACAACTTGTTGACATTAATATTCTGATTACAAACGATGGCATCTATTTCTCAATTACATTAAGAGTGAATCATAAAGATAATTTTGCATTCCAGAGCTCATAATTCTATTTTATGCTTATAGGTATTTAACCTCCATATATAGCTTCCTCTAATTTGATCTGCAGCAAGTAAAAATATATATTTTCTCTCTTATACTTCTAAGATGGGGGGAGGGTTCATGGAAATATTGAACATTTCAACCGCAAACAATTTTATAGATGTTTTATTTCTCAAGATTTAATCTAAAAATAAACACAGGCCTGGCCAGCTTGGCCCAGTGGTTGAGTGTCAACCTATGAACCAGGTCAGGGTTCAATTCCCAGTCAGGGCACAATGCCCAGGTTGTAGGCTCGATCCCCAGTGTGGGGTGTGCAGGAGGCAGCCAGTCAATGATTCTCTCTCATCAGTGATGTTGCTATCTCTCTCTCCCTCTGCCTTCCTCTCTAAAATAAATAAAAATATTTTTTAAAAATAAATAAATATAGTTGCATGCCATATTGATTGCTGTCATAGACCCATGACTTCCTATTTAGGAAAAGTTACAATATTATTTTATATGTGAGAAAACAGTCCTGGAGAGGTAAAATAATTTTTCTGAATTTATAAGCCTAGATTCCCAATTTCCTGACTTCCAGTCTCAAGCACTTTTCATCATACTTTCTCAGTTTATATACTAACTAAATGTTGTGGGGGTTGTTTTTGTTTGTTTCTTCTGATTTAAGAAATTACTTAGCTGAAACGGGTTTGACTCAGTGGATACAGCATCAGCCTGCGGACTGAAAGGTCCCGGGTTCGATTCCGGTCAAGGGCATGTACCTTGGTTGTGGGCACATCTCCAGCGGGATGTGAAAGAGGCAGCTGATCGATGATTCTCTTTCATTGATGTTTCTAACTCTATTCTTCTCTCTTCCTCTCTGTAAAATATCAATTAAAAAATATATATATATATATATATATTTTTTTTTAAAGAAATTACTTAGAGCAACAGGTATTGTTTTAATGAGAACTTTTTTTTAGGGGGGGGGAAGAAACATTGATCGCTTGGCTCCCATATTCACCCCAACCAGGGATTGAACCCACAACCCAAGTATGTGTCCTAACCAGGAGTGGAGCTGGTGACCTGGTGCATAGGACGACGCTCCACCAACTGAGCCACACCGGCCAGGACTAATGAGTACTTCTTTATAAATATTTTTTATTCTAATACATGAAAAATTACTTTAGCTGCATAAAAACAAAAGAAATAGTTATAGCTGCTAATTAGTACCTAAAAGCTATTTACTTTGTTTTTTAGCTAACTAGCTATGAGAGTTAAATGTGTGTGTGTGTGTGTGTGTGTGTGCGCGCGCGCGCGCAATTTGGAAAAAAAATTAAAAAGACCTAAACACATGTAATGGCATCTCATGTTCATGGATCGGAAGACTTAACATCATTCAATGGATATAATACTAAATGAGTAAGTCAGAGACGACAAATACCATATTGTTTCACTTAAATGTGCAATAAAAAAACAAATGAACAAATAACATAGAAACAGACTCATAGATACAAAGAACAAACTGAAGATTGCCAGAGGGCAGAGAGGTGGGGGAATTGGCAAAATAGAAAAATAAATAAAATTGAAGGAGAATAAGAGGTACAAACCACCAGTTATGAAAAATAAGCCATATGGATATAATGCACAGCATTGGGAAAATAGTCAATTATTTTCATCATAATTCTGTATGGTGAGAGATGGTTACTAGAACTGTCGTGATCACATCATAAGGAATGTAAATGTCAAATCAACTATGTTGTACGCCTGAAGCTAATATACAGGCAGTCCTCCGGTTACGTATGTCGTTTCATGGTTATGTCACTATCTCCCATTTATTTATAAAAATTTTTAAAAAGTTCCGTCATTTCAACGTATGTACATACGTTTGTGCTTTGTGTTTTTTATTATTTATTTACCACAAATAAAGGTCAGGAATTGTTATCTTCTAATTTTTTTTTATTGTCACTTCATTCCTGCTGTGTATGTGCTGCATGTGAGTGATGTAAGTGCTTATGTAAGTGGGTTCCGACTTACGGAGAAAATCATGTTACGTCACGCCGTAGGAACAGATCTCCGACATAGCCCCAGGGCCTGCTGTAATATTGTATGTCAAATATCCTATATAATAAAACCCTAATATGCAAAGCAAACAGAACAACCAGTCGCTATGACATGCACTGACCACTAGGAGGCAGACGCTCAATGCAGAAACTGTCCCCTAGTGGTCATTGCGCTCCCACAGGGGGAGCTCTGCTCAGCCAGAAGCCGGGCTCATGGCTAGTGAGCGCAGTGGTGGTGGCAGGAGCCTCTCCCGTCTCTGAGGCAGGCGGGTGGTAAGGAGCGAGGGGTCCCATACTGTGAGAGGGTGCAGGCCCCGCTGAGGGCCCTCCTCCTCCCACCCCCACAGTGCACAAATATCATGCACCAGGCCTCTAGTACTTCAATAAACAAACAAACAAACAAAAATGAGTGAGGATATAAAGAGAAAAATCAAATTTTACTTGGTGGCCGTATAAATTAAATGTCCCACTCCTGAAAAGAATTTGGTGGCATGTATCAAGAGCTACAGAAATGTTCACAGTCCTCCACACACTGATGCCACTAGGGAGAATGCGTGTCATTTCATTTCATTCAACAAATATTAATTGATTACTTTTTGTATGTTAGGCTTCTCTAAACTCCAGGGTTTAGAACAGGCCAACAAAGACATGTGAATATCAGATAGATGGGGACTGTTAGAGGTTTGAACCCCGTTTGTTGCTCTCCATGGTTCTGAACCATACCCTTCACGACAGTCTACTTCACTAATATCCCTTAGAGCAGGGGTCGGCAAACTCATCAGTCCACAGAGCCCAATATCAACAGCACAACGATTGAAATGTCTTTGGAGAGCCACATTTTTTTTTTAACTTAAACGTCTTCTAACGCCACTTCTTCAACATAGACTCACCCAGGCCGTGGTGTTTTGTGGAAGAACCACACTCAAGGAGCCAAAGAGCCGCAGTTTGCCGACCACAGCCCTAGTGGCTCTGCAGGTCCTGGTCCTGGGACTCCCAGAGACCCACTTCTGGGTGAGGTGAAACATCAGGGAGATGGGCCACCCCTGGCTCACTTCCACAGCTGCCAGCCCCCAGGCTGGGCTGCGGGGGTGTCTCTTCTAAAGGCTCCCCCCCAAGGACGACCAGGAGCCTGTGGGGCCCAGAGGTCTTGGAGGGGCCCCGGTGCGCCCCCTGGTGTCTTTTCCTATGAGGACACTAATTCTCTTGGATCGGGTCCCCACCCTAGGACCCTTCTGACCCTTAATTACTTCCTCAGAGGCCCCGTCTTCAAATGCAGCTACATGGGCGTTAGGGCTGCAGCGTAGGAGTGGAGGGGGACACAAACATTCAGCCCGTAATATTTGAAAATCCTCAAGTATTTATATGTTAAACAACAGACTTCGAAGAAACCCATGGGTCAAATTAAAACACACACACACACACACACACACACGAAAAATTGGAGAATATTCCAAACTGAATGATAAACAAAAATACAAGCTACTCATTTGGGGTGGAGAGGACATGCAACGAAGGCAGTGCTCAGAGAAATTGTATAGCTTTAAAGTCAGCGAACAAGTCTTGGCGAGGGTGTGGAGAGAAGGGGAGCCTAGTGGGAATGCGGCCTGGTGCAGCCGCTATGAGAACCGTACGGAATTTTACTAAAAAATATCAAAAATGGAACTGCCATGTGAAACAGTGATCCCACTTCTAGGAATATACCCTAAGAAACCCGAAATAACAATCAGAAAGAATACACACACCCCTGTGTTCCTAGCAGCACCATTTACAATCGCTAAGATGTAGAAACAGCCCAAGTGCCCATCAGCAGAGGAGTGGATAAAAATTGGCGGTACATTTACACCATAAGATGCTAGGCAGCAGTATAAAAGGGATTTTTTACCCTTTGCAACAGCATGGAGAGACCTGGAGAGTATGATGCTGAGCGAAACAAGCCAGTGACAGAAAGATAAACATCACACGATCTCACTTATAAGTGGAATCTAATGAACAAAATAGACTGAAGAACAATAGCGTTCCAGAGACGTGGAGGCATGGGACAGACTAATATGTCTCGGGGAGTTGGGAAGAGATTAAACATAACCAATGAGCACAGATGACGGTGCCTGGGGTGGGCAGGGCTGGGAGGAGGAGGGTGAAGGGGAGAGAATTGGGGGGCATCAATTTACTGTCACCAATGAAAAACAAGAACGGAGAGACATCGGTCCTCTCTCACACGTCATGGCTGAGCTCTCTTTATTCAGAAATCACCGCGCTAGCCTTGCTTGCTGCTGACAGGCTGCAGGGACACAGTAAATGTAGGTTTGGGCTGACACTAGCTCAAAGTAAACATGTGAACAGTGTCAATTTTTTTTTAATGAAAACTCTGTCTCAATGTCAATCAACACAGGACCTTGTTTCTTTTCTTTTTTTTTTAAATATATTTTATTGGTTTTTCACAGAGAGGAAGGGAGAGGGATAGAAAGTCAGAAACATCGATGAGAGAGAAGCATCGATCAGCTGCCTCCTGCACACCCCCCACTTGGGATGTGCCCGCATCCCAAGATACGTGCCCTTGTCCGGAATCGAACCTGGGACCCCTCAGTCCGTAGGCCTATGCTCTATCCACTGAGCCACACCGGTTTCGGCCAGAGTCAATATTTTTTAAACCGAAAGCTTAAGTAGAACTTGCACTGTGACAGTAACATGACAGGAGCTCAGGCCTTGTATTTGGGCGAAACGTTTCCACGGCACTTCTGTTACCTATTTTAAGGGCCGACACAAACCATACCTGGGTAGGAAATTGGGATAACTATTTGAATAATTTTGTTCATCCCCTTTTTCCTCGATCCCACTGTTTCCAAAAGCAAGCAAGGAAAACAAAACGAAGAACAACCACTGTAGCCATAGTTATTTGGATGACTCAGGCCCAAGGCAGTCATTTGGTTTGAATTATACGGTTTGCTTCCCCAGTTAGCCGTTCTACCTTGCCTGTGTGTAAATGCTATTTTAATGTTGCTGGCATCAAAAAAAAGCAAACGAGTACATTTTTCCGGAAGGTTGGTGACTTAACTCACTCATGCCCACTCAGGCTGGGTGCTGACCTTCCATTTAAAGCTGTACCTGTAAAAGCACCAAGCGGCCAAAACTGGTGTGGCTCAGTGGATAGAGCATCAGCCTGCGGACTGAAAGGTCCCGGGTTTGATTCCGGTCAAGGGCATGTACCTTGGTTGCGGGCACATCCCCAGTAGGGGGTGTGCAACAGGCAGCTGATCGATGATTCTCATCGATGTTTCTTTTTTTTTTAATTTTTTTATTAAATTATTATCTGTGTACATATATTACCATTGCCCCCCGCCCCAAAAAAAAAACATTCCCTCCCTCCCCAGAGTTTTGTGTCCATTGGTTATACTTATATGCATGTGTACAAGTCCTTCGGTTGATCTCTTATTTCCCTCATATTTCCCTCCCCTCCCCGTTGTAATTAGACAGTCTGCTTGTTGCTTTACTGTCGCTATATTTAACTTATGGTTCATCAGTTTATAATGTTCTTTATTATTCATAAATGAGTGAAGTCATAAGGTGTTTCTCTTTCATTGACTGGCTTATTTCACTCAGCATGATATCCTCCAGTTCCATCCAGGTTGCTGCAAATGATGAGAATTCCTTCTTTTTTATGGCAGCATAGTATTCCATTGTGTAGATGTACCATAGTTTTCTGATCCAATCATCTGCTGACGGGCACCTAGGCTGTTTCCAAATCCTAGCTATTGTAAATTGTGCTGCTATGAATAAAGGGGTGCATATATCCTTTCTGATTGGTGCTCCTATTTTCTTCGGATATATTCCTAGTAGTGGGATTACTGGGTCAAATGGGAGTTCCATTTTCAGTTTTTTGAGGAAACTCCATACTGTTCTCCACAGTGGTTGTACCAGTCTGCATTCCCACCAGCAGTGCACGAGGGTTCCTTTTTCTCCACAACCTCGCCAACACTTGTCGTTTGTTGATTTGTTAATGTTGGCCATTCTGACAGGTGTGAGATGATATCGCATTGTTGTTTTGATTTGCATCTCTCGGATAAGTAGTGACTTTGAACAGTTTTTCATGTGCCTCTTGGCTTTCCTTCTGTCTTCTTTAGAAAAGATTCTATTTAGATCCATTGCCCATTTTTTAATTGGCTCATTTATTTTCCTTTTACTGAGTTGAATAAGCTGTTTGTAGATATTGGAGATTAAACCTTTATCAGTAATATCGTTTGCAAATATGTTCTCCCATGCAGTGGGCTTTCTTGTTGTTTTGTTGATGGTTTCTTTTGCTGTGAAAAAACTTTTTATTTTGATATAGTCACATTTGTTTATTTTCTCTTTAGCTTCCATTGCCCAAGGGGCAGTATCAGTGAAGAAGTTCTTTTGGCATATATCTGAGATTTTGCTGCCTGTGGATGCCTCTAGCATTTTTATGGTTTCCCATCTTATGTTTAAGTCCTGTAACCATTTCGAATTTATTTTTGTGTATGGAGTAAGTTGGTGCTCTAGTTTCATTCTTTTGCAAGTATCTGTCCAATTTTCCCAACACCATTTACTGAAGAGACTGTCTTGACTCCATTGTATGCTCGTGCCTCCTTTGTCAAATATTAATTGAGCATATTGATTTGGGTTGATATCTGGATTCTCTATTCTATTCCATTGATCTATATGTCTGTTCTTGTGCCAGTACCAGGCTGTTTTGAGCACAGTGGCTTTGTAATACAGTTTGAAATCTGGTATGGAGATCCCTCCTACTTTACTCTTCTTTCTCAGGATTGCTGATGCTATTCGAGGTCTTTTATTGTTCCAAATGAATTTTTGGAGAGTTCTTTCTAGGTCAGTGAAATATGCCGTTGGTATTTTGATGGGGAGTGCATTGAACCTATAGATTGCTTTGGGAAGTATGGACATTTTGATGATGTTGATTCTACCGATCCATGAACATGGTATGTTCTTCCATCTGTTTACATCTTCCTCTATTTCCTTTTTCAGTGTTGTGTAGTTTTCCGTATATAGGTCTTTTACCTCCTTAGTTAAATTTATTCCCAGGTATCTTAATTTTCTTGGTGCGATGGTAAATGGGATTGCTTTTTTTGGTCTCTGTTTCTGTAAATTCATTGTTGGTGTACAGGAATGCCATCGATTTCCTGGTGTTAATTTTGTATCCAGCTACATTGCCAAATTCATTTATTAAGTCTATTAGTTTTTTGATGGAGTCTTTTGGGTTTTTTATGTACAATATCATGTCATCTGCAAATAAGGATAACTTTACTTCTTCTTTTCCGATTTGGATGCCTTTTATTTCCTCTTCTTGTCTAATTGCAACGGCAAGTACTTCCAGTACTATGTCAAACAGGAGTGGTGAGAGTGGGCATCCCTGTCTTGTTCCTGTTTTAAGAGGGAATGGCTTTAGTTTTTGCCCATTGAGTATGATGTTGGCTGTGGGTTTATCATATATAGCTTTTATTATGTTGAGGTATGATCCTTGTACTCCCACCTTGTTGAGAGTTTTTATCAGGAAAGGGTGTTGGATTTTATCAAATGCTTTTTCTGCATCAATTGATATGACCATATGATTTTTATCTTTCAATTTGTTTATGTGATGTATCACGTTTATTGATTTGCGGATATTATACCATCCTTGCATTCCTGGAATAAAACCTACTTGGTCATGGTGTATGATCTTCCTGATGTACTGCTGGAGCCGATTTGCTAGGATTTTGTTGAGTATTTTGGCATCTATGTTCATGAGGGATATTGGCCTGTAATTCTCTTTCATTGAGTTGTCTTTATCTGGTTTTGGTATTAGGGTGATGCTGGCTTCATAAAAGGAGTTTGGAAGTGTTCCTTCCTCTTGAATTTTTTGGAATAGTCTGAGGAGGATAGGTTTTAGTTCTTCCTTGAATGTTTGGTAAAACTCTCCTGTGAAGCCATCTGGCCCTGGGCTTTTGTTTGCTGGCAGCTTTTTGATGACTGTTTCAATTTCTTCCCAAGTAACTGGTCTGTTGAGATTTTTAGATTCTTCCTGATTGAGTTTTGGAAGGTTGTATTTTTCTAGGAATATGTCCATTTCTTCCAGGTTGTGCAAATTGTTGGAATAGAGTTGCTCATAGTATTTTGTAACAATCCTTTGTATTTCGGTGGGGTCTCTCATCGATGTTTCTAACTCTCTATCCCTCTCTCTTCCTCTCTGTAAAAAAAATCAGTAAAATATATGTGTTTTTTTTTTAAAGCACCAAGGGTACAAAAGCGTTAATAATCTCTGTGATCCAAAGGCGGCTCCGGGTATTTATTTGTTTATTTTTGTCTGCAGATTATGATTTACATACTTATGCAAAGCTTTAGAGATGATCAGAAAACAGAATTCCTTGGTATAGTCTTCTTTCCATCTCCAGTAAGTCCCTTAATCTACATATGCCTAAATTCATCTCTCGCTCTCTCCCCCTCCCACCTTCCCTCTCTCTCTTTGTTAATCCTCACCAGAGGAAATGTTTTCCCATTGATTTTTACAGTGGAAAGGAAG
Organism: Vespertilio murinus; assembly: GCA_963924515.1. NCBI lineage: Eukaryota > Metazoa > Chordata > Mammalia > Chiroptera > Vespertilionidae > Vespertilio > Vespertilio murinus. The sequence continues at coordinate 4,204,280 of OZ004709.1, forward strand.
GAAGGAGAGAGAGACAAACATCAATGTGAGAGAGACCTATCAATTGGTTGCCTCTTGCACCCACCCTGACCAAAGCTGGGGATCGAACATGCAACCCAGGTACGTGCCTTTAACAGGAAATCAAATTCAAAAACCTTCGGTGCGAGGGCTGGCGCTCTAACCACTGAGCACACCAACCAGGAAAAGTCTCTCTCTTTTTTTTTTAAATGAAATCCTTTCATTTTAAATAGCCAAAACATTATTATATTTACAGTTGTCCTTCTAAGATTGAAACTGGGAATCAAACCATGACTTCCCGGTTCATAGGTCAATGCTCAACCATGGAGCCAGGCTGGCTGGGATGAATCAAATCCTTCCCGTTACAGAAACTGCAGGCCAGAAGGGAGTGGCAAGAAATATTCAAAGTGATGCACAGCAAGAACCTACAACTAAGATTACTCTACCCAGCAAAGCTATCATTCAGAATTGAAGGTCAGATAATGAGCTTCACAGATAAGAAAAAGCTAAAGGAGTTCATCACCACCAAACCAGTATTATATGAAATGCTGAAAGGTGTTCTGTAAGAAGAGGAGGAAGAAGAAGAAGAGGGTAAAGATAAAAATTATGAACAATAAATACATATCTATCAACAAGTGAATCTAAAAAGTGAAAAAGAAAAACTGATGAACAGAATAAACTGGTGAATATAATAGAACCAGGGGCATAGAAAGGGCGGACTGACAAATCTCAGGGGAAAAAGGATGTAGGGGGTGTGGAAAGAGACTGGACAAAAATTGTGCACCTATGGATGAGGACAGTGGGTAAGGGGTAAGGGCAGAGGGTGGGGTGGGAACCGGGTGGAGGGAAGCTATTGGGGGGAAAAGAGGAGCAATTGTAATAATCTGAACCAAAAAGATTTATTAAATTTTTTAAAATCCTTAATGTTGCACTTGAGAAATACTAGAATTGACCTTTTCTGAGAAGTAGCACAGGTATAAAGAATATCAATTTGAAAAAAAAATAGTACTCAACATTTCTGCTTTAGTTGGAGGATTCACTGGCGCGAGCCCTAACACGAGAAGGTTTACTAGAAGAAGCCAGAATAAACATACAAGATGCATCCCGGACCTGCTGTCTGTGCTTTGGAGCAAGTGTGCCAGTTCCCTGGTCAGATGTTCCTCTCGCCGCCCACTCTGCACAGGCGGCCAAAGTACAAAGGCTGATCCTGGTCTTGGTTCCTGCAAAAATGCAATGCAGGGATCCTCTCTGGCACCCCGCATAACACTGCCTTACACTGGGTCCTAGAAGCTACTGTCAGAAAGGCTATGCTTTCTAAGGTTGTCTGATCTTTATATATATAAGAAGAAGGAAGAAGAAGAGGGTAAAGATAAAAATTATGAACAACAAATACATATCTATCAACAAGTGAATCTAAATATATATATTTTTTTTAATGATTTTTTACAGAGAGGGACAGAGAGTTAGAAACATCGATGAGAGAGAATCACCGATCAGCTGCCTCTTGCACACTCCCCACCGGGGATGTGCCCGCAACCAAGGTACATGCCCTTGACCGGAATCGAACCTGGGACCCTTGAGTCCTCAGGCTGATGCTCTATCCACTGAGCCAAACCAGTTTCGGCTCAAGAATAGTTTTAAGTTCTTACGATGTTCTATTTGGTCGCAAACGTGTGAACAAACTTTGACAAATAGAAGGTAGTGTTCAGATACAAAGTTGGGGTGTTTTTTATTAACCATAATCAGAATCTGTAGGCTTCTCTAGTCTTCAACACCAAGAGGATGCCTTCCACCGTCCAGCTAAGGGCCCCTGGACAGGGAAGGAGATGTACTCTTCCTGCCTCTCCTAGCACCCGTCTGCCAGGGCCGTGGTCTGCAAACTGCGGCTCTTTGGCCCCTTGCATGTGGCTCTTCCACAAAACACCACGGCCTGGGAGAGTATATTTTGAAAAAGTGGCGTTAGAAGAAGTTTAAGTTTTAAAAATGTGGCTCTCCGTGTGTCCCAGGTGGGGCGTGTGCCCCGGGAGAGCCGTGTGCCCCAGGGGGGCCGTGTATCCCGGGAGAGCCGTGTGTCCCAGGGGGGCCATGTGCCCCAGGGTGGCTGTGTGCCCCGGGAGAGCCGTGTACACCGGGGAAGCCGTGGGACGGGGGGGGGGGGTGAACCGGAGGAGGAGCGGATTCTATTCGTGTGGTCCTGAGACATTTGGATAGTCTGCAGCCATTAGCTACAGAACACTCTGTTGTATTTCCCTACAAAAATAAATGAGAGAGAGTGTCCCACTTGAAATTCATATACGGAAAAAAAGGAAAAGAGAAGGAAAAAAAAATCTGAGGAACAGAATAAAGTGGTGAATATAGTAGAATCAGGGGCAAAGAAGGGGAGTGGGCTGATAATTATCAGGGGGATAAGGGGGTGGGGAAGCAGTGAGAGACTGGATTGAAATCGTATAACCAATGGATGAAGACAGTTGGGGGGAGAGGGGGTGAGGGCAGAGGGTGGGAAGGGAACTGGGTGGTAGGGAGCTTTGGGGGAGAAAAAGGAGAAACGATTGTAATAATCTGAGCAATAAAGATTTATTTTTTTAAAATAAATAAATAAATAAATAATGTGGCTCTCGAAAGAAATGTCAGTCGTTGTACTGTTGGTATTTGGCTCTGTGGACCACTGGCCTACCGCTGGCCTAGGACATAACCTCAACTGCTCTGCTGATGGCTGTGACCACAGCTGGCACTGCCACTGCCACCTCTCCCTCCCCCTCTCCCTCCCCTCTTTGGCAGAGCTCTGCCCTGGCCCTCTGTCCTGTGTTCTCTTCCTCCTCCCCCCGCCTCCCCTCCCTCCATTCATTGGCTTCGCTTTGACCCCCACTCCCTGTTCTCGCTCAGAGCAATGCACAGGTGAGTGACGTTTGTAAGGCGCTGTTCCCACACACAGGAGGTGTGATCCGCATCCCAGGGCTGACTGTCAGAGAGCACTTCCCGGGATGAGTCTCCGGCCACTGATAACGGTTTTTCTCCAGAAGACGGCAGACTAGGGGATCTCCCTCTTTTTTTTTTTTTTTTAAGAGAGGAAAGGGGAGTTATTCTCATTTAAAAATATATTTTTTATTGATTTTTTTTTTTTACAGAGAGGAAGGAGAGAGATATTTAGAAACATCGATGAGAGAGAAATATCGATCAGCTGCCTCTTGCACACCCCCCACTGGGGATGTGCCGGCAACCAAGGTACATGCCCTTGACCAGAATCGAACCTGGGACCTTTCAGTCCGCATCCACTGAGCCAAACCAGTTTTGGTCCCTCTATGTTTTTATTTTATTTTTTTCTTTATTGATTAGGGTATTACATATGTGTCCTTATCCCCCCCATTTCTCCTCCACCCCCCCACTTGTGCCCTCACCCCCCTGTTGTGTGTGTCCATTGGTTAGGCGTATATGTAGGCCTACAAGCCCTTTGGTTGATCTCTCCCCCTTACCCCCCCTCCCCTTCCTTCCTCCTGAGGGTTGACGGTCTGACCGATGCCTCTCTGTCTCTGGGTCTGTTTTTTTTTGTTTTTTTTTTTAATATGTTTTTATTGATTTTTTACAGAGAGGAAGGGAGAGAGATAGAGAGCTAGAAACGTCGATGAGAGAGAAACATCGACCAGCTGCCTCTTGCCCTACTGGGGATATGCCTGCAACCAAAGTCCATGCCCTTGACCGGAATTGAACCTGGGACCTTTCAGTCCGCAGGCCGATGCTCTATCCACTGAGCCACACCGGTTTCGGTTCTGGGTCTGTTTTTGTTCCTCAGTTTATGCTCCTCATATCCTAAAAATGGGTGAGATCATGTGACGTCCATCTCTCTCCGACTGGCTTCTCCGGGAGCTCCCTCTATTGTGAGAAAACACGTCAGCGGTGCCAGTCTCTGGGAAGCTGGGAGGCTCTATGTCCGACCCTGCAACTTCTTCATGTCTTCACAGCGTGTCCTGAGGTCATAACCCGAGACGGTCTCCTGCTTGTGTTTGGGAGCGTGCACCGGAGCGACGAATGAGGTCAGGCGGGACTCTGCGGGAGGCCAGAGCGGAGAGCTGGGTGCCCAGGGAGGCCTGGGTCCTGAGGCAGACTGTCCCAGCTGCAGTTTGCACGTGGATGGTAGAATTATACAGTGTGACCTCAGTTCTCATCACACTCCGGTTTCTCATTGACCAAAAGGCAAGAAGGGACGTAAAGTCTAATGTTTAAAAATAGAAGCAGCCGAAACCAGTTTGGCTCAGTGGATGCGGACTGAAAGGTCCCAGGTTTGATTCCGGTCAAGGGCAGGTACCTTGGTTGCAGGCACATCCCCAGTGGGGGGTGTGCAGGAGGCAGCTGATCTATGACTCTCTCTCATCAATGTTTCTAATTCTCTATCCCTCTCTCTTCCTCTATGTAAAAAATCAATAAAATACATTTTTTAAAAAACTAGAAGCAGAAGCGCCCCTGCTGCAGCCCAGTGCCGGCCGCCGTGCGTGGTTCCCTCTGTGGTGAAGCACCAGCACCAAAGCGGAGCCTGAGCCGCCCCGGCGTGAGCTCAGCGTGGCTCTGGTGGCTCTGGTGGCTCTGGTGGCTCTGGTGGCTCTGGTGGCCCTGCACGGCTCAGCCTCTGGCCCGCTGCTTCCGGGGAGGCACCAAGGAGCACGGCCTGCTTTTCCCTGGGAGAGCGGCCTGGCCGGGGCGCCTGCACAATCCGCTCTCCTCTGCCTGAAACGCACACCCTCCCGGCAGCTCCGTTTCCCCGGCTGTGCGTTCCCTCTGCACTTCCCCTGCTTCTCAGAGAATACTTTCATTTGTCCGCCTGCCTTTCAAACTGGACACAGTGTCCCAGATGTGATCCGACCAGCACACAGGACAATCAGCTATTGTCTCCATCATCTGGACAGTTCTTTGGGGGTCACTTAACAAATAGAAATGGGGAAGGAAAAAAAAAACAACAAGTGTCACAATGACTGCCATGCACGTAGCTGACGCTCCAAACACATGCCTGGATCTGGTCAAATAAAAAGCCAGATGTTTTGCTTATTCATTTTTTTTTGTTTTTTGTTTGTGTGTGTGTGTGTGTTTGTTTTGTTTTTTTAATATATATATTTTATTGATTTCTTACAGAGAGGAAGGGAGAGGGATAGAGAGTTAGAAACGTGGATGAGAGAGAAACATCGATCAGCTGCCTCCTGCACCCCCCCCCCCCCCCCCCCCACTGGGGATGTGCCAGCAGCTCAGGTACGTGCCCTTGACCGGAATCAAACTTGGGACATTTCAGTCCATAGACCAACACTCTATCCACTGAGCCAAGCCAATTAGGACAAGATGTACAGTGTTGTGTACAGCATGCTCCCCTCTGTGTACAGAAGGGGGCTTATACGTACATTTATGTGCTTGGCATGCAGAGACTATCTCGGGGTATAAATTGGCCACAGGGGTGTATCATTGGTCGCAGCTACTGTGAAGTGAACTTTATTTTTCACTTTTTATCCTTTTATACTATTTTAATGTTTTACACTAAACACATATTACTTTTTCGAAAACAACGATATACTACTAAATGGACAAATAAGCATATTTTATGAGAGGCGTGAAAATCCGAAAAACCAAGAGACCTGTTTTTTGTAAGTCACTGCTAGTGGCGACTTCTGCAAGAACTAAAGCTGCCAACCTTCAATCTTGAAGACGTAGGCACGTGCTATGGTGATTGCTAGACATTCTGTTTCTTTAGTGGACTCTTGACCTTATTAAGAAAAGCCACCTGAGCCTCAGGTGTGTGTTCTCTGTTCTACCTCTTCCCCGATGTGTACATTGTTTTCTCAGGATGACTCCGTTTCCCATTCTACCTGCAACTGAGTAAACATGCCAGTGGCACCATGAAAAGGAGAAAGAAAAACAAAAACAAAAACACAGAGGAACGCCCTAGGGGCCAGGCTCTTACCAGAGAAGCGAAGGAGGGTGATTTTTCACCCAGAGGGTACATTCCAGGGCCTAAAGCACTAACACGAGTTACCAGGGATACGCAGTGCTTCTCAAAGTTCAATATTGAAAAGCATTCCAGAGATACTGGTTAAAAAGTTAGCTTCCTGCCGAAACCAGTTTAGCTCAGTGGATAGAGCATCGGTCTGCAGACTGAAAGGTTCCAGGTTCGATTCCGGTCAAGGGCATGTACCTTGGTTGCGGGCACATCCCCAGTAGGGGGTTTGCAGGAGGCAGCTGGTTAATGTTTCTTTCTCATCGATGTTTCTAGCTCTCTATCCCTCTCCCTTCCTCTCTGTGGAAAATTAATAAAAAATATATATTTTTTAAAAAGTTAGCCTTCTGAGTCCTGCCCCAGAGATTCTGATACGGAGGGTCTTAGATAAGTTCTCTTTTCTGAACCTTCTGGTATCAGTGTCAAGTAAAGTAGAGTGTGACAATCTCATTCAAACACACACACACACACACACACACACACACGAACAAAGACCATTTCTGCTATACACATCATCAACACAAGGACTGCGTATGTCAGAAAGAGGTGTGTTCTCAAGTTTTTCACCTCTAATGCAGATTTTCTTAAGTGAGTTAGTACCTACGAGGAGCAATGCCTCAGAGTTCTGGGTCTGAAAATGCCAGTTTTCCAGACGATGAGCCAAGTAAATGCTTGAGTGGCTGCACAGGATCTTAACAGCTTTTTAAAAATATATTTTTTATTGGTTTTTTTTATAGAGAGGGAGAAAGAGGAATAGAGAGTTAGAAACATTGATGAGATGCTGAAACCGGTTCGGCTCAGCGGTAGAGCGTCGGTCTGCGGACTGAAAGGTCCCGGGTTCGATTCGGGTCAAGGGCATACACCTTGGTTGCGGGCACATCCCCAGTAGGGGGTGTGCAAGAGGTAGCTGGTTGATGTTTCTCTCTCATCGACGTTTCTAGCTCTCTATCTCTCTCCCTTCCTCTCTGTAAAATATCAATAAAATATATTTTTTTAAAAAAAAGAAAGATTGATGAGAATCATCAATCAGCTGCCTCTTGCACACCCCCTACTGGGGATGTGCCTGCAACCAAGGTACATGCCCTTGTCCGGAATCGAACCCGGGACCTTTCAGTCCGCAGGCTGACGCTCTATCCACGGAGCCACACCAGTTTCGGCCCGAACAGCTTTTTAACAAACGCTAGGGTCCTGCTTAGAGCCCTTGTGAAGAAAATGCCAGTTGGTTTCACACTCGTCGCCAGTGGCACGTTACAAGCAGGAGCGCTATTAAAAGCACATCTGCACAAACATGTCAGAGGCCCGTGACGCTTTTCCTTACCTCACCGCCACAGATTGTTTCCAGTGTTATTTTGTTTTCCTTTGCGAAGTTGATGAATGCCCAGGCACCGATCCCAGTTTGGGTTTAAACTTTGTTCTCAATGCTTGAATGATGTCCCAGATTCTGTCTCTTTTTTAAACAACAGCATTTTGACCCAGAGTGAGTCACTCCTCAAACAGATGTTTCTAAGTTGGCAAAGCCGGCGGACCCAATCAGCAATCCCAGTGTTAATACCTCCTCGAGAATGTCCTGCCTTAATCAGCTGGGCTCAGTGGATAGAGCGTCCGTCTGTGGACTGAAAGGTCTCAGGTTCGATTCCGGTCAAGGGCATGTACATTGGTTGCAGGCACATGTCCAATAGGAGGTGTACAGGAGGCAGCTGATCGATGTTTCTCTCTCATGGATGTTTCTAACCCTCTATCCCTCTCCCTTCCTCTCTGTAAAACAAATTTATAAAATATATTTTAAAAAGAAGAGAGAAAGAGAGAGAGAGAGATGTCCTAACCTAGGTAATCACTCAGACAGCATTGTGCTTGATCAGGTCCCAAAAGAAGGCGTTTCATTCAATGACCATTCCATCCTCGGGATTTTATTTTTTCAAACTCGGTATTTTAGAAGACAGCAAAAAGGAGGTCTTCAGCCCTGGCCAGGGTGGCTCAGTTAGTTGGAGTGTCGTCCCAGACACCCAAAGGTGGTGGTTCGATTCCCGGTCAGTGCATGTTTCTCTCTCTCTTGCTTCTTCTCCCTCTCTCTCTTTCAAAAAAAAAAAAAAAAAGATTTAAGAGAAAAGGAAGTCTTCAAAAGATTCAGTTGGGACCCCAGCCAGTTTGGCTCAGTGGATAGGCAGGGGTAGGCAAACTTTTTGACTCGAGGGCCACAATGGGTTCTTAAACTGGACCGGAGGGCCGGAACAAAAGCAGCCTGACCATGCTGGCACTCTCCTCTTGGGCTGCTGGTGAAGGAGCGGAGGGGAGAGCAAGAGAACCCTCCTCTCTTTCGGCTCCGCGGGCCAGATAGGACAGCCGAAAGGGCCGGATCCGGCCCTCGGGCCATAGTTTGCCCACAGCTGGCGGCCCACAGACTGAAGGGTTCTAGGTTTGATTCCAGTCAAGGGCACATACCTCGGTTGCAGGTTCAATCCCCACGTGGGAGGTAACCCATCGATGCGTCTCTCTCACATCGATGTTTCTCTCTGTGTGTCTCTCCTCCTCCTCTCTCTACAAACCAATGGAAAACTTCCCCGAACAACAACAGCAAAAAGAGACTCAGTTGGGTTCAATCTGGCCTGGCATCTTCCAGGGCCCCCGCCCTTCTGAGCGCAGGCCATGCATGCCTTGGGAGACACATATAAGCAGCTTCATCTTCATGGCAGCCCTTTCAAAACGCTGTCCAGCTCCCGCCTTGCTTAAAGCTAGTGAGACCTCACCGCTTGTCCAGGCAGCCACTCTGCTTTTAGGAAACAGCGGTTAGAAGGCTCTTGCTATGTTCCTTCCACATGCGCCCATTGGTGCTTGCCCGCACTCAGGTGCCCTTCGGAGAAAAGCAGAGTGAGTGCGTCTGTCATGCGAGTGGCAGCTGTGCTTCCTGCCACAGCTGGTGGCTCCTGGCTCCTCGCTTTGTCTCTGCTCCGGCTCCGGAAAGAGGCCGGAGGAAATGACTCAGTGGGGGTTACTATGGGTGTGAATCTCGTTCCCTTTAAGCTACTTCATACAAACAGTCAACAGCCAAAATAAATAAATAAAAATCTCTAGCCAAAACCGGTGTGGCTCAGTGGATAGAGCGTCGGCCTGCGGACTAAAGGTTCCCGGGTTCCATTCCGGTCAAGGGCATGTACATTGGTTGCAGGCACATCCCCAGTGGGGGGTGTGCAGGAGGCAGCTGGTCGATGTTTCTCTCTCATCGATGTTTCTAGCTCTCTATCCCTCTTCTTTCCTCTCTAAAAAAAAAAAAAAAATCAATAAAATATATATTTTTAAAAATCTCTAGAAGACAGATTTAGATCGAGCTGTGATCTACTGAGAAGTTTTCCTTGGAAGAAAGAGGCAGGGGTAGCTTGTTCCTTCTCAGTGGGCACACCTGAGTGGTGGGTCATTTTTCGTGTGACTCTTTTCTTTTTCTAATCACGTGTGTGTGTGATTTTTTTTTAAAGAGAAATAAGCACAGCTGTGTGAACGGACATTCTGACTGGGCTGGGGGCAGGTAAGTTCTGAGGAATACATAATTCTTTTCTGAGCGGCCCACCAGGTTTTGAGTTTCTTGAAGGCCAGGATTGTGTCTTGCTCTTCTTGGCCTCACCGGTGCCTAGCAGAATGCACGCAACAAAGTTGGCCTCAGAAATGCTTATTGAATTGAATGTACCCGAATTTGCACAAGTGGATAGGTCATCAAAGAGAGGGAGAAAGAAACTGCATTTACTTCAAAGAGGATTTTGTATTTTTAACTGGACTCTTATAATCGTGTCCTCCTACGTACCAGAAATACCCTCAAGAATACAAAATTATACTGATAGCACTTTGACAAATGATATCTAGGCTTCCTATCTGCCCCCCTATGCCTCCCACCCCCCACCTTAAAAGTGCTGCTTTTGGCCGAAACCGGTTTGGCTCAGTGGATAGAGCGTCAATCTGTGGACCGAAGGGTCCCAGGTTCACTTCCGGTCAAGGGCATGTAACTCGGTTGTGGGCACATCCCCAGTGAGGGGTGTGCAGCAGGCAGCTGATAGGTGATTCTCTCTCATCGATGTTTCTGACTCTCTGTCCCTCTCTCTTCCTCTCTGTAAAAAAATCAATAAAATATTTTTTTAAAGTGCTGCTTTTGGAAATACAATATTGTGATAACCCTAAAGCAATGACATTCTAGGTGTCATGATTGGCATTCTTTGCCATCAAGCCAATATGCCGATTTTCAATACGGCCTTCTATGGAAGGTGCCTTTCCCTAACGGGAAAACTATAATGACAGGCAGAGATGTCTTGGGGCCTATTTTGGTGTCACGTGGTGCCTCCGATTAGGAGTTGGAGAAACTCAAGTCAGTGACTTGGCAGAGAGATGGAGAGAGACACCCTCCCCCCCCACCCCCAGGAGATGGGGGGCAGGGGAAAGGAGAGCTACCTCACAGGTACCCCCAAGGCGATAACCAGGCCTGCCGAACGCCTAGCGAACAGCATTCTGACCCTATGACCTGTTTGGTGCAGGGCGGGGAGTGCCGTCGGTTACAACGCACGTGGAGCTGGCAAAGCCCGGGAGTGCCAGCTGCCCTGGCGCATGCTCTGTGCCTGCGGACTGCGGGTTCTCTGCCAGGCCACTGGACTGGCAGCAGCGCTCGCCCTGTGGCAGGAGGCATGGCTGTTTTCTCAGAATGAAACCGGCACCAGTGTTGGCCCTTGGCCACACTCGCTGCCCTGGGGAGGGGGGCGTCTGACTCAGCTGACCAGAGAAGTCCAGCCCCGAGGCCAAGAGCCGTGCCCCCGGGACCTCCACTCGCCAGCCAGCCTGGGTGGCAGGGACAGGCCCCTGGTCCTCACGGAGAAGACAGGCAAATGCAGCCAGAGCTCCAACGCCAGGGAAGGCATGGCCAGTGGCCTGAAACACACCGTGTGGTCCTGCTCAGAACCATAAAGGACGTCATTTTCCCCCAAAAAACACACACATTTAAAATATATATATTGTATTGAATTTTTACAGAGAGGAAGGGAGAGGGATAGACAATCGGAAGCATCAATGAGAGAGACACATCCATCAGTTGCCTCTTGCACACCCCCTACTGGAGATGTGCCCGCCACCAAGGTACATGCCCTGGACTGAAATCGAACCCGGGACCTGACACACTCTATCCACTGAGCCTAACCCATTCTGGCAAGGATGCCATTCTTGGTAGGAAATGCTTGGAGTGCCAGGACATTCCAGGATACCAGGAAAACAACGTTTGCAACAGGAGCTGAGACGGAAGCCATCTTTATAAATTGGGGCGAAAGGACCTTGAAATGGAAACAGAGGCCCAGGACCACCTGGGGGAGGGGGCTAAGCAGGCTGCTCTTGCATTTACTGGCAATCTCAGAGTCGTCGTCAGCACTAGCCACAGCTGCGTCACAGTGAGCCCTGCCGTCCTTTAACATGCAGGGGTGGGTGGTGTCCGGTGTGTGGTGTTCCCATGGAGAATGACTGTGCTAGCCACCCTGAAGAAGACAAAGTTCTGCACTGGGTATTCTTTCCAGACACATGGGCAAGACCCTGTGCTCCGTAATGCAGACTGCAAACTGCTTATAACCTCACTAGAGGCCTGGTGCACAAAAATTCGTGCACTCAGGGGGCCCTTCAGCCCCAGCCTGGGCCCTCTCACAGTAGAGGATCCCTCGGGGGGGTGTCCACCTGCCGGCTTGGGCCCACTCTCTGGGGGATAGGGCCTAAGCTGGCAGTCAGACATCCCGCTGGCAGCCCGGGAGCCCTCAGGGGATGTCTGACTGTGGCTTAGGCCCGCTCTCCCAGTTGGACATCCTTAGTGCTGCCATGGAGGCGAGAGAGGCTCCCGCCTCTACTGCGCTTGCCTGGCTCCTGGCTGAGCCCAGCACCCCCTGTGGGAGCGCAATGACCACCAGGGGGCAGCTCCCGCGTAGAGCATCTGCCCCCTGGTGGCCAGTGGGCACAATAGCAATCAGTCGTTCCCTGTAATTTGCATATTGCCCTTTTATTATATAGGATTGGACAGTTCAATAGTTAAGTCTATTAAGTAGTCTGAGACAGCAACAGACGAGTAATCACAACACAGTACTTGGTTAGTAATCAAACCCATTGTGTTAGCTGTGCTTTGTATGCCAGTTCAGAGAGAGAGTAACCACTTTAGTTTGGGAAGACGAAAGCAAATGTAAGAAGGAAGTGGGGCTTGAGGGACTTCCCGTTTATTAAGTGCTCATTACTTGTCACGCATGGGTTTGGATGCCTCAGAACAACCCTCGGAAATAGGTGTTGGTATCCGCAGTCTACAAAGGAGGAAACTGCGGAGGACTGAGAAGGTGGGGCAGTTCTGTACCGTGCTGCCTTCCACTGGTTAAGACCTCCAAGAGAAAAGGCCTACCAAGGTGAGGATGCCCCTACTGTCACCTGTAGAGGGGCAGCACTGAGCTGGCCAATATGTGTGGTGGTGCTGCTTGTCCTGGCTCAGGGGAAGCGTTCCACTAAGTCTGAAAGACTAAGACCTCGCGGGGACTCTCCGTCACCGCCCGCGGCCGGCTCTGCCAGGCCTTCGCGCACGCTGTGCTGGCGCTGCGCCTTCCATCGGCAGACCCGGAGAATCCTCTCTCCGTTGCCACATGGCCAGGCCAAAGCATCAGACACTACCACCATGCGGATTTTAAAACTACAGGGGAAATTGAGCCACAGGAGCTACCATCGCTGCCGCACCCACCGCCGCCCCCAAGAATGGGAATCCACCGAAATCAGAGCTCACTACGCACCGGGCTCATAGAGAGTGTGGCTTCAGAAATTAGCCTCTGCATCCACAGCAGCTCCACATCCGCAACAAAGAGGACACCATTGAGGGCGGACTCCCCATGCAGCCATCACAGCCCGCCCACAATCTTCCCAGCACACCCACCATCCTGGGAGGGAGATGGAGCGCGCTGGTGAGGAAATGGCACGGTGCCTTCCATTACCCACCCAGGCGAGCCCATCCTCCGATGCCACGTGGCCAAGCCGAAGCTCTCACCACCACCGCCATGTGAACTTTAAAACTACAGTGGTAATTGAACCACAGGAGCGACCGTCAATATTGCACCTGGCACCGCCACCCACCACTGCTGCTGAGAATAAAGGAAATCCACTAAGAACAGAGCTCACCACGCCTTGGGCTCAGGGAGTGGGCGACCTCAGAACTTAGCCTCCATGTCTGCAGCTGCTCCGCTCCCACACCGAACGAGACACCATTGAAGGTGGTCCCCCCGCCTGCAACCATCTCAGACCAACTGCAGCTGTCCCAGCCTTCCCGCCATGCTAGCAAGGAGCTAGTGCGGCGCCTCCAATATGTGACCCCAACACCCTAAAGGGACCGTGTGCCCCGGGTGAGCCGAGTGTCCCAGGGGTCCGAGTGCCCCGGGTGAGCCGAGTGTCCCATGGGGCCGAGTGCCGCGGGTGAGCCGAGTGTCCCAGGGGTCCGAGTGCCCCGGGTGAGCCGAGTGTCCCAGGGGGCCGAGTGCCCCGGGTGAGCCGAGTGTCCCAGGGGGCCGAGTGCCCCGGGTGAGCCGAGTGTCCCAGGGGGCCATGTGCCCCGGGTGAACCGTACCCCCCAAAGGGGAAGGGGATCCCGGGTGAGCCGTGTGTCCCAGGGGGCCGAGTGCCCCGGGTGAGCCGAGTGTCCCACGGGGCCGAGTGCCCCGGGTGAGCTGAGTGTCCCACGGGTCCTAGTGCCCCGGGTGAGCTGAGTGTCCCAGGGGGCCGAGTGCCCCGGGTGAGCCGAGTGTCCCACGGGTCCGAGTGCCCCGGGTGAGCCGAGTGTCCCAGGGGGCCGAGTGCCCCGGGTGAGCCGAGTGTCCCAGGGGGGCGAGTGCCCCGGGTGAGCCGAGAGTCCCAGGGGGCCGAGTGCCCCGGGTGAGCCGAGTGTCCCAGGGGGCCGAGTGCCCTGGGTGAGCCGAGTGTCCCAGGGGGGCGAGTGCCCCGGGTGAGCCGAGAGTCCCAGGGGGCCGAGTGCCCCGGGTGAGCCAAGTGTCCCCGGGGGGCCATGTGCCCCGGGTAAGCCGTACCCCCCAAAGGGGAAGGGTGTCCCGGGTAAGCCGTGTGTCCCAGGGGGCCAAGTGCCCCGGGTGAGCCGAGTGTCCCACGGGTCCGAGTGCCCCGGGTGAGCCGAGTGTCCCACGGGGCCGAGTGCCCCGGGTGAGCCGAGTGTCCCAGGGGGCCGAGTGCCCCGGGTGAGCCGAGTGTCCCAGGGGGCCGAGTGCCCCGGGTGAGCTGAGTGTCCCACGGGGCCGAGTGCCCCGGGTGAGCCGAGTGTCCCAAGGTGCAGTGTGCCCCGGGCGAGCCGTGTGTACCAGGGGAAGCAGTGGGACCCAGGGGAAGGGGCGGTGAAAACCAGAGGAGGAGCGGACTCTATTCATATGGTCCTGAGATAGTCACCATAAAACAAACAGACTGCCAAATGACAGCGGGGAGGGGAAGGAGACCTGGGGGGATATAGGAGAACAACCGAGGGACTGATATGCATGAACATAAGTACAACCAATGAACACAGAACTCTGGGGAGGGAGGGCATAAATGGGAGGTCGGGGGGGGGGGGCAATGGTAAACTATGTACACAGAAAATACCTTAATAAAGTAAAATTAAAAAAAAATAAAAAAAATAAAAAAAAAAAGGAGGAAACTGAGGCTCAGAGGGCTTAAGCAACTCATCCTAAGTCCCTCAGCCAGGAAATGCAAAGGGCTCAAACCCATACGTACCTGCAAAGAGAAAAGCCACACTCCCGTGTGTCTCCCCTGCTCTCAGTACCCTTTCATAATACTATCTTCCTTCGGATGCCAGATGCGTGGGGTTTCCACACACCTAGCAGTTCTGGGACACCAGCTGGGTGTCCTACAATTAGTCAATTCTGACACATCTGCCTGAGGATAGCATCCGGTCCCACAGGCTAAGGGCTGTCAAATGACAACAATAAATTCAGTAACCAGTTTGTTGTGTCATATATATATATATAATTTTTTTACAGAGAGGAAGGGAGAGGGATAGAGTGTTAAAACATCGATGAGAGAGAAACATTGAGCAGCTGCCTCCTGCACACTCTCCACTGGGGATGTGCCTGCAGCCAAGCTACATGCCCCTGACCAGAACCGAACCTGGGACCCTCCAGTCCGCAGGCCAGTGCTCTATCCACTGAGCCACACCGGTGAGGGCAGTCTGATGTCCTTTACTCAGAGGGAAACAAGCTAAGGATGGGAAAGCTCAGTGCCTCACCAGCCATGACGCACTCTCCCCGGGGGACACCTGGGCGGCAGGTGTGTTTTATAGGCTGTCAGCAGAGGCGGCGCGGAGCAGGGCCTGATTGGCGTGGAGGTCCAGGCTTCCCGGGAAGGCTAGCAGGTCAATCAGGAAATAAGGAAATATAGTTGGGTTGCGTTGATTGGCTGAGGTTGCATACCTAACCTCCTTCAGAACGAGGAAGTCAATGCAGAGTCTTGGCAGTTAGGGGTGGCCTGGCTGGATTCACTGCGGTTCTGGTTAAGCAGAGCATTTAGAGGAACTCAAAAAGTTACCTCAGTTTTGGGTTGCCGACACCCGGGCAGGAGTGGCTCCACCTTGGGCCTAGGCCAGCCGTGGGCAAACTACGGCCCGCGGGCCGGATCCGGCCCGTTCGGCTGTTCTATCCGGCCCGCGGAGCCGAAAGAGCAGAGGGTTCTCTTGCTCTCCCCTCCGCTCCTTCACCAGCAGCCCAAGAGGAGAGTGCCAGCACGGTCAGGTGGCTTTTGTTCCGGCCCTCCGCTCCAGTTTAAGAACCCATTGTGGCCCTCGAGTCAAAAAGTTTGCATGCACACCCCTGGCCTAGACATTCTCAGTCCCACAAGACTGCACGGCACCTCCGACTCTCTCTCTCTCCCTCTCTCTCTTTCTCTCTCTCTCTCTCCCTTTCTCTCTCTCCCCCTCCATATGCCAATCACAAGTCCAGGTTTTCACTTGTGCTTCTGGTTGAACACCTATCCACTGGAGTTTCCCATGACCATCTGTCTCTTCAGGTTTGATTAACTTGCCGGAGGGGCTCACAAAACTCGGGAAAACAGCACTGACTAGATTACTGGTTTATTAAGAGAGGATGACACTCGGGAAGAGCCGGCTGGAAGAGATGCACAGAACAAAGTGTGTTGGAAAGGGCCCAACGCGTCCATGCCCTCTCTGGGCACGCCACGCTCCTGGCACCTTCCCCGGACGACCGTCCCTGTCCTTCTGGGGGCTTATGGACATGGGAGGGTGGGTGACATACCAGTGAGCGGCCATTGCTGATGGAGTCAACCTCCTGCCCCCCTCTTTTCCCGGAGGCTGAGGATGGAGGACCCTGAAAGTGCCATCCCTCCCCTCACGGTGGGTTGTCCCGGCAACCAGCCCTCATCCTTGGAAGCTTTCCAAAACGTCACCTGGGGGCCACGAGCTCAGGTGTGGCTGAAAGGGGCTTGTTATGAGGAGCAAGACGCTCCTCCCACACGCATGGCTCCGGGGCTGCTTCGGGAACTCGGAATAAAGGACCAAGTGCTGGAACAAAAAAAGTCTCCGGCTCCCGATCCTTCAGGCATCCCAGGGGTTTCAGGAGGCCTGTGAAACAGAAACAGGGATAAAGACTGAGTATATATGTGGCATTGTGAAGAAGAATCTCACAGTATCTTATATAAACTCTTCTATTTTTTTCCCTCCGGGAGAGTCACGCAATGAGCAGGACTCATTACGGAGGTAGAGAAACCAGAATTGAAGGAGTGCGAAGGGGACCGGGGAGATGGAGATGGACCCAGCCGGGCTGCCTCGTGGACACCTCGAGGAGCAGCAGCACGTGGCTGGTCTGGGGGTCCTTTTTAAGGGCAGGAACAGGAGAAGGTTGGACCCAGAGCAGAACAGGAAGGGGTGGGCTCCAGGACACTTTGGCACGTGCTGATTGGTGGTTCAATGTCTTGGAGATGTCTCTGTGACAGGTGCCAGTAATGTCCACCAGTTGGGAGGAGGGAGAACCTTATACATTCCATCAATGAAGTTAAGTAAGAAGCACTTAAAAGACCTTTAAAATGTAAGGACTTTGTTTTAGAAGGCTTTCCACAATGGTCCAGAGCCGCGGGGAACTCTATGTTTGCACCACGCCCTCCGTGCCTGGAGCCCAAGCCGGGCCCGGAACTCCTGGAGAGCACGCCCGGCACCCCCTCGTGCTGGTCCTCTGACCTTACACTTCCAGCTCCAGAGAAAAGCCAAAACCAAAACCATTCTTTCCTTTACACCACCAGCCTATGGCAGGTAGCTATGGCAGCCCGAGCTAACTCTTGGGAAGGGTTTGCTGGGGTCTTCTGGGAAACTTTCTCTGCTCTGCTGGACAAGCCTCAGGAAGTCTCTTTCTCACCCCACACACACCTACAAGCACAGGAGTAACCCCAGCTGCCTCTAGCGCCCGCCCCCACCCCCACCAGGGAAACCAGCTTTGGAACACAGCTGACCTACAGAACCCAACAGGCAAATGGAGCCAGAATCCTGATCACATTGTGCCTGGAGCCAGTACTACTTTTAAACTTCCTGTTCTCGGAACAGAGACAATTTCTGATTGTTCAAACAGGCTGGCGTCAGCGTTCTGCTTCTGGCCGATTATGGCCACCTCAGGCCATTGTGAGGATAATTCAAGGAATCCGCATAATGAAAGTGAGGTGCTCGCTCCAGTGCGTGGTGTGTACCAGTGACAGCTATGACTGTGTGTACCAGTGACAGCTGAGACCGTCTTAGGCAGGAAACGGATTTGCACGTCCCTCCATGTAGTGGTGACAACGGCGAGATCTCTGGGCTTAGGGAATTTTCCTATCAGTTGAGCAGAGGTTGTGGCCGGCAGAAGCAGTCTCTGAAAAACAATGAAGACTGGAATAAACCCACGGGGAGCTGACCTGGGGTTTGCCCCTGGCAGGCCAGATTTAGGTTTTGATTGACGGCGGAGAAATCAGCCCCAGAAACCAAGCAGAACTGACAGCGATGCTGAAACACAGTCTCCTTCCGAGAATTTCCATTTTTTTCAATTGGGAGTTTTCTCTGGTCTCGCAAATCCAACAGCCGGCTCTGCTCTAGAAACTTCCTTAAGGCTTTTCTTTGCCCTTGTGGAGCTCCCGTTTTTTTGTTTGTTTGTTTAATATATTTTATTGATTTTTTACAGAGAGGAAGAGAGAGGGATAGAGAGTTAGAAACATCAATGAGAGAGAATCATCGATCAGCTGCCTCCTGTACACCCCCTACCGGGGATGTGCCCGCAACCAAGGTACATGCCCTTGACCGGAATCGAACCTGGGACCTTCCAGTCCGCAGGCCGACGCTCTATCCACTGAGCCAAACCGGTTTCGGCGAGCTCCCGTTTTTTAAGTTTCTCTGGAATGTGCTCTTGTATAAACTCTACTTCTGTTTAAATGTTTACACGGCTTCACTAGAAAAAAAGGGGGGGGGGGTAAATGAGGGAGGCTCATTAAGGCCTTCTGTTGTATTTTTCTTTAGATTCATATGGATTGACTACAGTATGTGAAGCAGAGCAATAAAAACATCTGAAAATCATCCCCAAACCTCACTGTTTACCTGATGGGGAGCAGTTTCCAAACAGCACGGGGAGCCAGGAAGATGGTCTCCCGAGCAGCTCTTCCGTGAATTGTTGTCGCTGGTCATTAAACCGGCACTCGGGGTCTGGTTGTCGGTGTTGGCTATTTTTACCAGGGGCTCTGCTCCATTCTGAAAACTACTCAGCCCTTGAATTACTTGTAAAATCATTTCCTTGTTTTTAAGAAGCATGTAAGAGGTTGCATTAACTCTTAGGATCCTGCAGCAAAAAATGAGGGAGTGTGCAAGGGTTCACGGCAGTGTTATTTATAATAGCAAACAAGGAACTAACCAAATATTCAATAATGGGGAATTGGTGGAATCAATGATGGTGCAATGCATAACATGCCATTGAGATAGATAATAAAATTATTCGAGCGTTTACTGATGTGTACAAATAAATAACCACATGAACCAATTGGTAGATCCTCCCTTCCCCCAAGTGATGGACGGAGTATGACGTAACCTGCACCTGTGGCCCGGACATTCCTGAGCACCTAACCAGGCACCTTATATTGACTCACCTATCAGCCCTTGCCAAATACCCTAAGCCAGCAGTGGGCAGACTACAGCCCGTTTGGCTGTTCTCTCCGGGCCCGAGGAGCCGAAAGAGCGGAGGGTTCTCTTGCTCTCCCCTCCGCTCCTTCACCAGCAGCCCACGATGAGAGTGCCAGCATGGTCAGGTTGCTTTTGTTCCGGCCGGCCGGTCCAGTTTAAGAACCCATTGTGGCCCTCCAGTCAAAAAGTTTGCCCATCCCTGCCCTAAGCCCCCAATTCCTAAGTCCCTAAGTGCCTAATCATGTGCCTTATGTGAAGCCACCAATCAGCGTGTGCCAAGTACCCTAAGCTCCGCCCCTTATTCTTCCCCTCTGCACGTGGTGTTACCCACCCCCACCCCCTTTCGGGGCTGCCGGGCAGGGGTCCTTCTCCAATAAAGCCCCTAGTCCTGGTTTCCGGCCCTCCGTCTCATCTTTCACCAATACTAATATTTTATATACTGAAATGTGTTCATATGGAAAGATACTCCTTTCCGTGGTAGTAATCTGCAGAGACGGTGGTGCCAATGGCAAGTGCAGACTTACTGTTACTAGGGAAGTGGTCCTGCCTGTGTTAGGCTGGGAGCCAGGGCCCTGCCCGAGCCCACAGCAGCCTCCGGCAAAGTGGGAGGGGATCTGTGGGTCCGTGGTGGTGCCCAATGGGACCTGCCCCTTTTGTAAGCCTGTGTGGGTTACCTCAGGAGAGCCCCCAGAAATACCCACGGCCTGACTGGGGGACGGGGGAGGCAGTCCTGCATCAGTGACTGTAGGGCTGAGAATCCATGATTTTTTTTTAATTTCTTTTTGTTTGTTTGTTTGTTTGTTTGTTTTAATATATATTTTATTAATTTCAGAGAGGAAGGGAGAGGGAGGGAGAGATAGAAACATTCATGATGAGAGAGAATCACTGGTTGTCTGCCTCCTGTACGCTCCCTCCTGGGGATCGAGCTCATAACCCGGGCATGTGCCTGACTAGAAATCCAACTGTGGCCTCCTGGTTCACAGATGGACATTCAACCAGGAAGCCACACTGGCCGGGCTAAATGGTGATTAACCGGTTTCCATGTGTTCTGTGAACAGGCAAAGCTTTGGAAAACTGGCTCACTTTACTTTCCCCATAAACAATATTTTTCACTACACAACAATAAAAAATTAACACATTTATACATCAAAAGCAAATAATTCTTAGCTACTTTCAAGTAATTGAGAAGACTTTACTTATAAAATTATATTGACATTAAGATTAATACTTTAATTTCCCAAGAACTCCCTATATTCCTGCATTTTATGTTAGTTACGCAGATAAGAGAAGTAGAAGTTTCCTTCCAAGTAGAGCTCATCTTTAAATTATCGGCAAATGTGAAGTAACTTTGAGTGTCTAGTTCCAGGGACCTTCCATGGCCATCTAACAAACTGTCATGTTCCTACCGTGTTTAAGCCAAAAGCTAGTTGTTAGGTCCGTAAGGTTGAATGAGATCAGGTCGATAATTGAGGAGACAGACAAGACAATTGAATAATGTATTTTTAGTTAACCCTTGACATTCATGCTTCTAAAACCAGAGCATCTAATGTAAAACGAACAATAAGCCAAAAGCAATGCAAGAAAGGACAAATAAATGAACTTGATAGTCCTTTTCCGCTGCTGACATACTCTCCTGTGAAGCCTCTACCTCAACTATATTCCAGAAAAGATCATCTTCCTTAAGCAATTCTTTGGGCTGGAGGAACAGTCTGGGATTGTTGAGTGTGACTGGGGAAAATCAGCCTGCAGCAGTTTCCAAGTTCATAAGTGCTCCATATGCCTTGCTCCTTCAACCAGTTCCTCCAGTTGAATTACTAGCTGGGCAATGATTGGATCATGCCAACATCCATTGGAGAGCAGTCATATGGCTGAGAAACTGATGACAGCTATGCTCCAACCTGATAAACCATCCCCCTTCCCCAATTATCACTTTGTTAACGAAAAAAACCCAAAAAACATTGAAACCTGTAAAGAATTTTTGTGAGTTTATTTGAGCCAAACTGTCGACATATGCCAGGAAGTAGAACCTCAACAGGATTGAGATAATGCTCCCGAGAATGGCGGGTTACGTTTCTCTATTTATACATTGCCATCAAAGGAAAGGGATGTAGGTGAGTTACATGAAATTCATTGGTGACAGATTAGGGAGGTGGGACAGAGAGAAGCAACCTCAGGGATAGGGTAAAAGGTGAAATGATGGACATGAGCTTCTTTTACAGAGATGGATACAGGATACTCTAACGTAATTAACTTGATAACAATAACAATGAGGGAATGTCTCAGGGCCATTTGTTGTGCCCTGAGGGTCCAGGGTAAAAAGGAAGTTACAGGTTACCCAGACATCTCACAGATAGGTTATCTCAGAGGCCGGAAGGCAGATGGGCTCAGTAAAGAAGATCAAAGTTGATCTTTGTCAGGTGAAATATCTGGGATGTGACTGCCTACTATAACCTGTTTGTAGTTAGATATTTAATTTTTAAACCATCTTTTGTGGTTTTTTCAGGTCTCTGAGTTTGCAAGACTGCCACGCAGGCCTCCCCTGAGCTTGTCATGTTAGCATGTGGCTCTTTTCTTTCACAACTTCAGGCCTCGATTATTTAGATCATTCTTATTTTGAGGAATAATCTGACTTAATTCAGTTCCAATAAAGGAAGTTTACTGAGGAGTTTTAGAAGTATCATCACTTTCAACATCTCACAACCATTCCATCCCCAAATAATCCCATGACCTGGAAAGCCTACCATCAAGAAATAGATTGCTGCCCTGGCCGGTTTGGCTCAGTGGATAGAGTGACAGCCCGAGGACTGAAGGGTCCGGGGTTCGATTCTGGTCAAGGGCATGTGCCTTGATTGTGGGCACATCCCCAGTTTCGGGTGTGCAGGAGGCAGCTGGTCGATGTTTCTCTCAAATCGATGTTTCTAACTCTCTATCCCTCTCTTCCCCTCTATAAAAAATTCAATAAAATATTTTTTTAAAAAAGAAATAGATTGCTGAATAGGTTGCTGCTTAGCAATAAGCAGAGGGTTTTGTGTTGATGCTCAGCCCAGATATGACGGAAGAGGACTTTGGATAAAGGAGGTCAGCCCAGAGGACAGTACCGGGGCTCAGTGAGGACAATGAAAAGGTGATCCCCTCAGGGGCTTAGCCTCAGACTAGTTAACCAAGTTCCTGCGTGGCACAGAGCCCCCACTATTCCTGTCCAGCAGGAAATGGTGTGATTTGAACTCTAAGTTGTTGCCCAGCCTCCCATTTCCCATTATTTGGATCAGTTCTTGAGTCCTGGGTTGCTGGGAGTGACTTACCATCCAGACTCAGGCCCCTGAGGAGCTACAGCTAGAATCGATAGAGTAACAACCCCGTGCGCAGATTGCGGAACGTGACACGGATACCCCTGCCGAATGTCTGTGGGCTTCTCCTGGGGAATGCATCTCATGTCGGAGGGGTCACGCATGGAGGTGTCTGTAGTAGATGCTGCAGAGCCCCACTCAGACCTCCCCACGCCAAGGCGCTCAGTGCCGCCATCTGCCAGGAGTGATGGCGCTGGTGGCTCATGGCCACTGGAAATTGTGCTACCTCTGGATTACACCTGTCCTCAGGGGAAGACTACAGCCAAAATCACAGGAAGGCGGGGATGTGGAGTACCACCCACTAGCTCTCCTGCACCTGAATTCCTACCTTATTCTATTTCCTGGGAATTCAATCTAATTAATAATCCTATATGATAAAAGGCTAATATGCAAATTGTCCCCTCAGGAGTTCAACAACCTGCTATGACACGCACTGACCACCAGGGGGTGGTGCAGAATGAAGGAAGGCCCTGATTAGCCCTGATCACCAGCCAGGCCTAGGGACCCTACCCATGCACGAATTCCACGCACCGGGTCTCTAGTTTATAATAATAATAATGCCTCATAATAATACTTACGAGGGCTTCTAATGTATCAGCCACTTCACATGTACTGACTCACCAATCCTCACAACCCTATGTGCTGGGTGCCATCACTAACCTGTGTCACAGATGAAGCTAATGAGCACAGAGAGGTTCAGTAACTGTGCCGGTTCACACAGCTGGTCAGTGCTGGCGCCGGCATCAAAGCCGGGCCTTCTGTTTCGAGAGTTCTGTGCTGCCTCTCGCCACCGGATTGTACTTCCTGTGCGTGGGCCTCCTCCACGCCCGGCACCCCTGCTGAGAAACGCCAGGCCAAGAACAGCACCACGCTGCTACGGGCGCAGGTGCGTCCCAGATAAGACGTGGCTCACCTCGCCCACGGCAGGCGCTGCGTGGCTCTGCCTCACAAGGGGACATCAGCCACACCGACTGCAGACCCCGCGGTGCAGACAAAGGCTCCGTGCCTTCTCTAAGCAAAGGGTGCGGCAGGGGGAGCTGGTGCTGGGACAAGAGGGCTCAGAGGACAGCTCCGAGCCTGACAGGCTGTTCGCCCTATGCCCTCCGCTTCCCAGGAGGAGGAAGGGGGATGTGCAGAGACGCCGGCCAGCCCCAAGGGAAGGGCAAGAGCAGGCCCCAGCCTCTGCCCGCCCCTGACCTTGGCAGCAGCCCCGTCCTTCAGGAAAGGACCCTGAGCAATCTTCCTCCTGCTCTCCGGGTGTTAGTCTAAGAACTCAGGCGTTGCCCAGCTGACCGGTGTGGCTCAGTGGTTGAGCTTCGACCTATGAACCAGGAGGTCACAGGTCAATTCCTGGTCAGGGCACATGCCCAGATTGTGGGCTCGATTCCCAGGAGGGGCAGGCAGGAGGCAGCGGATCCATGATTCTCTCTCATCATGGATGTTCCTTTCTCCGCCTCCCTTCCTCTCTGACATCAATAAAAATGTATTTAGGAAAAGACCCCAGGCCTCACCTCAGCACCCGACGCGGCCTGAGCCCCAGGAATTGTGGCCAGAATGAAGGGCCATGAAAATGGGTTGGAACACGGGGGACGCTTCCCTGAACTCTTAGTCAGCAGTTCCCTCCCCTCTTCCCTGAGAAGGAGGAGGCACGAAGGGGCGAGACCAAAGGAAATGGAGTCTGCAGAAGCCACACTTCCTCTGGGTTTGCAGCCACGTGCGTCAGCCTCCTCCTCCCCATCGAGCTAGTGTGTGCGAGCCAGAGGTCTGGCCGCAGCTCTGGCAGGGGTATCTCCAGACTCCACGCACACCACCTCCTGAGAATTTTTTTAAAATAATTTATAATATATATATTTTATTGATTTTTTTAAACAGAGTTAAGTAAGGGATATTTAGAAACATCTATGAGAGAGATACATCAACCAGCTGCCTCTTGCATACCCTCTACCGGGGATGTGCCCGCAACCCAGGTACATGCCCTTGACCAGAATCGAACCCGGGACTCCTCAGTCCATAGGCTGACGCTCTACCCACTGAGCCAAACCAGTCAGGCTATTTTTTAACTTATTGATTGATTTTAAACAGAGAGAGGAAGAGAAAGGAGGGGAGAGAGAGGAGAGAGAGAGAGAGAAAGAGAGAGAGAGAGAGAGAGAGACCTGGATCTGCGGTTCCACCATTTTCGCACTCTTTGGTTGTTTGTGTCCTGACCAGGGACAGAGCCACCCCCCCCACCCGGTTTCTCAGGAGGCCGCTGCTAGCCAGCTGAGCTGCCAGCCACGGCTAGAGCTTCCGTGGCTTTTGTTGTTTGTTTGTTTTGTTTCCGTTTTAAATTATTTGCTCAGAGTGTTGTGGTCACAAGGAACGGGAGCCCACGTCAGCTCTCGTACACCAAAGCGAGACCTTGTCGGAAAACCAGGACATTTCACAGAATCCGAGGGCAGAGGCCCCCTGGGGCGCAGGAGCAAGCCAGAGCCCCAACACTGTGGAGCCCACGGTTCCTCACCCCCCCCCCCCCATCCCTCTGGGCCTCTTCCTTCTCCCTGCCAGCCACACCCCCCCCCCCCCAGGGCACGACCACACAGGCCCGCCTGGCACAGCCACAGCTCCGCATGCAGGGCTCACTTCCTCCCCTCCCCTCTGGGGCTCTCCTCTGTCTGCTGAGCTCTCCCTGCCTCCGGATTTCAACATTCCCCGGAACAGACTCTGGGCCCGGCTCCGGGCTGGGAGCCACCCTGACCCAGCCAACAGCGGGCCGCTGGGGGAGGCGCATTGGGTGCAAAGTCACGTCCAGGAGGGCGGCCGCTCCTGTGAACAGAAAGGCCTGAGGGTGGGGGGGAGAGCCACACGCAGAAAAGAAAAGAAATCCCCTTGCCGAAGCTGGTTTGGCTCGGTGGATAGAGCGTCGGCCTGCGGACTGAAGGGTCCCAGGTTCGATTCCGGTCAAGGGCATGTACCTTGGTTGTGGGCACATCCCCAGTGGGGGGTGTGCAGGAGGCAGCTGATCGATGTTTCTAACTCTCTATCTCTATCCCTTCATCTCTGTGAAAAATCAATAGTCTGCAGGCCGACGTGCTATCCACTGGTTTTGGCTTTGTATGATTTTTTTTTTAATGTACTCTTGAATAAGGTGCTTTTAATACACTTTTATTGCCAGTGGTGATACATTGTTTTGGTATACAACACTGGAGTTGGAGAAGTGCTATACCTTTCTAGTCTCAGTTGAAGTCTTAAAGTGAATAAACTTAGTTCCAGTGTCCATTGACCCACAACATCTCTTCCTTTAATGTCTGTTGCCAACTGTAAAGGCTTAGAGAGCGACCCCACCCAGCCGTCACCCCCCCTCCCCCTGGCTGGACACCAGTTGTGAGAAGGCTTTGTGTACCTAGCGCGGCTGATCGATGTTTCTCTCTCATCGATGTTTCTAACTTTCTTTTCTTTTCTTTTTTTCTTTTTTAACATTTCTTTATTGATTTCAGAGAGGAAGGGAAAGGGATAGAGAGATAGAAACATCAATGATGAGAGAGGAATCATTGATCGGCTGCCTTCTGCACCCCCTCCACTGGGGATGTGCCCACAACCAAGGTACATGCCCTTGACCGGAATCGAACCTGGGACCTTTCAGTCCGCAGGCTGATGCTCTATATTTTTAAATGCAGCTTCCATCGCTCACTCCTGGCTCATTTAATTGAAAAACCTTGAAATGAGGCTGTTTTACTAAGCTCCTCAGGTGGTTCGGGTTCGAGATAGAGTTTGAGACCCTCAACCTAGGCAGGGTGACTATGTCACTCTTCTACCGGAACTCTTTTTTTTTCCCATTGACCCCTGCTAACCCCCCAACCACCTCAAGCCCTCACCACCCTGTTGTCTGTGTCCATAGGTTGTGCATATATGCACACAAGTTCTTTGGTTGAGCTCTTTCCACCCACAAAGCCACAGAAGCCAGTTGAAAATATTTCGCCTGTCAAAAATAGCTTTCTTGACCTTGCCTCTGCCTGGGTCAGTGGTCGACAAACTCATTAGTCAACAGGCCGACCGCTGGCCCCGGCCTCCAGTTTTGTTTTCTTCTCTCCTCCCTGCCCGCTAAGTGCTCAAAAATTCTGAAACAAGCCTCTCCTAGCAGAGCACGCTACTTCTCCCTCCTTATCTGCGCTCACCTGGAATGCTCCACCTTTCTTTCATTCCAGTTTCCCTCTCTCTGGAATGTTCTTTCTTTCCCTTCCCTTTCTTTACATTACCTTGGGCTAAGAGAGCACCCAAGCTCTTTCTCATATTGAGCTATAAATGTAACGCTATTTTCCTGTCCATCTTCCGGCCAGCCCATGAAAGGCCTGGAGAACAAAGGGTAAATAAGTCAGTGATTTGGTGGTAAGAACGTAACTTTGAATAAGTTAATCAAGATAAAAGGAAGTATTGGTAAGAAGCTGCTTCGCTAGGATGCAAAAAAGGAAGTGTGTATCATCTATGTTTAGGAAGGACAGACTCCAGAGAAGCCACAGGTCACGCCAGGGGTGGGCCATCAGGGGTAAACAGTACACACTACAGCCCTAGCCGGTTTGGCTCAGTGGATAGAGCATTGGCCTGTGGACTGAAGGGTCCTGGGTTCAATTCTGGTCAAGGGCATGTACCTCAGTTAGACGCTCCTCCCTGGGCCCCCGCCCTGGTTGGGGCTGTGCAGGAGGCAACCAAGTGATGTGTTTTCCTCATTTTGGTATTTCTCTCTTCCACTCTCTCTAAAAATCAGTGGAAAAATGTCCTCAGATGAGAATTAAAAAAAAAAAGAAAAGAGTACACACCAGGATGGGCAGCCCCACCCACGTCAAGTGAGATAGTGAATGGACAGCTCGCTGAGTGCCTGGTGCTGTTCCTGGAGGAGGTGAGGAGGTGCTTGGCAGACAAAGACAACAGCTGTCCATGATGCCGAGTGAGGAGGCTGACTCCCAGCAGGCTGCCATTGGGTGTCTGCTGAATGGATAGGGTCAGAGGGAGAACTAACACTCATTCCACACTACCTGCGAGGCGTGAGTGAGGGTTTCAACGTCATTGTATTCAGCCTCTCACAACAGGTCCACAGGGAAACGGCATCTGTGTTTTCCAAACGAGGAACCGAAGTCCAAGGACATAACTGGCCAAGGTCGCTCAGCAAGAGAGAGCGCGCTGGGATCTTGAACATGGACGGCACACCCTCTCCCCAAGTGAGAAACACATAATGGTTTTAATCCTTAAGAAGTACATCTTGCATTGATTTTTGTTTTCTTCAATAACACCCTTTTTTAGTTAACCGTGTCTTAGAAATACCTCAATATTATGTCAAATAGAGGAAGGTATAGTGGTCAAGTTCACACAGTGAGAGCCAGATTTCCCAGGTTGAACCCCAAGCTCTATTTTTCACTTTAAATGTTATCTGAGGCAAGATTTTAACCTATTTCCACCTCTATTTCTCTGGAAAACCAGGATGACAATATTAACTACCTATGTCATAGAGTTATGATGAGGATTAAATTAGTTAGCACAAAAAAAGTTCTTAGACTGATACCTATAGTTAAGTGCTATATACACTATTTCAAAGAGCATTCCCATTTATACTTACTTGTATCCATACATTGGCTCAAGGATTAGAATTGTTGAGTTAATGGGTGTATGTCTGTTAAAATTATTAATTTTTATCTATTGCAGTGAATACACACAGTACAAGTGTCAAAGTGGGCAAAAAATCATGCAGTAAGTTTTTTTCCACTCCAGTTTTTTAGAAACTAGATTCTATCCCTAGAGGTAACGACATTTACTCATTTTTCATAGTTATTTTCAAGGCTATTAATATGCATATACTACTACACATGTGTATATTTACTAGTATACATATATATGCACATATACATATGTGTATAGGCATGCATAGGGATTTTTAAAAATATATAAATGATAGTATACAATGCAGTTGTTCTCCTGTGGAGAGCGGCAACAGTATTTGGACAGGTTCAAGTCTCAATCTAATGAGAGATCACATGCAAGTCCCAGCTTGGAGGGCAAAGCCCTCCCAGGACAATCATAGCCAAAGGCTATAGTTGTAAGCTTGACCCTATGGTCCAAACCTGTGGTCCCACGTGTCTGAGTGAGAGGGGCTTAATAGAGTTCAGGTGCATGTAATTGAGTAGATTCAAAACCCATGGAAATGTTATAAACATCTTGACCACACCCTTACTTTGCCTCTTGGAATCTGGCTATAAAATAAAGACTTGGCTTACAGGCTGTGGTGCTGTCTCTCCATCAGAGAGGACAGTGTCCCACCCAGACCCAGATTTTTTCTCTTGTCTGTCTTTTCTTAATCCTTCACCGCCCCTCTCAGGGTCACCGAACCTGGCTGAGCTGGCTCCGCACATATGGCGCCCAGCGTGGGGGTGAGTATGCAATGGCCATGCCAACTCGGCACATTCTCCTAATGCTTTTTTCCACTTAGTAATATGTGTTCTAGAGCTTTCTCTGAAGGAAGGTATTGAGTTGTCTTTCGTTCTAATGACTGCTCAGAGTATTCCTTTATAAAGATGCACCACAAAGTACTTAAGTATTTTAATGGTTGCTATTTATTTATTTACTTTAAAATATATTTTATTGATTTTTTACAGAGAGGAGGGGAAGGGGATAGAGAGCTAGAAACATCCATGAGAGAGAAACATCGATCAGCTGCCTCCTGCACACCCCCCACTGGGAATGTGCCCAAAACCAATGCGCATGCCCCTTGACCAGAATCGAACCTGGGACCCTTCATTCAGTCTGCAGGCCGACGCTCTGTCCACTGAGTCAAACAGGTCAGGGCTTATTGGTGGATGTTTAAAGTGTTTCTAATATTTTGGTATTACAAACAAGTTTTCTATAATAATAAAAATGTAATATGCTAATTATACCGGACATCTGTCCTTCTTGCATGAATGAATTTTGGGCCTCTAGTACTATCATCAATACCCATATGTCATTTCACCTTCCTGCATCTTTAAAACGAAATACTGCAAACTGTGCGTTTTTTTAAATGATGTTTTCTCTGTTTGTTGAGTAAGGTTACTACATTTAAAAAAATTTTTTTAAAATAAATTTTATTGATTTTTTACAGATAGGAAGGGAGAATGATAGAGAGCTAGAAACATCGATGAGAGAGAAACATCGATCAGCTGCATCTTGCACACCCCCTACTGGGGATTTGTCCCCAACCAAGGTACATGCCCTTGGCCAGAATCGAACCTGGGACCCTTCAGTCCACAGGATGACGCTCTATCCACTGAGCCAAACCGGTTTCGGCAGGTTACTACATTTTAAGGAAGTATTTCCCCATGGACACTTAGGTGTTCTCTAAGTTTGGGGTATTAAAAATATGGAAGAACATAGGAACGTCTTTCCCATACTTCCAACACCTAGTTGAAATGGTAAATTCATTTCCTGTCATCACTCTGCCCAGTGAAGTAGGTAAAGCATGCGTTTTCCTGGCAGCTGTGCCCTCCCTGTGGCTTCCTGAGGGATGCATGAGCCTTCTTGATCCCAGAGATGCTGACTTATACCAAGCTGTGCTTCTTAATGCCCTTCAAGGCCCACGTCTGGATTGTGAATTTATTCTCTGGCGGAGACCATCATCATCATCATCATCATCACCATTGCTGCCAGCTTTATAAGTGTATTAAGAGCCTAATAAATAATATCAGATGCTTAGTTTTTATCTGTCCTCCCAGATCCCATTTTCCTGCACTGTTTTTTAAAATTTTGTTTAGTTCCCCCCAATATTCTTAGCACTTCTCATTTCATTACAAGTGCCTTAGTGAAAAGCACACAGATTTTAAAATAAAAGATTTAGAATTAAAACACGATTCTGCCAGTTATTGGCTGTGTGACCTTTTGCTACGTTAACCTTTCTGAGCCCATAGAATGGGAGCAATAATCTCTACCTTGTGATGTTAGCACTGAGTTACGTATGTAGCTATGGCCTCATACATGCCAGGTACCGTACTTGCATCCTCTCTGACCTTTGGAGTAGCCACAAGCAGGATCAATTGGAAGGCAAATAGAGCAGACTAAGAAAGCATGGAGGAGGCAGTATGAGACTATGAGACATGAATGTGGTGCAGAATGCCACCAAACTGGTTTGGCTCAGTGGATAGAGTGTTGGCCTGCGGATTGAAGGGTCCCAGGTTCAATTCTGGTCAAGGGCACATGCCCAGGTTGCGGCTCCATCCCCAGGAGGCAGCCGGTCAATGATTCTCTCTCACCACTGATGTTTCTCTCTCTCTCTCTCTCTCTCTCTCTCTCTCTCTCTCTCTCTCTCTCTCCATCTCCCTTCCTCTCTGAAATCCATAAATGTGTGTTTTAAAAAA
The DNA here is from genome assembly GCA_963924515.1 of Vespertilio murinus. Taxonomy (NCBI): domain Eukaryota; kingdom Metazoa; phylum Chordata; class Mammalia; order Chiroptera; family Vespertilionidae; genus Vespertilio; species Vespertilio murinus. The sequence goes on from OZ004709.1 coordinate 4,235,102, forward strand.
GAAAGTCACCAAACTAAGACCTGTAATTTGAGTTGGAAGTAGTTGAGAGTTGATGGGTGTTAGGCAAAGCAAAAAAAGCAAAAAAAAAGCAAAAAAAAAAAAAAAAAAGAGGAAGAAGAAGAAGAAGAAGAAGAAGAAGAAGAAGAAGAAGAAGGTAACAAAGGCCCTGAAAACAGAAAGAACTCAGTTCACTCCAAGAATTGGAAGAAGTAGAGAAATCTAGAGCCGGCCAGAATAAAGGAGTGATTGCCGTTCTTGGGAGAGTTAAAATCTGCAGGGCTTTGTAAATCAGAGTAAGAATTTAATCCTAAGGGTTCTGGAGAGCCGTTAAAGGGTTTTGAGCGAGGGGTAGCCAGATATTTGCCTTTAACAGGGCCGCTTTCCTTGCAGAGTGGATAACAGCGTGGGCTGTGGCCACCGGGAATGCAGGTGGGAGGCACAGGAGCTCTGCCACAGGTCACACGGAGGACGCAGTGATTTACTGTAAGGGGCAGCTGGCCGTGGGGAGAGAGCAAAATAAAGCGATTCAGGAACTACGGAATAAGAAACCCCCGAGACCTATTCTGGGGGCAGAATTCTGACTGTGACTGTGATGGATCCATGTGAGTGAGGAAGGGGAAGACATCAAGGACGGCGTCCAGGTGTCTGGGCAGGGCCACGTGTCAAGAGAGGGGTGAGCAGCTGGCGGTGGCACGGGGGCGGCTGCGGTGACGAGTTTGTTATGACGCATGTGGAGCTGACCATGCCTAAGGCAGCCAGGTGGCTATGTCCGCAAGCTGCTGGGCATTCGACCTGAAGGTCTCTGGAATCCAGCTCTTCAGCAAGCCCTTGTAGGTCTTCCTCCTAAATGTGACCGGCCCATTTCTACTAAATATATCCCACCCCAGCCCCTTTCTCCTCTCCTCCCCAGCCGACCTGCAGGTCCGGCCCTTCATCGTCTTCACTTGTCAGTGGCCTCCGAACCCGATTCTCTGCTTTCCTATTCTTCTGTTCCTGTCTTTGTGACACCTCCTAGCAGCCAGACTCAGTCAAATCATGGCACCTGGAATAGAACCCAAGCTCTGGCCCGGGCCTGTGAAACTGGCTATGACCAGGCCTATTTCCTACCTCCTCTCATCCCCCCCCTGCACCTCCCGTCCCCCGCGCTCTGGCTCCACACCGTTCTTCCTGTTTCTCGTTCTTGCCTCGCTCCGTGCACCCGGTGCTGGGCCACCTTCGTCCCTAAATCTCTGAGCGGCTGCCTCCTCTTCATTATTCATGTGCTGCTCAGATGTCACATCCAAAGAGTCTTCTCTGACCTTCTTCTCCTCCCCCTCCCCCTCTCCCGGTTCTATCTCCTTCCTGGCTCTCGTTTTCTGAAATGATCTTGTTCATTTATTTATCTGTCCATTACTTGTATCTTCTCATTAAAATTCAAGTCTGGCGGAACTGGATGAAGTTTATGGGATTATTTTGTATTTGCGTGTATTATTGTATTACATAGTATTGTATGTATATTATGTATTATGAATTATTTTTTAGTAAGCATGTGTGACTATAATTATCTCAAAATAAATTCTATTTTTCTAGTAAATCCTGAGATGAGAAAAGCTGGATTTTATTGATTGGGAGCCGGGTCCCCATCACCAGAATAGAGTCTGACATACAGTAGGCACTCAATAAATCGTATTAATAAATGATTTTTTTGTGCCCTGACCGGTTTGGCTCAGTGAATAGAGCATCAGCCTGTGGACTGAAAGGTCCCGGGTTCGATTCCAGTCAAGGGCGGGCACATCCCCAGTGGGAGGTGTGCAGGAGGCAGCTGGTGGATGTTTCTCTCTCATCGATGTTTCTAACTCTCTATCCCTCTCCTTTCCTCTCTGTAAGAAATCAATAAAACATATATATATTTTAAATAGATGACAGTTTGGTTCTGTTTAGAAGAGAACGGGGCAGAGAACGCGAACAGAGCAGGAGACCCGAGAGGAAGGAGCGGGCTGGGGGACGGAACGGTGCTCTGCCTTGGTGCCTGCACTCGGCCCTCTTCCTCTGGGCCGGATGGGGCTGGGTGGTGAGGGGCGCTGTCCCCGGAGGGTGGTGAGGTGGTGAGGGGCGCCGTCCCCGGAGGCCTCAGCCATCCGGCCTCTCGGTGCCCGTTATGGTTACCGCGGGCCGGGCGAGGGGACACCTGACCGGGTCCGTGAGTCCCGGAGCACAGACCGAGCACGGCCCGGCCGGCCTTTCCTGCGCGGCCCCGAGAGGGCGGAGAGCACCGGCCTGGAGGGCCCTCTGCCGAGCCCGCTCCGGCCGCCCAGGCCTCCGCTCTGCAGCTGCAGGTTGGGGGTCCGTCCCCCAGGACCCCGGCTGCACCCTCCGCCTCGCTCCTCCCGGCCCCGCCTCCTCCACCTCCCGGGCCCCGCCCCGGCCCGGCCCCGCCTCCTCCAGGACCCCGCCCCCCCGCCCCTGGAGCGCCCTCCCCACCCCCAGGCCCGCCCGGCCGCCCCGGGAGGCGGCTGCACACTCACACTCGGAGACGGCGCGGGAGGCGGGATCGGATCGCCGCGGCCGGGCTTCCTTTTCCTCCGGGACGCGAACCCCGAACCCGGCGGCGGGACGCGAACCCGGCGGCGATGGGCTCGGTGCTGAGCAGCGACAGCGGCAGGTCGGCGCCCCCGCGGGCCCCCGCGCTGCCCGTCTCGTCCTTCGACTGCGCCGTGTGCCTCGGGGTGCTGCACCGGCCCGTGCGCACCCGCTGCGGCCACGTGTGAGTGCCGCCGGCCCTGCAAGGAGCCGGGACCGGGGGGGGGGGGGGCGGTGGACAGGGGGGATCCCGGGCCGGAGGTGACACCGGATTTGGGGAGGGAAAAACAGCCCAAAGCGGGCCCCGCGGCTCCCGGGCTGCTCCCTCGGACGCGCGGGGATGGGGGGCGGTCCTGGGGGGAGCCCCCGAGCCGGCTGCCGGCGGGCGGGCGGGGTCCGGGCGGGGGCAGGAGCCCCTGGAGCTCCCGTGGCGGGGCTGGGGCTCCCGGAGGCGGCGGTGCGGCCCCGAACCCCGGGGGGGGGGGGGGGGTTCCCGGCGGTGCGGGTGCCGTTCCGGGCGCCCCGGGGCTCCGGGGCCAGTTGCCCCCCCCCCGGCCCCGCCCCGCCCCGGAGCCTGACCCCCCTCCAGGGCCCCCAGTGCGGTCGGTCCCCTGAGACCCGGAGCCTGGCGCCTGCCCCCCGGAGGCCTGGACGGAAATAACCCAGAGACCGCGAGCCCCGCACTCACACTCACACGCCCGGGGTTCGAGAGCCGACACCCCGAATCTCCCCGAAATCCGCACGGTCTTCAGAGGAGCCTGCGTCTCCCGCAGCCGCAGCCGCTTCCCTGACTTTGTTTGTTTACTTAGGAGCTCGCCCTCGTGGGTGCGCGGTGCCTGTGGGTGCCTGTGGGTGCTCGGTGCCTGTGGGTGCGGTGACTGGGTGCGCGGCGCCTGGGTGTTCAGGGGCTGTGGGTGCGAGTGGGGATGGCTGGAGCCAGAGTGGAATCCGAGGCCGCCGCCCACCCTCGGTGGAGGCAGCTCCGGCAGTAGTTACCCCTCAAAACAGAACAAAAGCGCAATGCTGCCCACGACCTGCGGCGGCCCGGCACCGCCAGCCCGGGACACGCTGGAAGCCGGGGCGAGTGAGCCCGGGGAGAGGAGTCTCCAGCCCCACGGGGAGCAGTGGGCAGTCCTGGGCATTTCCCTGGCCGCCCCAGGGCCCGTGGCTTCAGCCTGGCACTGACCCTTCCTTCCGATCAGGGAGTCAAGGGAGCCAAGGCGATGCCCAGTGCCATGTCACGTACCTGGCCGGCGAGGGCCGTGACCGCCTCGTTTACATTTATTTATTTTTAAAAAGTATATTATTGATTTTTTTTTTTTTTTTTTTTTTTTTTTACAGAGAGGAAGGGAGAGAGCTAGAGAGTTAGAAACATGGATGAGAAACATTAATCAGCTGCATTCTGCATGCCCACTACTGGGGATGTGCCCGTAACCGGAATCGAACCTGGAACCTTTCAGTCCGCAGGCTGACGCTCTATCTACCCACTGAGCCAAATCGGTCTCGGCTCCTCATTTAAATTTAGCATCATTTAAATTTAGCTCTAAAGCTGCACTGCTGGCCACAGGTGCACAGTGGTTATGAAGTCTGGGAGACTGTGGTAGCTTTGCTCTGCGTGGGCTGCATCCCCGGTTGAGGTTGGAAAGCTTAGACTTACTTTTGCTTCTGCAAAGGACAATGCACATTCCCAAAACGTGCAGGCTGGTCTCCACTCTTTCTCTGTGAGAGCGAGGAGGAAGCCAGCCGCTGGGGGAACAGGCATGGACTCTGCCCGGGGTCGGACCAATGGCCTCTCCTCTCCGGACCGTTCTTTGTTTGGACAAATCTGTGGCCATTGTTCTGGCTGTGGGCAGAGTTTCCACATTACTGCTTTTGGCACAGGCCCGCGGGCCCCTTCCTCTGTACACGCGTGAACCAGCGTCCATGCCTTCTGCCCCGGGATGGGGGGTGCGGTACACACTGTCTGTCCTTCCTGAATCGATTGCTGTGTCCCCATGGAGCTTACGTGGGAAAATGAAGACGTGCAAATGAAACCTCTGTGGTATCCCCTATTAAAGCCAACCTCCAAACTTGTTCAACTACCGTGTTTCCCCAAAAATAAGACCTCCTCCAAAAATAAGACCTACTCACGGGTTTCCTTCTGAGTGAAATATAAGGCATCCCCCCGAAAATAAGGCCCCCAGGCTCTGTCTCAGAATGAAAATTACCGTAAACTGTTCGCTAGGGCCGCCCCGACTGGCGTCTAGCAACCAGTGATGTTAAGCGGAGTCCTGACGTCACTGCTGTGTGAATGGAGAGAAATCAGCGTGGAGACTTTGTGAAACCTAAACTGCAACAAGTTGTGGCTTGGGTGAAGAATTCATGGGAGAAAATCACTGACAGTTGCATTGCAAATGCACTGTGAGCAGGCCACATTGACAAGAAGTACTCATTTAAAGACAGTGCTATTGCTAAACATGAGAGATCTGGTCCCTTGATTCGGAAAGAAATGGAGTCATAAGAAATTCACCAGGAAATTCAGGAATTGGATTGTTATGATGATGTTCCAGAAGATGATGACATGATTGTCATTGAATCAATGAGCAAATTCTTGATACTGTAGGATTCACAGTTTGTCTTGTTTGTGTTGACAACTACTGTACTACCGTACCGTATACAGGTAATAAATTTCCTTTATTTTCATTTAACAATTTCCTTTATTTTCATGGAAAAATAAGACATCCCCTGAAAATAAGACCTAGCGCATCTTTGGGAGCAAAAATTAATATAAGACACTGTCTTATTTTCGGGGAAACAGGGTAGGTCATTTAGGCTCAGGTAAACGAACAAACCTATTTCACGCGGAGCAAGTGTAACCATGGCAACAACGCCTTATGGCACTTTGTGGTGGGATACTGTAGGAACGGTGTGTGACGGCCAGCACGCGGCTTAATCCCTGCATCTGTTTCACTTGTAAAGCTGGTGAGTCGTGGGCCTTGCTGAGTGTTTAACGCGCACAAGGAGCCTGTAATAAAGGCTCAAAACGCAGTTTGTGTTTCCTTCACCCCCGTTCCGCTAAGCCAGAACCCTTAAAGGGCTTTTATTCCTTATCTCTAGACTTCTTCTGGGGGGAAACAAAAGGGCCACCTAAGGTGCATTTCAAGAAGTTCCATTTTAAAGTTTTATCACCTTAAAATGACTTTATTTACGTCATCTCTCTTATCACTTGTAAAAATACACTGGTGGGAGAGCGGGGGTGGGGGGGAACCTTCTTTATCTGTGCCTTATCTTCTGGGAGAGGGCGGACTGGGTAGTTGACCTGTTCAAACAAAACTTAAAGGGCGCCGAAAGTGTGTGGTTCAGTGGATAGAGCGTCGGCCTGTGGACTGAAGGGTCCCAGGTTCGATTCCAGTCAAAGGGCATGTGCCTTGGTTGCGGGCAAGTCCCCGGTAGGGGGTGTGCAAGAGGCAGCTGGTCGATGTTTCTCTCTCATCGTTGTTTCTAACTCTCTGTCCCTCTCTCTTCCTCTGTGAAAAATCAATGAAATACATTTTTTTTAAAAGAAACTTAAAGGGAATCTTAAATATCCAGAAATAGTCAAGGACATTTGTTGCCCAATTGGATAAGGTAGACACACGGGGAGAAAGAAGTGCAAAGCAGCTCCCCAACAGGTGACAGATCCGGGGAGCGGAGCAGAGCTGGGGGGGGGGGAGGGATGAACTGGGATTGGGCCTGTGAAAGTGCTGGGAGAGATCTGAGGGAATCGCTCCAGAGGCGCGGGGAGAGACCAGAACTGGAGCAGCCGGGGAGTTCTCTTTAAAGGGTCTGAGGACGGACCTGATGTAACTGAAACACCAAGGGGTCCGTGCTGCCTGTCACTACTGGGGCCAATCCAACAGAGAGCGGGTTGACACATGTAGGAGCGTTTATTCCCGTACCGCCGGCTCCAGTATGGGGGAGCAGCCGGTCACCCACAGTCTGCTCTGCAGCCCCCCATCAGCCAGCTGCTGTACCGGGCAGGACAGAGATTACTTGGGGAAGTCAGGGTGCCAGGCAGGGGAAGTAGACAGAGTGTGCTGCGGTGGGACTTCATTGTTTGGGCAACAAGGTTGTTCATCTTTCCATGACAACAGGCCGTTCTTGAGAGAGAATGGACCACATGCCAAGGTTGACCCCAGGTCCCAGGGGTGTACAACTCCCAGCCAGGTTAGAATGTCCGTCCTTCCTTCCTTCCATCCCTCCATCCATCCATTTTTATTGACTTCAGAGAGGAAGGGAGAGGGAAAAAGAGATGGAAACATCAGTGATGACAGAGAACCACTGATTGGCTGCCTCTTGCATGCCCCCTACTGGGGGATGGAGCCCGCAATCCTGGCATGCGCCCTTGGTCGGAATTGAACCTGGGACCCTTTAGTTCACAGGCCAATGCTCTATCCACTGGGCAAAACCGGCTAAGGGCAGAATGTCCTTTAACCAGCACAAGGCAGTCATGGTTAACGACATGACTAGTATTTCCCATAACCATAGCTAGCCCCCAATATTCTATTTTTGCCCCTACCACTAGCAGAGCCAAGTGCTTACTGCAGAATCCTGTAAGGTACGAAGAGCCGCATCTCCATCGATCCGATTGCATTAAGTGGCTCTGTGCACAGAACTTACTTAATAATGGAACAGCTGAGGACAATTCTGAAGTGCTCTCTGGTAATGGATTAAAATATTCCATTTGTGGACGAGTATAAGCAGTAAGGGCTACGGGCGGAGAGGGGACCCCCAGGGGCTGTGGCCGGAGGGGCTGGGCAGGGGCTCTGAGGATGGGCTGAAACCCGCCCCTGTGCCCACAGCTGCCTCGTGGCCCACAGAACCTCTCAAGGTGCATGAATTCGTGCACTAGGCCCCTAGTATGAAATAAATACTTCATGCCCGAGCCATACGTGTTGGATGAGAAATGTGGATTAGGAGTTGAGCATTTGGACCGTTTGTAATAAAGACTCTTTAGAGCCTGTATTTTGAGGACCAACTCTCAGGCACTCACAGAAATGCGAACTCAAAGGAAGGGCGGATTGGCTTTCGCGCTCACACCGAGCCACCCAAGGCAGACGTAGAAGAGAGCAGAGGACGTGGTCTCTGGACTCCCACGAGAGGGTTGCTCTTCCCATCGGCCAGCTGTGGCGGCGGAGAGAACGAACGGTGCCTGAGTTTGGGTCAGAAAACCCCAGCTTAAGGCCCATCAAGTTTAGGTACTTCCTACAGCTGTGGCCTTGCAGAAGTAACCTCACCTCTGTGTGCCTCAGTTTCCTCATCTGTACATGGAAATGGGCCTTTCTTACGAGTTTGGTTAGGGTTGAGTGAATTAAGATTTTTTAAAAAGTGTCTCAAAAGCTTTGTAAACAAAAAACGTGTATCAAAGTTTGAAATTATATAAAAGTAGTTACCAAACAATAAGAACAGCAAAAACACTCGGGAAAGAAACGGGTAGAAACCTAGCAGATCTGGGGTTCTTTTGTTGGTGGGTTGTCTTTAAATATATTTTTGTGGATTTCAGAGAGGAAGGAGAGGGAGAGAGAGAGAAACATCAACGATGAGAGAACATCATTGATTGGCCGCCTCCTGCACGCCCCACCCAGGGGACCGAGCCCAGCACCCCGGCATGTGACAGGACCAGGAATCGAACTATGGCCTCTTGGTTTCGATGCTCAACCGCTGAGCCACGCTGACCGGCTTCCACTTGCTGTTTTCCTACCTAACACTCAGCATTCTACAAAGCAAGTACCCATTCCCCCCACACTGCAGGCAGAGTGGGCTTAGAGAAGAGAAGGAACACAGCGACTGTCCTTGGGGTTGTCATGCTGACTCCGTTCCTAGCAATGCCAGGCTGCCACGCTGTCTGTGTTCTTTTGTTTCCATGCGGGCAGTGCCCGTGGTGAGAGCAGGTGACCCCGGCCAAGTCTCGCTGGGGGGCGGGGGGAAGAGGGGAGACGGCCCAGTGCCAGGAGCGGGTGGACCTGCCCTGTGGCCTGCAGCGCCCCTGTGCCCGGCGCCCGGCCATGCCGGTCCCACAGGTGCGCCGCACGCGGCTTCGGCCTGCCCTTGGGGAAAGTGACGTGCCGTGGCCTGTCTCTGCAGGTTCTGCCACTCCTGCATCGCCACCAGCCTGCGGAGCAGCAAGTGGACCTGCCCGTACTGCCGGGCTTACCTCCCGTCGGAGGGCGTGCCGGCCACGGACGTGGCCAAAAGGATGCGGTCCGAGTTCCAGAACTGCGCCGAGTGCGGCGCCCTGGTGAGTGCCCTGTGCCCCGGCCACCGGCCGCACCCTGCGTGACACAGCTCAGCGGTCCACCTGGGCCCGGGGTCGGCAAACCGCAGCTCGAGAGCCACATGTGGCTCTTCTGCCCCTTGAGGGTGGCTCTTCCACAAAATACCACGACCTGGGCGAGTCTGTTTTGAAGAAGTGGCATTGGAAAAAGTTTAAGTTTTAAAAACGTGGCTCTCCAAAGAAATGTCAATCGTTGTCCTGTTGCTATTTGGCTCTGTGGACTAGTGGGTTTGCCGACCACGGCCCTATGCCCTCTGACCTCACCCTACCCTGACCTCCTAAAGCTGGTCGCCTCAGCCTCTCGCCAGCTTCACAGGTGTAAGCCGCAAGGAAATAGCCACCTGACGCCACCACCGCCTGGTTTTCCGAACAGACGCTCTGGCTGCCTCCACTTCCTCTCTTCCCAGCACCCCGTGCCCTGCGCAGTGCCCTCCACTCCTGCCAGCGAGCGCTTGGTTGTCCATCCAGTGGCACCGGGCACTGCGCCCTTGCCTCGCAGCGCTTCTCTCTCCAGCACTTCCTCCTGTGGCAGCGTTCATCCGAGATCCGAGGCGAGCACGGGCAGATCCTGCGAGGGCTAGGGCAAAAGATTCTGTCTAGCAGAAACCGGTGTGGCTCAGTGGGAGAGCGTCGGTCTGCGGACTGAAAGGTCCCAGATTCGATTCTGGTCAAGGGCATGTACATTGGTTGCGGGCACATCCCCAGTAGGGGGTGTGCAAGAGGCAGCTGGTCGGTGTTTCTCTCTCATCGACGTTTCTAACTCTCTATCTCTCTCCCTTCCTCTTTGTAAAATATCAATAAAATATATTTATAAAAAAAACAACAACCAAGAAGTGAGCCCAGGAGGGGCCCATACTGGACATTTAAAAAAAAAAGATTCTGTCTAGATTCTATCTCAAAGAGTGACGCGAGGAGAACGTGTAAGCCTTGGGTCAGGGTCACACTTGGGGGATGTTACCCCAGTGTGCGTGGTCGGCGGCTTGGAGGGGCCAGAAGCAGCACTGGTGAAGCCAATTTGTTGGCTGTCGGCATGGATCCGGTAAGGGAGCTGGATTGGGGTGATAGTGTTAGGTCTGAAATGAGACGTTTTTTTCAAGGTGTGTTTAGGAGGGAGAGTCAAAGGAAATGGGTGAGACTGCGTGTGGGGGTGAGGGATTGCGAAGTGCCACAGTGCCCGCCGGGTTTCAGAGATGAGTACGAAGGGGTAAGATGGGGATCAGGTTTGGAGCAGAATCCACGGAGTTGAATTTGAGATGTGTTAAAATTTGAACCAAGCTGAAACCGGTCTGGCTCAGTAGGTAGAGCGTTGGTCTGCAAACTGAAAGGTCCCAGGTTCGATTCCTGTCAAGGGCATATACATAGGTTGCAGGCACATCCCCGATGGAGGCATATCCGGAGGAACAGGGCTCTTTCTTGGGCCTTGATGAAAATGGCCTGCGAGAGCCACCCTTCGTGTGTGCTCTAACGGGGCCGTTAAGTGTGCTGTGCGTTGTGAGTTCATGGGATGCTGCGGGATACACTGAAAACCAGGGTGTTTATAGCTTTTCCTGAGGCATTTCTTCTTGCTTACTATGGCTAGTCCTAAAACCCGCCCATTTATTATATGTTTCTTTCTGTCTTCCTTCCCCTTTCCCCCCTCTTCCCTCCCTCTTCCTCTCCCTCTCCCTTTTTTCTTCCCCACTTGCTTCTTTCCATCACCAATTAGGGGATGGCATTCCCAAAGTGTCAGTTTCAGTTCATCTACGTCTTTCCACGTAAGAAAATGAATGCTTTGCTGAAACCAGTGTGGCTCAGCGGATAGAGCGTCGGCCTCCAGACTAAAAGGTCCCAGGTTCGATTCCGGCCAAGGGCATGTACCTTGGTTGCGGGCACATCCCCAGTAGGGCGTGTGCAGGAGGCAGCTGATCGATGATTCTCTCTCATCGATGTTTCTAACTCTCTATCCCTCTCTCTTCCTCTCTGTAAAAAATCAATAAAATATACTTAAAGAAAATGAGTGCTTTCTGGAAGAACCAGAATCAGTCACGCAGCACCTGGGCCTTCGGAGTGCCGGAGGAATGGAAAAGGAGGCCGGGCTGCAGAACGCCCCGCTCGGCGGCGCTGTCCTCACGGATGCCTCCTTGTAGGGTCAGCGGCCCCGCAGTGACCTTATGGGAAATAATGAACGTGGCAACAATGCCGGGCCACACGGCTTCGCTGAGCTCCCTCTCAGCAGCGATTCATTTTGCATTTGCTTCCGTGTAGGTTTGCCTCAGCGAGATGAGGGCCCACCTAAGAGGCTGTCAGAAGTACGTGGATAAATACGGACCGCTACAGGAGCTTGGGGAGACCGCAGCAAGGTTCGTTTCCGTAGAGTACAGTTTAGAGCTAACCTCGGTCTGTCTGTACAGAGTTTAATGCTGAAACGAATGCAAAGTCATACTGAATATAAATTGTAATTGGAAAAAAACATTTTTAATGTTATGTTACAGAAAAGGAAAAATATATATAATTTAATGGGAAATTTAAATTTTTTATTGTGGAAATGTAGTTATGTGCAGGCTCTTAACCATAATACCATTTGTTTTGTGTTTGTTTTTTTAGTATATATTTTTATTGATTTCTGAAAGGAAAGGAGAGGGAGAGAGATAGAAACATCAATGATGAGAGAGAATCGCTGATCTGCTGCCTCCTGCACGCCCCCTGGGCAATCAAGCTTGCAACCTGGGCACGTGCCCTGTCTGAGAATGGAACCATGACCTCCTAGTTCATGGGTCAATGCTCAACCACTGATTATGGGAGAATTTTGCTCTCTCTGCTCTAAACGCTTTGCATGGAGGGCACCAACCGAGCTCTGGAGAGATTAGGGAACGCCCTCAGACGGGTTTATATTAAAGAAGATCCACAAGCAACGCAGAACTGCTCATTTCTTCTGCCAGGCTCTGCTTTCTGACTAATAGAGCCCTGAAGCAGATCGTGATTAAGAGGTTATTTGTCTTAAAAAAAAAAAAAAGAGGTTATTCATCTTTACTGGGCAGTTCCACCACCACTGCCCAGTTCCCATTCCATTCCCTCTCGTTTTGCTGGTTCTCCTTAGAAAGCAGGAAGTCAGGTCTCCATACATCTCCCTTTATATTCGAACAAGGAGGTACAGGCCTCAGCAGGCATCTGTATTCTCTGCCTTTGGGAGCTGGAAGATGGATTGCTGGGGTTTTGTTCCAGCATTAAGAAGGGTTCAGCAATCTGGAGAAAGGCTGTGCATAGATTAAGAGTCCAAAGACGAAAGATAATTTTGAAGGGCATTGGGGGTCAAAGGATCCTAGCAGAAGGAAGAAGTTCTCCTTGCCTTAGGACCCCTTGCTTTTTATTAACACAAATTGTCTTAAGGCCAGGTGGAGATATACACATCAAAAGGTAGGATTAGATACAGAATCCATTGTCAAATTGGGGAATAGCCTCTGGCTGTTCAGGTGTTTAGCCAACCGAAGGCAGAAGGCAATACCGTGTAGAAGAAGATGCCCTGAGCTGTCTGGCAGCAAACAATCATCCTATTCAGGTTTGGGGAAATGCCTTCAGCCGTTCCCAACAGGTGATAACACACGTGACTTAGCCCTCGTTGAGTCCCCAATTCCATCAACCTTTTGATGAAACTTGCAATTATGATATGCTGGAACTGGCTTCTGGCAATGGGTGGGGGTTGTTCGTAGGTTTAAATGGAAGATATTGATCTCTCTTTTTTTTATTTTCCTCCTCTTGAAAGAAAGAAAAAAAAAATCTGGGTCATTATTGTCCAGAGAGCCAGAATAATTACAAAGTTTGGAGTCTCTGTCTCTCTCTCCTATCAAAATAACCATTGAATGTGCTTATAAAGTCAGTTACCCAATAGTGGGGCATAGCAGGGTGTGATTTCTGTCTCCTGAAGGAAAATGTTAGTTCTGCTTATTTTAAGAAAACAAACTCAAAATGTAGCTTATACTTTTTTAACCTGGAAGTCTAAATGATCACACCATTCCTTCTGTTTTACTAGACAATGCTTTGCAAACATACTTGTTTAATATATTTTATTGATTTTTTACAGAGAGGAAGAGAGAGGGATAAACAGTTAGAAACATCGATGAGAGAGAAACATCGATCATCTGCCTCCTGCACACCTCCCACCAGGGATGTGCCCGCAACCACAGTACATGCCCTTGACCGGAATCAAACCCGGGACCTTTCAGTCCGCAGGCCGACGCTCTATCCACTGAGCCAAACTGGTCTTGGGGACATACTTGTTTTATAGGATTCGTTTTATACCATGACAGTACAAATTTTAAATTTATAAGCAGATTCCAGATTCTGTTAGATTGACGGTAAGGGTCAGTAGGAAAGTAGGATAGCAACTAGTTTGAGAAAGTGCGTGTGTATTTGATTGCAAGGTTGATAGGCTTTATAAAAAGTTAAAATACCAAAAGCTAATTTAAAGCCAAATTTCTTCTGCTAGTTAGAATTAAATAGTGAAGGATTAAAATAACAGAACATGAGAAGGGTTGGCGATAAGGGATAGATTAATATTTGCATTTAAGATGGAAGTCGTTGCTTTTTAGAAGAACTTACTCCGAGATTCAAATTTTTAAATTTCTTATGCAGGCAGCTTGTCTGGAATACAAGTCTTCGAAAGCAGGAAGTTATATCTATAATGGAAAGTGGGCAAAAAATTCCAAGTTTCCATGTTGTCCCTAAGAATTTAAGGCAGCACTGGCCAATAGAAATAGAATGCAGAACACATAACAGAATTTAAACTTTTCTAGTGGCAAGGAAAATCAATTTTTGATGTATTTTATTTAACCCAAATATAGCCAAACTATTATTTCTTTTTTTTTTTTAAAGAATTTTTTTGTGAGTTTATTTGAGCCAAACTGTCGACAGGTGCCGGGAAGCAGAACCTCAATGGATTGAGATAATGCTCCCCAAACTATTATTTCAACATGTAATCAATATAAAAGTTATTGAGATATTTTACCTTTTTTTAAAAAAATTAAGCCTTTGAAATTCAGTGTGTATTTTATACTTCAGCATATCTCATTTAGACTACCAATATTTCAAGTGCCCAATAGACACATATGGCAATGGCTACCATACTGGGCAGCACGGATATAGGAACAAATACCCCCAGATGTAAAGACTTAACAGGGCAGTTGAAGGTCATTTTTCATTCTTTACTCCATACTAACTATGTGAGTTGACACTTGCAGTTACACAGGGAGGGGAAAATAGGTTTACAGTTGTGAGTATGCAAAACACAGAGTTTATTTTTTTTGAATATATATTTTATTGATTTTTTTACAGAGAGGAAGAGAGAGGGATAGAGAGTTAGAAACATCGATGAGAGAGAATTATTAATCAGCTGCCTCTTGCACACCCCCTATTGGGGATGTTCCCACAACCAAGGTACATGGCCTTGACTGGAATCGAACCTGGGACCTTTCAGTCCACACACCGAAGCTCTATCCACTGAGCCAAACCGGTTTTAGCACAGAGTTTATTCTTGTATTATTATTTATTAACTACTAGAGGCCCAGTGCATGAAATCCATGCAGGGAGCTGTCCTTCAGCCTAGCCTGCACCCTCCCCAATCTGCGACCTCTCAGGGGATGTCCAACTGCTGGTTTAGGCCCAGTCCTTTGGGGATTGGGCCTAAACTGGTGGGATCTGGCCTAATCTGGCAGTCAGACAGCCCTCTCACAATCTGGGACTGCTGGCTCCCAACCGCTCACCTGCCTGCCAGTCTAATTACCCCCCTAACCACTCCCCTGCCAGCCCAATTGCCCCTAACTGGTCTCCCCTAACTGCCCTCCCCTGCAGGTCTGATCGCCCACAACTACCCACCCCTGCCAGCCATCTTGTGGCAGCCATCTTTGACCACATGGAGGTTGCCATCTTGTGTGAGGGCATGAGGGTCAATTTGCATATTAACTCTTTATTCTATAGGATTGTATTATTTTCCATACAAACAACTGTAAACCTACTTTTGCCCCACCCTATATGTGTGCTAGAAGAGTTTGAGGACAAATAACACCCAAATCAAAGTTAGGAAAGGGAGGATGAAAGAGTGACAAAGTAACTCAGGGACCAGTGGGTGGACTTAGTGCTGTTTCTCAGTGAGTGGTGCTTCGAGTGTACTGTACTGTTTCTCTCCCCTCTCATCGGAAGGACAGGCATTTACATCCCTCAGGAGAAGAGCTTTAGGCACCAAGACCGTCATCAGGATTGGAAAAAATTGTATCAGTTCAGAAAGAATGAGGACTGGAAACAGGATCTGTTTTTTTTTTTTTTAATCTCTGTAGTTAATGACTCATTGCCAATCATTTAGTGACGTTCTATTCTATGCAATTTCCAGGTGTGTGTGTCCCTTCTGTGAGAAGGAACTGGATGAAGACAGCTTGCTGGATCATTGTATTAATCATCACAGATCGGAAAGGAGACCTGTGGTAAGGATTTTTGTCACTGTACGTTTCTGTAGTGTCTAAATTAAATATATATTAGAAAATTCATTTGATCGGCTTCTGTTTATAGATATATTATACAGGATAATTTTTGTCGAGGTTATGGTAATTCTATGACATTAACAAAATGTGAAAGTGTTAAATAGAAACTGATAAGAATTACAAATGTGCATTCACTCTTTCATTTATGAAATTAAACATTATCTCTTGTAGATCATCCTGGGCATAATTAACTAAGAATATCCCAAATGCACAGTTAAGATCTAACTTTAGTATAATAACCATGGTCACATCCTAGGTTAAAAACATTTTAAAATAATGCAAATAGAGTTATTAAAATACACTCGAAATGAAAGGTAGAAAGTTATATAAAATAAACAAAAAAAGAAAAACATAAAGTCATTATCTTTATTAATCAGTCTATTAGTTTATTTCATATATATCCACAAGCTTGTTCATCAAATATACATAATGCTCATCATTTCCTAGATTCATAGTGAGTGCTGCCTTTTTTCATTTCAATCTGGCATTTTAGTTCTACTTTATGGTGTGGCTTTCATAATTTTTATTGCTGTATAGTAAGGCTTTTAAAAAATTTTTTTAAACAAGTTAACTATAACACTCACCATCCTATCAGCAATCACATTTTTGGAAACTTATCCTAGAGAAATAAAAACATTCATGCAACTATCTGTACACAAATGTTTGATTCAGTTTTATTTGTAACTGCCCCAAACTGGAAACAACAAATGTCCTTCAGAAAGTAAATGGTCAAACTGTGGTACATCCATATCATGGTCTACTTCCCACTGGCAATAAAAAGGAGGGAATTATGGACGCAGCCAACAACTTGGTGGAGTCTCAAGGTCATTCTGCCCAGTGATAAAGAGCCAATCTCATAAGATTAGCAACTTGTGAGATTAAGTACTGTATGGCTGGATTAAATACTGTATAATTGGATTTATTTAACTTTCTCAAAATGATGACATTATTGAGGTGGGGAACAGGTGGGTGAACATCAGGGGGGTAGCACTAGGAAGTTCCTTTGCAGTGACAGGACACCTTGTATCTTGATGGTGTTGATGGGTATATGAATCTATATCCATGATAACATTTCATAGAATACACACACACACACACACACACACACACTCTCTCTCTCTCTCTCTATCTCTATCTCTCTCTCTCTCTCACACAGACACATGCACGCATGCACATGCGCGCATAACTGAATTCATGTAAAAACTGGTGAAACCTAAGGCAGATCTGTAGTCTAGTTAATTGCCAACTTCCTGATTTTGATATAATGTGCTATAGTTATGTAAGTTTTTACCATTTGGGAAAACTGGGTGATGGGACGTGGGACCTTTCTGAATTGTTTTTGCAATTTCTTGGGAGTTTATAAATATTTCATAATGGCAGTTTTTTTTTTTGAAGAGCTATTCATAGCTATTAAATTAGGAAATACATGTAAATACTAATTACTGATGCTAGTATGTTATGATCTTTATTGCTGAAGGAGATAAAAGTACTTTAGAGCGATAGATATTATGAACCATAAATGTTAATAACCTTTGACTATGATTCTTCTTTTCTGGTCACTTACCCTAAAAATATAACCCCCCAAAAGATAAACACTGTAGATAATATTATTTGTAATAATTAAATTTCTACATACGAAAAACTTATGTCAAGATTTAGGCAACTAATTAAGTACATTACAGCGTGTCTACTAACTGTACGATTGTTTAATTAATCAGCTAATAACTATGAAAATAATAGCTATAAAACAATATGTACTACAAGAATAAATGCGATTTTATTTGTTTAATGTTTCAATGTTTATGAAATTGTAAAACATAAAACTGAGGTGTGGCAAATAGATTTGTCAAGTTAAATTTCACTTTATTGAATGGCTATTTATTTTTTTAATTAAAATTTATTGGGATGACATGGATTAATAAGATTATATAGATTTCAGGTATAGATTTCTGTGACACATGATCCTTCTATTGCACCGTGGGCCCACCACCCAAAGTCAGATAATCTTCTGTCCCCTATATTTGTTCCCTCTACCCTTTACTGCCTCCCACCCCTTTCTCTCTGGTAGCCACCATACTGGTGTCAGTGTCTGTGAGTTTCAGACTTATATCCCACGTGTGAGGGAAATCATATGTTCCTAGCTTTTCTGACCACCTTCTTTTGTTTAGCATAGTCTCAAGGTTGATCCCTGTTGTCACCAATGGCAGGATTTCATCCTTTCTTATGGCTGATCACTGGCTCTTTGATGTTTTAATTTTGACATTAGTGGTTATTTAAAATTCTTCCTTGAACTCTTGGTCTTGTCTGTTTCCAGTTCTGCCCACTCTGCCGTTTAATACCTACCGAGAACCCAAGCAGCTTCAATGGCAGTTTGATAAGACATTTGCAAGTCAGTCACACTCAGCTCTATGAGGATTTCTTAGTAAGTATTTGTTTTATTTTTACATTGTCTTCATGCTGTGTGAAGCTTACTTTTTTAATCCAAGCAAATAAGGAGGGAAAAATGCATCTGTAGCCAAAGTGTTAAGTATTAGCATTAAGTAAGAAATCATAAAAATAGAGTGTTTTGTAAATTTGGCTATTAATATTAAAGCATTTATCTGCCTCACACAAAACTGTTTTTTTGTGTGATCCATATAATTATCCATTGTATAAGGAGTCAGATTTCACCTTCAAATTATTTTAGTTTCTACTTTACTTCTCTCTATGTATAGTTATAATTTTTGTGAGCCTGAAAACTTACATAGCTGAGATGAAATCACATCAATAATGAAACGACTCAGAGAGTTTGTTCTGCATCCAGTTATTTTTAAAAATATGACTTTAATTGATTCCAGAGAGGAAGGGAGAGAGAAAGAGAGAGAGAGAGAGAGAAACATCAATGATAAGAGAGAACCGTTGATCAGCTGCCTCCTGAACAACTCCCCCTGGGAATCGAGCCTGCAACCCAGGCATGTGTCCTGACTGGAATCGAACTGTGACCTTCTGGTTCATACTCAATGCTCAACCACTGAGCTACACCAGCCGGGCCAGTTGCTTTTATAGTACCCTGAATGGCTGTTCACAGATATAACATTATCTGTGTAGTAAGTCACACAGGCATTATTTTTTTAATATAAATTTTATAAAACAATATTCATTTATTGAACTTTTTTAAACATAAAATTTTTAATGAAAAATATTAAATGTACACAAAGTAGACAGAATAGTATAATGAACCCCCATAGAACCATCACCCACGCATCAATAACTACCAGCTCATGGCCAGTCTTGTTATATTGACTTTTTTTTTTTTTAATGTAAGAGAAGGTAGGTATTGCACGAATAGTCCCAGTGCTTATGACTGTATTTCCCATGATCAGAAATGAGAATAATAAGCAAAAAGTCAGTGTGGCCTCTGTTGTGCTTTGGTCCATGTGTTGTCATGGGAGGGTAGCATGTTGTCCTGAGCCCCTTGCAGCCTGTACAGGGGGAAATCACTCAGAGCCATGTCCTGAAATATGGTATCTTATTGTTAACTTTCCTCTACATACAGGGCTGTTAATGGCTAAATTTGAATTTGCAGATAATCTGACATTGTTTTTTTATGCTATTTTAAGATAGAACTTAGTAATTGTTAACGATTGGTTAAAAGTGGTTAATTTGACAATTCTCTCTTTGCTTTCTGATCTGCGCACTCTGATTACCCAGATTCAACACGAGGAATTTGGGCTCTGGCCTGGATGTAAGTGGCAGCTCTGTCACAACAGTGTGGCCTTGGGCAGGCTGTTGACCTTTAGCCTCTGTTGACTTGCTAAGGGAGGAGAGTAAACAGCACCTACTCCCCAAAGCTTTGGAGAGGCTTGGGTGCGGGAACCCAGGTCAAGTGCTTTGCAGTGCGGGCAGGGATCTCAGGAGGTTGGAGGTGGGAGAGAACAGGTGGGAATGTGAGGACCCCTCGAGGGACTGCACAGGCTGCCCAGAGCTCTGTGGGCTCTGCTCCGCCTCTCAGATAGTGTCTCTGGTCTCCAAAGGACCCGGGCCGCACAGAGCCGGGCTCTGGTCTATGTCCCCATGTTTCATCGCACAGGGGGAGGGCTTCCTCTTTATTTTAGCTCCATCAGATGTCCTAAAAGCCATCACCTGCTCCAGCTGTTCACATTCAGTCCATTCTTCTCAAGAGCTTTCCAAGTGTGAATCCAAGGAGGAAGCCACATTGATGAGAATACTTTCCACCCACTCAAAACCATTTAAAGCTTTGAATCTGATCTTGGATACGGAAGCGAGGCTGAAACAGAGTTCTTGGTTTGTCTGTTTGTTTATTTCCTCAGCTACCATGGGAGGCACTTCACACATCTTATCTCATTTTGTTCCTTGTAACAACTACTGTCAAGGGAACACTCTAGTATCCTCACTTAGGGAAGAAATATCTGAAGCTCAAAGGTTAATGCATTGCCTAAGAAACAACCAGTATCGAGTCCCAGATCTTATATTCTTCTATTCTTTATGGCTTTCTTTTGGATTTTATTTATTTGACTTTATGGTTTTACCAGAGGCCCGGCACACAGATTTGTACACTGGTGGGGTCCCTCAGCCTGGCCTGTGCCCTCTCACAAGCTGGGACCCCTTGGGGGATATTGGAGGCCTGGTGCATGGATTCGGCCAAATCCCCCAGGCCAGGCCAAGGGACCCCATCCATTCACGAATCCATGCACCGGGCCTCTAGTATGCATTTAAGACCTTTGGATAATCTCTTCCTGCCCTTCCCCCTGCCCCCTTTCCCTCTGAGATTCATCATTCTGTTCCATGTTTCCAAGCCTGTGTGTTGAGCGTCAGCTCCTGGTGCTCAGTACGTATCATAGCTACTTGGTTGAATGGTCCAACGGTGGCTTAGGCTTTTATATATATATGTTTCAGAATGGACTTTAAACACAGATTTACGAGTTGCTTTTCTTTTTCTTTTTGTTTTTCTTTTTTTAGTTTTTGAAGGAAGAGATGAGTTGCAAAGGACAGGGCTCTTGATGGTTTTTGTCTTGTTTACAGAACGTGCTGAAGTTTTGAATGCCATTTTGACCACAGGAAGGCAAAGAGAAAGAGAGTTTTGCTTTCAGCAGTTTTCAGATAGATACTCGGTCATCGTGCTGAGATTGCCGAGTCCTATGGAAATGTCCTAACTTTGACATGTTACGTGGAACCGAGCCGTCTGACCAGTGTCTGTAGTGTTGATGAAAAACTACTCCTTAGATCAGATTCAAAGCTTTAAATTCCACATCAAGACTCTTTTGCTGTGACAATGACTGGTTACTTTGTAGGCAGTCAAGTGAACTAGACGATGCACTGGCCCCAAATGCAAGTGCTTAGATTCCCTGACAGGTTTTTCTTATGGAAGACTGGACAGGTCACTGAACTGGGGGATCCTCTCAGTTTGTGAAAACTGCCTCTGATTGTATGTTTCTAACCCTTTGTCTTAATTGTAGGATTTTAATATAATTGAGGAAGCTCTTATCCGAAGGGTGTTAGACCGGTCGCTTCTGGAATACATGAGTCACTCACACGCCACGTAATGCTGTGAAGAGGAGAAGGAAGGTGGCCATCCAGTCGCACCATTTGTTAAGATGCTGCTGGAACGGTTGGAGGGGAATTGCCGATGTTCGAAGGGCAGAAATGTACAACCCAGTACTGTTGCGTTTTAAAACTGCTTTCATCTTGATGGTTTAAATCTGTTTTACATTCCTGAGCTTCTTAGACGCTCAACAACCAAAAACAGTCTCCGTGAGCCCATTAGTATGCGAAGGAGAACGGAAGGCTGGGATTTGTGGGTGAAGGATCTTCATTTGCAAATTGGATGACAGTGTGTGTAATGCTACTCACTAATACTAGCTCCATCATGGTAGGGCAAGACAACTAATCTTTAGTCTATGTGAAAAGGTGGGAAGTGAGACAAATGGTGGACGTGCAAGGAAACAGGAAGTCTGTTTCAAGATCATGCTCTAACAGAATCACATGAATAACCTTGTACGGTAGGGAAGGGAAATTTTGGAAGTCGACAAAGTCCATTTAACCAAGTTGTATAACATAACGTAACAAAATTAATTTCACGTTAGGAATGAGTGCCTAATTCTTTTACTTTTTATGATTGCACACATAAGAACTTACTATTCTATTTTTCAAATGTTTGTAGCTTATCGTTTAGGAATATTTCTGTAATGTAGGCGAGTTCTTAAGAACCATCAGCTGTTATGTATAGTAGAGGTATTCACGTCCATAATGCTTAGCGGAAAATCCAAAGGGCTTTGATGTTATTTTTATTTCACCAGTTAGAAAAATTATTAAAAAAATACTGAAAGCCAAACAGAATTATAGCTCACCACATTGTTGCAGGAAAACACTCTGTCAGCCACCCTGGGTGTCCTCTGCGTGTCCTGTCACAGTTCACAATGCTTGTCCCCAATCCCAAACAATAACCCTCACACTGACCTCAGTACTAGTCACTTCCTTGTATTTCTTTAGTGTTTTATTGCCCAAATGTGTATCTCTGCACACTATTTTTTATATTATCCATTTAAAATTGTTATGAGATGTATCTTTTACATCCCTTTTAAAAAATATATTTTATTGATTTTTTTATAGAGGAAGAGAAAGGAGGGATAGAGAGTTAGAAACATCAATGAGCGAGAAACGTATCGATCAGCTGCCTCCTACACACCTCCTGCTGGGGATGTGCCCGCAACCAAGGTACATGCCCTTGACCGGAATCGAACCTGCGACCCTTGAGTCCGCAGGCCGGCGCTCTGTCCACTGAGCCACACCGGTTAGGGCTTACGTCCTGTTTTACACGTTCCCCCTTCTCTCTTTTTCTTAAAACGTACCTGTTTGAGAACCCGGTCTTAGGATTCACAGTTTGCTGCCGTCTGTCTTGTACTGATTGCGGGCTCCTGGCACAGGCCAGCGTGCTCCTCTGTCCTCCGGACGCCGACACCTGGGTCCAGAGGTTTGAGCAGACTTTTGGCCCGACTGTCCGGTCCGGTCTTTTTGTGACGTCGGCTAAGCTTGACCCTTGGTGCCGAGATCCAGTGATTTGCTGTGGGTCGGAGAATACTCTAATTCTATCATTTCTTTTTTGTTTATGACTTGGAACACTTTTTGTAAAGTGGACACTTTTGGAAGTCGACAAAGTCCATTTAACCAAGTTGTATAACATAACGTAACAAAATTAATTGTTGATTTTTACGTCTGTGATTTGGTTAACCGGTGGTAATGTTCATGTAGGAAAAGAAAAACAAGTGTTTGGATTTTTCCCAGTTTTCAAGATAAACTTGCCCTATCATCTTCAGGTGACCACTTTTTCAAATGGTATTGTGGACTAACTTATGAATTCACACATATTTCATAGACTTCAGTCCACTTTGAATACTACCTTACTAAAGGTCAGCTCGTCCCGTCTCTGGCCATGGCGTCTCATCACGTTGCCTCTGAATCCTTTTGACACGACTCTCCCAGTCTTCGATAGCCTCCTAGCCATCTCAGATGACGGAATATTCCAGGCCCAGCTTGTAAGTTTTCTGTCCCGGACTGGGAGCCGGCCGTGTTGCCCAGAAGCCTGGTCATTTTCAGTGAGAAATGGGATGTCCACGCTGTGACACTCGTTGCAACTAGACTTACCATTGTTCCTGGGAGGGAGCTGAGAAGTATCTTTGTCTTTTAAAGATAAGACACTTCATGAGATTAATTTTTAAACGTATATTTTTATTGATTTCAGAGAGGAGGGAGAGGGAGAGAGAGATGGAAACATCAATGATGAGAGAGAATGACTGAGAGGCTGCCTCCTGCAAACCCCACACTGGGGATGGAGCCCCCATTCTGGGCATGTGTCCTGATGGTGAATCGAACCATGACCTCCTGGTTCGATAGGTGGACGCTCAACCACTGAGCCACACTGGCCGGGCCGTGAGTTTATTTTGATACTTTCAAGTCAAATGGAGTACTAACTACAATCTAATCCTTTTTTTTTTTTTTCCAACTGTATTTCCAATTTTTCCTATACTGAGAATTCTGGTTTTCTAAGACGGGCCACAATAGAATGTCACACAGATATTCATTTCTTTCAGTACCTTACACATGCCACGGTTTCAGAATAACAGTGCTAATACAACTGCCGCCAATATGTAATGAAAACAGCTGGACGTTTTTTATTTGCACTCCCTCTCCTCTCCTACTTCTTAAAGCTGTACTATGTCAACATTTTCGGAACATTTTCGTAGGAAGTCACGTACTACACTCTCTCTCTCTCTCTCTCTCTCTCTCTCTCTCTCATCCCCCAGTTAGTCTACGTTCTCCAAGTACCTGTGTTCAGTGCTTGCCACCGGTCCCGATTTGATAGTTTGGCTGTTTTCCATAATCTGACTCCTGAAGGATGAATCCAGGACATAGGATAATGTTTCTGTCTTGAAAGCAAGCAAAGAAGCTATGAAGACTAGTTAAAATTTTATTTGATTGCAGTTAAGCTTTTTAAATTGTAACCAGTTATACACTGTTTTGTTTCTTACACATAAATGTCGTTGTAATCAGGGTGTCCAAAATATCCATAGCAAACTACCCCTTCCTCTGTGAAGTCTGTTTTTTAAAAAACAAAACAAAAACAAGTTTAGATAGTCATATATATTTTTTTAGATATATTTTGTTGATTTTTTACAGAGAGGAAGGGAGAGGGATAGAAAGCTAGAAACATCGACCAGCTGCCTCCTGCACACCCCCCACTGGGGATGTGCCCGCAACGAAGGTACATGCCCTTGACCGGAATCGAACCTGGGACCTTTCAGTCCGCAGGCCGACGCTCTATCCACTGAGCCGCACCGGTTTCGGCCTCTGTGAAGTCTTGCTGGCGATCCTGCCACCCACCGCGAGGGCATTAGAACCATGGGAAGCCCACGGAGCTGAGGGCCTTGGTCCTCCTCTTAGCGGCCGGCTCCCAGCTGTGAGCAGGTGGCCGCTGTCCAGTCTCAGCCTCGTGCTCCCGCTGCACGAGTCACCCACAGCGCCAGAGGAGGGAGGCCGTCCTCAGACAAAAGGTCTATTTTTATCCCTAAAAAGTCATTCCTGAGCACCAGTCCTATGCAGAGAGGAAATCCTTGCTCCTTGCGAGCAGTACGAGAGGCTTCTTTAAGTCTGTGAAACTTGAAGAACACATCCAACCTTTCAGTCCCGTGTCTTAACCAGAGCTTTAAGCCCCGGGAGCCGGGGCAGCGGCTGGGCAGGGCCCCGTCCCGCTGGGGGGCTGCGGCCTCGGGAGCCGCAGGCGCTGGCCGCCCGCATCGTGCTGCCTTCGGAATTGTTGGGAGTTCTGAGACGGTCAAGTGCAACTATCCATTCTTTCGAGGTGCCTTTAACCTTTTTTATAATTAAAAAAAAATCCAATAACTCATTGTTTTAAAAAGTGGAGACCAGTGTTTGAAGCTGTTGGCTCCTGGCAGAGTGTCACCTGTTCCTCAGATGCAGCTTTTCCGAGGCCTCATCTGGGAGATCGGAGACACCTGTTCTCTCCGAGGCTGACCTCTTCGAACCCTGGAAACCCGGGGGGCTTTTCCTCTCATTGCCTCCCACCCGGGCTTGGGACGGAGGTTGGAAGTTGGGGCTCGAGCCTGTGAACCTCTGTTAAGACAGTTGGGGCCACAGATCCCACTCCGGCGATGTGGCTTCATTACGTGCCTGGGTGCTCCGTCTTCCCCGTGGAGGCGAGCGCACTCCGGCTACTGAATGCTGACTGTATGATTTGCACCTTGAGGCACTGGCGTTACTTTAAAAAGCCGTGAAGAGGTTCATTCTTTCCTTGGGCAACGGCAAAAGCACACCTATATGATCAGAATTTAAAATGTGCAGGCGCTTTTATTTTTCTTCCTGTGAAAATGTGTTGTGAGAAATAAAGAATGGCGGGACCATTGCTTTCATTAAAAGATCTGTCGTGTCTTTTCTTAAATATTGATCTTGATAATTTAAAAGATCAATTTAATTGATCTTTTACAGAGAGGAAGAGAGAGGTACAGAGAGTTAGAAACGTCGATGAGAGAGAATCATCCATCAGCTGCCTCCTGCACACCTCCCACTAGGGATGTGCCCGCAACCAAGGTACATGCCCCTGACGGGAACTGAACCTGGGACCCCTGAGCCTGCAGGCCAAAGCTCTATCCACTGAGCCACACCGGTTAGGGCAATCATCTGCTATTCTAATCCTGCAGGTTTCAGAAAGCCACCCTCGTGGGTCTTGATTAAGGCTGATCATTGCCCCCAAAGCAGCCAGGTAAGAGGCTCAACGAAGGTGAGTTGTGGGGAGGGATTGGCCAAGGTGTAGCAGGCCGCGCTGCGGTTACCAACCCCCAGGTCCCCGCCCGCAACCAAGTGCGCTGTGGGCCCCGGCCGTCCTCCCGAAGCTGCTCCCTGCCCCCCGAGTCACAGGCTGCTGGGAGCTCCTGGCGTTTCCCTGTCACCGTGTGCTGCTCCCGACACCGCTCACCACGGCAGACCGGGGAACTGGCCGATTACACAGGCAGCGCAGGCCCTGTCCCCAAATGCCGTTGGGGAGGAGGGCTGCAACACGGGGCCTTGGGAGGGACACCTTCGGCCCCTACGTGCTTGCTGAGCAGAAAAATGCATGTCGGACACGTGGACTCCCGTTAGTTCCTCGGCATGTCCTTTTCCCATAGCCAGCTCTGCATGGGGAGCAGATGTGCTCACTCGGAGCTGACTCCCTTCTCACCTGCCCTGTGAGAAGGAATCTGGGCCCTTCACCTGCTGTTTCTTCCCCCGCGGGCACAAAGGTGAGACTCTCCAGGAGAGGGCGCTAGAGAGAAACTGCAGGAGAGAAAGGGCGGCAGTTTCTCTCTAGCGCCCTCTATTGGCAGCCTTCTGCGGTGCCCGTGGCCAGCAGCACCCTGCAGACGGACGCCTCCTCCAGGACCCCTCTGGATGGTGGTATCTTGCAGAATACCCGAGATACTTCTTTGTGAACATACAGTTTTCCATAGGACCCTGGAGGACTGGTTCCCAGCATAGCGCTGTAGGGAGCCGTTAAAGGGTTCAGCCTCGGACTGACCTGCTGACAAAGTCACAAACAAGTCCCAGCTTGGAGGGCACAGCCCTCTAAGCATCATTAAACTTGATCTTGTGACTGCTCCCCTGATCTTTCCCCGGTAGCTAGTGGGCTGTGGGAGGGGCAGCAAGCGCTGCCAAAACAGGTGAAACTCACAAGAACATGGTAACTTACCTTGTTTGCCCCTGGTTATAAGTAAAGCCTCAGCTTTGCGGTCTGGATCTGTTTTGTGGCCTCAGCCAGGCCCAGGAGATCCACCTACACCCAGCTTATTCTCTGTCTGTCTTTTCTCCATCCTTCACCGCCCTCCCTCGGGCTCGCCGAGCCCTTGGCTGTGCTGGCATCGCACATAGCACCACACTGACTTCGCTGCCATCCAGTGAGCCACAGAGACGTTCTGCACATAAGCCAGATGTGGCGAGCTTTCTGGGGCTGCGAGATCTGGAGCTGTTGCCCCTCGTACGCCGCCAGCCTTTAATAAATGACTCCATAATTCCACTTCTTGAGGAGCGTCCTTGGTAAGATTCGGGGTGCAATGCAACACGGTGAGGTGGGGAATAGAAGAAATCAGTATTGTTTCGACAGGAATGAAAAGAATTAATAAAGGTTTCCAAAATTGGCTTGGACAATTAAATGGTATGCCTTCGCTGAATGGGTTTATTTTTGTGATGGTCAAGAGTGACGCTGAAAATATCTAACAACTGGAATCAAATGAACACGTGGCCATTCTGGACAAAGGATTGAGGAATCCAGAGCAGACAAGGTTGGAAGGGACTAGCAGAGCAGCGTCTGTGCAGACCAGCTGAATGTCCACACTGCACCTGGTGCCAACTTTGAAAAGATAGCAAAGCCAAAACCGGTGTGGCTCAGTGGATAGAGTGTCGGCCTGAGGACTGAGAGGTCCCCAGTTCGATTCCGGTCAAGGGCATGTACATTGGTTACGGGCACATTCCCAGTAGGGGGTGTGCAGGAGGCAGCTGGTCTAGCTCTCTATCCCTCTCCCTTCCTCTCTGTAAAAAAAAAAAAAAATTATATATATATTTTAAAGATAGCAAAGGATAGTGAATCACAAGCCTCTCTTCCATCCACCCCCCAGCTTCCAATAACTTCTTCAAGCAAAACAGGCTTTTCTTGCACTTGCTACAGAGCCAGGCTTTGTCAAAGAAGAAACTAAACTTTCTAACCTCACTTATGTTCCCCTTTGGGATGCTAATGACCGGGCCTGGAGGGTTTGATGAGAGTTTTGCATATGGGAGGGCCCCCATCCTCAGTAAGTAGAGGGAGGAAAAGTCCTTTCCCTCCAGTGCCCAGGAACGTGGTTGGGAGAGAGAAAGGGGAGGGGACAGGTGTGCTGGTGGGGGGAGGGCAGCGCTGAAAGCTGGGGACCTGGGAGCACATGATGTCACAGGCTGCTCAGAACCAACAGAGGGGTCAACACTCCAGCTAAATCCGGGGCATAGAATGTTTGCGCCGAGTAAGCCGATATACCTGTAAAGTAAGGGCCCTCTAAAAAAAATAAAAATAAAAACATGCCCTGGCCAGGGAGCTCAGTTGGTGAGAGTGGAGTCCTCCCGCCGTGGTTCAGTCCCCAGTCAGGGCACACACAAGCAGCAACCAGTGACTCCATAAGTAAGTGGAACAGCAAATGGATGCTCCTTTCTCTTTCTGTCTCTAAGTAATAATAATAATAATAATAATAATAATAAAGGCATGCGACAGGGGGTAGGGGAGGCTGGGGGAAGGTCAATGGGGGGGAAAAGGAGATATATGTACTACTATACGTAATATTTTAAACAATAAAAAATAAAAAAGCATTCAGTGACTAACGTTGGTGAACCGTCATGACCCAGGTCTCCATCTCACTTGTCCTCAGAGCTATGAAACCCAGACAAAAGGTGTGGGCGCAGGGCTGCACGGGCCACGTGACTGGGGGTCCCATTGTGTGGGGGGCGAAAGGGACACCCCAATTGGGAGCTCCTTTCCCCCTCCCCGAGGACAGGACCTGCTTCCCGGTACACCCGGACACCTCCACACCCGCACGCGGTGGCCGGGGCGAGCCGGGCGGAAGCGTTAGCGTTGGGGCCGGTGGCCGGTGGGAGCGCATCCCCAACGCCCGCGGTCGCCGGTGGGCGGCGGGCGGGAAGGAGCGGACCGGGGGGCCCGGCCGCCGACGTCACAGCCCGCCGCGCGCCGTCGCCGTGGAGACCGCGCGCCCCCCGCCGCCGCCCGCGTTCGCTCGTCGCCCTCCCAGGTTCGGGGACCCGGCGGGCAGCCACCCCGGCGCCGAGCCCCGGGCGAGAGGCCGGCGGGAGCGGGCGGAGCGGTCCCGGCGCACCGAGAGCCTCGGGCCCGGCCCCGCCTCGGGCCGATGAGTAAGGCGCGCCGCGCCCGCCGCGCCCGCCGCCCCGCCCCGCGCCTCGGCGGCGAGGGGAGCCCGGGCGGCCCCGGCCCGGGGCGTCCACACGAGGAGCGCGGGGGCCGGGGCGGGGGCCGCGGGGTGCCCGACGGCCGGGGGCTCAGCTCGGCGGGGGAGTAGAAGCCGGGAGCGGGGGAAAGGGGCCCGGGAGGGAAGCGGACCGAGGGCCGCGGCTGCCGCCGGGGCCGCGCCTCCCGCCCCGCCCCGGCCGCCCGCGGGGAGGAGCACCTGGGCGGGCGCAGCGTCCGCGCGTTCGGCCCCGCCCCTCTGGCCCCGCCCCCGGAGACCCGGCCCTCCCGTTGGCCCCGCCCCCGGAGAACCCGCCCCTCCCCTTGGCCACGCCCTCTGGCCCCGCCCCCGGCGCGCGCCGCTTCCTCACACGAGGCCCCGCCCCTCGGTTCGGCAGGGAGTCGGGCCCGGGCCGCCACTGCCACCTCGGCCGCCGCCGCCGCCGCCGCCTCCGCCGCCGCCGCCGGGATCCCCCGCCCCCGCCCCCGCCATGGCCGAGGAGCCCTCGGCGGCCGCCTCCTACACCGAGGACGACTTCTACTGCCCCGTCTGCCAGGAGGTGCTCAAGACGCCGGTGCGGACCGCGGCCTGTCAGCACGTGTGAGTGGCGCCCCTCCCCGCGCGCCGCCGGGGGTCGCCTAGGCCCGCACCCGGCGCGGGACGCCGCGGCCTGACAGGAGCCGCCCGCCGCGGCCTCCGCCCGCCCGCCGCGCGGAGGGCCCGGCTCCGGCCCGGCCCGGCGGGCCCGGCCTCCCCGCCCCCGGCTCGGCCCTCCGGCTGCGCCCGGCCCGCACCCGGGCTGCGGGTCCCCGGGCCGTGCCCAGGCCTCCGCGGCGGCGGCGCCTGCAGGCCCGGAGCCCGGGCCCGCGGGGACGGCAGCCTTTTTGTCTCCTAGCAACGTGCGTGGCGGCGGGGCCGGTGTCCACACGCGCCCCGGCCCGGCCCGCCCCGCACCCACGCCCGCCGCCGACCCGACCCGCGTCCCCGGAGGGAGAGCCCGTCGCCGCCGGGGTGCCGGGGCCGCTGCTCCGAGGACCGGTTTCCGGGGAGGGAAGCGGGGCTTCCCTTTGTGCGGCCCTCCGGCCCCGTCCTCGCTCCCCGGGGGCCGGGCCGGGGAGGAGGGTGCTGGGGCCTCGGGCCTCTGCCTGCCGGCGGGGGAGCGGAGTGGGGGAGCCCCGGACCCGAGCCCCGGGAGCGTCAGCGGCTTCTGCCCGGAGCCCGGACCCCGCTCCCGGAGGCGCCGCCCCGGGCTCGGGGTGGCCGAGAGAGTCACACAAGTTCCCAACACGGGCTTTCCCTCGCCGCCTGCCCCCCTCCCACCCACACACCCCCTTTTTTTTGAGTGGGAGGCTCAATAGTCTGGTAAAGAATGGACCGAATTTTGGGTTTATCGGAAATTTCAGGACCACTGTTGCTTATACTTAATCCTCACCGGAGGGTATTTCCCCCTTGACTTGTAGGGGGAGTGGAGGGAGGGGGAGAGAGATGAGAGGGAGGGAAACAGTGACGGGGAGCCTCCCCCACGCGCTCCTGCGCCCCTCCCGGGTCTGGGCCCAGGGCCCTGCCCTTGACTGGGAGTCGAACCCGAGACCCTTGGGTCGGAGGACTGAGCTCTGACCACGGAGCCCGGCCGGGCCGCCGCTGCTTGGCGCCCATGGGGCTCACCCGCTCCTCTCCGGGCCGGCCGCCCGCCTGGTCCTGTCCCGGAGCCGGGTCTGCGGCTTTCCCGGTGGAGTGAGGCCCATGCTGGGTCGGGGAGGGAGGGGGATGGCTGAGTGACAGTGCGGATTCCGGCCGTGTCTGTGGGAGCCGCAGGCGCAGGGGGCGAGGAAAAGGTTTGAGAATCCGGGGCGCAGTGTGCGTCCAGCCTTCAGTCCGTCGTCTCGTTATCAGGAGCTGATGCCCTTCCTGTGCTCCGGGCAGGGGAGGAGGGCATGCAGGCAGAGGGGAGGAGGGCATGGAGGCAGCGGGGAGGGAGGCATGGAGCAGCGGGGAGGAAGTGGGGTTTCTGGACAGAGTAACTTCAGCTGCCTCTGCGCTTTGACCTTACAGGACTCGGTGTCCTCTCCAGCTCCGCTCAGACTCCAAGCAGCCTGCCCAAGCACTGCCCTGTGGGCACTTAGGGCCACACTGAAACTTGGCCTCAAGGCTGTGAGAAAGCCTTTTTCAGATCAGCTCCTTGGCTTGGGAGTGTTGGGACTCGGTATGGGAGTGAAATGAATATAGAGCAGGTTTTGTTTGAACACCCTCCTCCAAGCCCCCAGCTCACGGGGTGGTGCCAGGCTCTGGCCGGACAGTGAGTTTCCGAAAGCGGAGGGGAGAAGTTGTATTGGGAGGGCGGCAATGGTGGGACAGTGCCTGACTGGTGAGGGAGTCGTGGAGAAAGAGAATTACCTTGTAGATAATCTACACTTGCTCTTCCCTCCTCCAAAGACAACCTGTGTCTTTAAACACACGTACAGTTAGCTCCAGAGCCCGCTTCCGATTGGTGGGTAGAAATGTGATGACGACGGCGTTGTGGCACTGGGGGTGTGTTAGGAAAGAAAAAGTTTTGACTACCATTTCAGCGACAGCAGAGGCTTCGCCCACTACTGTTCCAGGCAAAGGAGCGAGTTCCTTATTGGTTAACTTGACCAACATATACATTCCTGTTCTCGAGTGCTTTCTTAGGTCAGGCACAGGGCATGCCGAGTGCTGCTGAGGAGTCTGGATGTGATTGCTGAGAGAGGGTCAGAGCGTTGCCAACAGGGTCTAACTCAGCCTGTGGCTTAGGGAGACTTCCTGGCGGAGTACACTTTTAGGCCACACTTGGTGTTCAGGTTTGTTGAGTGCCACCTGCATGAGGTTTCTAGCACGTGCAGAGGCCAGCAGGGATTACTGAGGGTGACAAAGCTGGACCACAAAGTTTGGCTGAAGCCACAGGGGGAGCGAGGTGGAGATGGAGCTGAGAGATATTGGCGGGAACTTACTGTGCAAACCAAAACTTTTCCCTGAAGCCATAGAGACCAATTCAATAATTTTGGCAGGGGAATGGCATTTCAAATTTAATAAGTTCTCATTTATTTGTTTGTTGTAATTTGTTTTTAGAAAGAGGAAGGATGAGAGAAACATTGATTTGTTCCATTTATTTATTTATTTATTTAGTTATTACTGAGTTTTAGAGAGAAACATTCTACTTGTTTATGCATTCATTGGTTGATTTTTAAAAAATATATATATTTTATTGATTTTTTACAGAGAGGAAGAGAGAGGGACAGAGTTAGAAATATCGATGAGAGAGAATCATTGATCAGCTACCTCTTGCACACCCCCTACTGGGGATGTGCCCGAAACCAAGGTACATGCCCTTGACCGGAATCGAACCTGGGACCTTTCAGTCCGCAGACTGATGCTCTATCCACTGAGCCAAACCGGTCGCGGCATTGGTTGATTTTTTTAAAATACATTTTTTTAAAAATTGCTTTTAGAAAGAGCTGAAAGGAGAGGGAGTGAGAGAAACATTGATCGGCTTCCTCCTGCACACCCTCTACTGGGGATTGAGCTTGCAACTGGGCATGTGCCCTGACCAGGAAGTGAACCCATTGACCTCTTAATGCATAGTATGATACTCAGCCAATTGAGTCACACTGGCCAGGGCCATTGGTTGATTCTTGTATGTGCTCTGTCCAGGGATCAAACCCACAATCTTGGCATATTGGGCCGACGCCATAACCTACTGAGCTACCTGGCCAGGGCTGGTAAGTTCTCTTTAGTACAGGGTCCAGCTTGGTATTGGTGAGACTAGTTAGAAGCCATCCATTGCCGTGTCAAAGAGGGAAATGATTAGAACCTGCATCAAGGTAATGATACTGGGACTGGAGAGAAGAGAGTTCTGACCTTTTAAGGATATCATCTTCGTTAGCTAGGTGTGTGTATGTGGGTCTGGGAAACGGAGCTATAACTGTGCCTATGGACGCTGCTACAGAAAGAGGCATATAAACTGACAGATAGCAGAGGGCTGAGATAAAACAAAGTGCTGAAGAACCCATTTTAAAATATGGAGTGAAGGAAATGCAACCTGTGAAGGAATGGACAAGGTAGGAAGAAAGCCCAGGATGGAATGTGACAGTAGATATAGAAAATTGTAAGGAAACAGTACTCGGGTGTAATACTGCGTAGGTGAGATGTAATTTTCTGAAAAGCACGTAAAGTTGAATTAACAACATTGAATGTGAACAGTGGTTAGAGCGTTGGCCAGAGCACCAAAGGGTCGCTGGTTTGACTCCTGGTCACGGGCACATACTTGTGTCAGGTTCAATCCCTGGTCAGGGCCTGGCCTTTTCTTTTTTCTTTTTTCTTTTTTTAAATGAATGGATATTTCTGACCAGGAATTGAACGGTGACCTCTGGGTCCAGGCACAGGCACTGAGCCACACTTGCTGGGCCTTCCAGCATCATTGATTGTTGAAAAGCCTCTCTTTCTCCTGTAAATGCCTTTGCACCTATTAATCACTTTTGCTTTCTAAGCTATAGCTTGCCAGTCTTCTTTAAGAAGTTTCAGTATCTATTTAATAAAGCCCCTTATTTTGCATTTATTATGTTGTCTATTTTAACTAAAAATGTTTTTCTTTGTCTTTACATTTTGAATAAATATTAAGTCCTAAGTTAATTTTAAGCCTGATTACTTTTTTTAGTTTCTTATATGAATGTTTTTCATTATTTTTTGGCAAAGTCAGTAATCAATAGCAATGTAATTAATATTTAGAGAGTTTATTGTACAGTTTGTTCAATTAATTTATTACATGTAAGTTTTTGGTATTTCTACTTTTCAGTGAAAATTAATTCAACATTTAGCTAATATGCAAGGCACAGGAAAAAAAAGATGTGTCCCTGAAGGAACACAGTCAATTAAAAGTAATTTTCAACTAAATAAATACTTGGCTTTTAGAAAAGTGTGTAAAAGCTTTTAAATATATTTTTTTGATTTGAGAGAGAGTGAGTGACGGAGAAACATTGATGTGTTGTTCCACCTAACTGTACATTCACTGATTGGCTTCTATATGTGCCCTGACTGGGGATCAACCTGTAACCTTACAGGTTTGGATTGATACTCCAACCAATTGAGCCACCCTGAAAAGCTTTTGATCATATATTAAAAACTAGAGGCCTGGTGCATGACAATCGTGCACTTTGTGGGGGGCGGGGGCTTGTTCCTCAGTCCAGCCTGCACCCTCTCACAGTTCGGGACTTCTTGGGGGGTGTCCACCTGCTGGCTTAGGCCCACCCCCTGGGGACACCCCGGAGGGGTCCTTAGCATTGCTGTGGAGGTGAGAGAGGCTCTTGCCACTGCCACTGTGCTCGCTAGCGGTGAGCCTGGCTTCTGTCTAAGTGGTGCTCCCACAGAATGCCCTCCAGAGGGAAGCTCCTACATTGAGCATCTGCCCCCTGGTAGTCAGTGCACCTCATAGCAACCGATAGTTCAACCATTCAGTTGATTTGCATATTAGCCTTTTATTATATAAGATACTTTAGACCAGAATAGGTGTTGGTTTTTGAAATTTCTTTCATGGTGCTCTTCAGGATAGTTGCTAGCAATATTAACAAAGAAATTGCGTATTATGTGTAGTTTATTTTGAAATATATTGGCTGTGTGTTCTGATATAAAGCGAAATTACACATAGCACAATTGTTTTAAAAGCCAGTTTTGCTTGGTTTGTTAAGATCAGATTTAAGATAAAAACAAAAGAATTAGCCAAAACCGGTTTGGCTCAGTGGATAGAGCATCGGTCTGCGGACTGAAAGGTCCCGGGTTCGATTCCAGTCAGGGGCATGTACATTGGTTGCGGGCACATCCCCCGTGGGGTGTGTGCAGGAGGCAGCTGGTTGATGTATCTCTCTCATCATCGATGTTTCTAGCTCTCTATCCCTCTCCCTTCCTCTCTGTAAAAAATAAATTAAAAAAAATATATATATATAAAAGAATTAGCCCTGGCCCTGCAGGTAGTTCAGTGTGTAGAGCAGCGGTCACCAACCAGTCTGTGAGGTGGACCTCACAGACCACCAGTAGTCCATGGACCGCTGGTTGGTGACCGCTGGCTTAGAGCATCTTCCCACACGCCAAGGTGCTCGCTCCCGGTCAGGGCACATGGAAGAAGCAGCCAATGAGTGTGTAAGTAAGTGGGGCAACACATTGGCTTCTCCCCTTTCCCTCCTGCCCTCTGTCTCCCTACTTTCCTCTCTCTCTAAAATCATTCCGTAAAAACGAAACAAAAAACTGTTCCACACCCTTTCTGTTATATCATTGGGCCTGATTTAGGACTTTTGTGCATATGCTTATAAGTAAAATATGAATTTATAATGTGTTTTTTTTAATTCCCCCACCTCAAATTTAAACTTTCAAACATGAATGCATCTGTAACCAACGTTGAAAATCAGTGGTCGGCAAACTCATTAGTCAACAGAGCCAAATATCAACAGGACAACGATTGAAATTTCTTTTGAGAGCCAAAAATTTTAAGCTTAAATTTCTTCTAATGTCACTTCTTCAAAATAGACTCGCCCAGGCCGTGGTATTTTGTGGGAGAGCCACACTGAAGGGGCCAAAGAGCCGCATGTGCCTCTCGAGCCGCAGTTTGCCGACCACGGGTCTAGCCTATTATTTCAGTGTTTCGTTTTTGTTCTAATTCCTCTGATTATAGAATGAAACATTGGCTGAAACTTAATTTAAGTTAAAAATTTATTCAAAGTTTAGAAGACATATAAACAATTAAACTTTAGTTTTTAAAAAAATATTTATTTTACAGAGAGGAAGGAAGAGGGACAGAGAGTTAGAAACATCGATGAGAGAGAAACATGAATCAGCTGCTTCCTATACACCTCTCACTGGGGTGCCCGCAACCAAGGTACATGCCCTTGACTAGAATTGAACCTGGGACCCTTCTGTCTGCAGGCTGACGGTCTATCCACTGAGCCAAACTGGTTTCGGCTAGTGTTGGTTTTTTTAACTTTGTATTATTTATACTTTTGAGGTTATTAAAGATTAAAATGGCCCTCAGACTTTTGGGACACCTCTCTCCAAGGATTGACAAATTGCTATCCAAGTATGTGGAACACTCTAACACTAGTTATTATATTACTCTGTGGAGTTTTTTTTTGTTTTTTTTTTTTAATTTTTTACTCCTGGTTTTGGTGAATATTTTTAATGCCTTAATAATTGGTAGTCACTTCTAATACTTCAAGGGTATTAGCTACTATATTGAATACTTTCCTAGATGTCAAAAATATTGTGAAGGCCTAGCTGGTTTGGCTCAGTGGATAGAGTGTCAGCTTGCGGACCAAAAGGTCCTGGGTTCAATTCCTGTCAAGGGCACATGCCCGGGGTTGCATGCTCAATCCCCAGTAGGGGGCATGCAGGAGGCAGCCAATCAATGATTCTCTCCATTGATCTCTCTCTCTCTCTCTCTCTCTCTCTCTCTTTCTCTCCCTCTCCCTACCTTTCTGAAATCAATAAAAAAATAAAAAATACTGTGAAAACCGTTTTACTGCATTACTTTTTTTTAATTCTCTGAACAACCCTATCAAATATAGATACTTTTTTTATTTTATGATAGGAAATGGACTTTGGAGGGGAAAGTGACTTGTTCAATGCTACAGTTAGGGAACTCATAATCTGTAATTTGTTATTACACTATTAGCTCTCAAAGTTTTAGTATAGTTGAAGAAAATTGGTATACTTATATTTATAGGGGGTTGAGAAAGTAATTATATACTTACTCTGAATTCAGATATAGATAGCAATGTTTTACCTGGTTTTTCTAAAAGCAAATTGATCAAATTTAGTATTTCATTGCATTAACGGAGAAAAAATTAAAATTCTAGTAATTTAGCCGAAACCGGTTTGGCTCAGTGGTAGAGCGTTGGTCTGCGGACTGAAAGGTCCCGGGTTCAATACCGGTCAAGAGCATGTGCATTGGTTGCGGGCAGCTGGTCGATGTTCCTCTCTCATCTACGTTTCTAGCTCTCTTTATCTCTCCCTTCCTCTTTGTAAAATATCAATAAAATATATTTAAAAAAATAAAATTCTAGTAATTTAGTTTCAGTTAGTGTAATGTTGGTTATAGATGCTTAGAGCTAGAAGGGTTCTAAAATATTTTTCGAGTTATTGCATACTGTTGTGGGAAATTTTTATATTTCCTGACCACATAAGTTTAAGCAACACTTACATTTTTCTTAGCAGAAGATATCTTATTGCTATCGCCGGTTTGGCTCAGTGGATAAGAGCATTGACTCGTGGGCTGAAGGGTCCCAGGTTTGATTCTTGGTTGCAGGCTCTATCCCCTGCCCTGGTCAGGGTGTGTGAGGGAGGCAACCAATCAGTGTGTGTGTGTGTGTGTGTGTATCTGTCTGTCTCTCCCCCTCCCTTCCACTCTCTCTCTAAAAGTCAATGGAAAATATCCTCGGATGAGGACAAAAAAAAAAAAAAAATACCTTATTAACTTTGTTTATCCTGCCAAAACCGGTTTGGCTCAGTGGTAGAGCGTCGGTCTGTGGACTGAAAGGTCCCGGGTTCGATTCCAGTCAAGGGCATGTACATTGGTTGTGGGCACATCCCCAGTAGGGGGTGTGCAAGAGGCAGCTGGTCCATGTTTCTCTCTCATTGATGTTTCTAGCTCTCTATCTCTTTCCCTTCCTCTCTGTAAAATATCAATAAAATATATACTTTTAAAAAACTTTGTTTATCCTATAATTTTCCAGATCAATTTGTGTGATGTTCTGTAGTAGACATGTTCATATCCCGTGGAACAACATCTTGATATGCATCAATTTGTGACAAAAGCTGGTCCATTCTTTCATTTTATAAGGGAAAGGAATGGAGTGTGAGGTCACAGAGCTAGTAAATGATATAATGTTTATTTTTTCATTGTTAAAAATTATTGATTGTAGTTTCTTTTATATTCCCATGTAGTCTAGTGATTAGTCTTATACTCTGAGAAATGCACATACAGTTTTTAAAATTCTGAGCTTTATGTACATGTGTATTGCCTCACTTATTTAGCACGAATGCATAACTGTAACTGCTTGTTTGTGTTTAATTATAGCAATGAAAAGACTACTTTTTTTTCTGTAGTTAACATGTCACAACTGTTTGATTTAGTTTTTGTAGAAAATGTTTCCTGACTGCAATGAGAGAAAGTGGAACACATTGTCCGCTCTGTCGTGGAAATGTGACTAGAAGAGAAAGAGCATGTCCTGAGCGGGCCTTAGACCTTGAAAATATCATGAGGAAGTTATCTGGTAGCTGCAGATGCTGTGCAAAACAGGTACATGAGTGTGAAATAGCTCTTGCAAGTCAAGTTTCTATCTTGAAGTTCCTGTCTGAATATTCTTGGTGGGTATTGTTTTGAAGGGAAGAAGTCATTTAGATTGGGAATTGGGGTAAAAATGCAAAAAAAAAAAGTGATGGTTGTTCTATATAATAAAAGCCTAATAAGCTAAGTGTCTGGTCGTCTGTTCAACCAATCAAAGCATAATATGCTAATGATATGCTAAGGCCGCTCAACCAGTTGCTATTATATGCACTGCCCATCAGGGGGAAGTCCACCAGTCGCTATGATGTGCATTGACCACCACAGGGCAGACACTGTGACCAGTAGGTTAGTTTGCTGGTGGGGTCTGGCCAAGCGGGACTGAGCGAGACAGGCTGGACACACCCTGGAGCCCTCCTGCAGTCCCTGCCCGCCTGGTCAACCTCCTGCATCCCTCCCTGGCCCTTACTGTGTACTGGTGGGGTCCCTCGGCCTGACCTACGCCCTCTTGCAAACCAGAAACCATCAGGGGACATTTGGAAAGCTGGTTTTGGCCCGATCCTGCAGGCCAGGTTGAGGGACCCCATTGGTGCATGAATTCGTGCACTGGGCTTCTAATCCTATCTAATAAAGAGGGAATATGGTAATTGACCCTCACACCATCGCAAAGATGGTGGTGTCCACAGCCAATGCTAATTGACTGCCCTGCTCTCAAAGATGGCGGTACCCACAGCCAAAAGATGGTGGCACCCAGTCTCCTCAGTCCCTTGGGGGCGATAGGCATGCGGCTATCCCACGTGCCTGCCTCTGGAGTCCCCCAGACCCCTCAGACACCCAAGGCCGGGCCAAGGTGCAGGCAAGCCTCTGATGGCGGCTGCCCAGCTACCAGAGACACCCAAGGCTCAGGTAACCAGGGCCGGCTGAGGCACTGCTGGCAGTGGCAGCAGCAGAGGTGTGATGAGGGTGTCGCCTTCCCCTGATCACTGGGCCGCCTCCTGCCCCTGAGGGCTCCCGGATTGTGAGAGGGGGCAGGCTGGGCTGACACCCCCCACCAGTGCATGAATTTTCTTGCACCGGGCCTCTCGTTCTACATAATAAAAGGGAACGACTGGTCCCTATGACGTGCCCTGACCACCAGGGGGCAGACACTCAGTGCAGGAGCTGCCCCTGGTGGTCATTGCACTCCCCCAGGGGAGCACTGCTCAGTCACAAGCCGGGCTGATGGCTGGGAGCACAGCGGCCTGCCTCCACCACAGTGCTAAGGATGTTCAACGTCCATTAGCCCTGCGGTCAGCAAACTGTAGCTCTCGAGCCACGTGTGGCTCTTTGGCCCCAAGTGTGGCTCTTCCACAAAATACCCCGGCTTGGGCGAGTGTGTTTTGAAGAATTGGCATTAGGAGAAGTTTAAGCTTAAAAAATGTGACTCTCAAAAGAAATTTCAATCATTGTCCTGTTGATATTTGACTTTGAGTTTGTCGAGCACTGTGTTAGCCAGACATCACCCGAGGGAGGGCTCCTGGACTGAGGGACCACACACCCCATCCCCCTGCTCCCAAGTGCATGAATGTCATGCACAGGGCCTCTACAGGTTGTAGACTTACTGAGAACAGAGACTGAAAGATACAGTCTCTGACTTTGCCATAATTTTTATCATGGTTTCTTTTTATCAAAGTAATTACTTGTTTATTTTCTACTAAATGAACTAAATAAGCAAATTGGCATTTAACTCCTTTAAACCCCATTCTGGTACAAATTCAACCATTAAATAGTTTTTCTGATGGGAGAGGGAGAGAGGGACAGAAAAATCAAGAGAAAGAATCATTGATCGGCTGCCTCCTGTGCACCCCCCACTGGGGATCAAACCTGTAACCTGGCCACCTGTAACCTGGGCACATGCCCTTTAGTCCATAGGCCAACGCTGTATCCACTGAGCCAAACCAGCTAGGACATCATTGCAATTTTGCACATAGAAATGGCCAAATGGATTTATGTAGTTAAGAAATCATGCAGCCCACTTTACTTGTGTATTTATGTGTTTTATCTAAGAAATCACAAAATATCTGGCAGAAGACTGCCTAAGTTTTTTGGAACAAGTGGGAAAGTCAGGTATTAACAAATAAATTAATTCTCTAATTGGGATTTTACTGTTCTATCATGTAGAGAGGGAATGAAATGGTGAAGCCACATGCTTATGGATTTATTGCAGCCACTTTTTCAAATAGCTAATACAGTCAGTAGACCATTTGCTATTTCATGCATTCACACAAGTCAGTCTGTGTTTCCTCCTCTCTGAGGAAGGTCTGATGGGGCAGTGAAGTAAAGCTGGAAGAATACACTAGAGAGATTGTTGGCTCTATTCCTCACTGAGAAACTGAAAAAAGTGTTAACTGAGAAACATATTTTTAAAAAAATGCTTCCTAACTCTGCTGAGTTGCAGTAGTTACAGAATAAAGAAATGCCCAATACCGTGAGCCAGCCTCGTAGTACTTTTATT
Source organism: Vespertilio murinus (assembly GCA_963924515.1). NCBI lineage: Eukaryota > Metazoa > Chordata > Mammalia > Chiroptera > Vespertilionidae > Vespertilio > Vespertilio murinus. Next base: position 4,275,723 of record OZ004709.1, read on the forward strand.
TGTCTTTTATTAGCAGTATTATTTCAAGTGTAAAATTTCTTAATATTTTTTTGCAGTGAGTTTACACTGATGACTCTTCTCCATTTGCACTTGATGGACAGAAACAATTAAGAATTAAACCATTTACTTAAATAGAATCTCTTGTTTAAATGGGATATTTAGTTATCTATTTTTATCTTCTCTTTTGACAATATCTCAAATCTTGGGAGTTCTATTTTAAATAAAAGTCACCCTAAATTTTAATAATTTACAGATTAAATTCTATCGCATGAGACATCATTACAAATCTTGTAAGAAGTATCAAGATGAATATGGTGTTTCTGCTATCATTCCAAACTTTCAGATCTCTCAAGATTCAGTAGGGAGCAGGTAAGCAATATTTACTCTTAAAAAGAGAATTTTTTAGTTGAAATTATTTTGGGAGCTATATGACAAGGTTTGTTTGTGTGTGTTTAAAATGATATGAGAACTATATCATTTGTGTATTCAGAAGTTTGATACATGAAAGATTACATCTGATAGATCAGATGATCTGGTGAGATCTGGTATTAGTAAGTTCTTAGTTCCATTTTCGTCTCAATTTTTATTTTATTTTATTAATTTTTTATTATTATTTTTAATTTAAATTCTTTATCGTTTAAAGTATTACATGAGTCTCTCTTTTCCCCCACTGACCTCTCCCCGGCCACCCCACCCCCCAGTACATGCCCTCACCCCCTTACTGTCTGTCCATTGGTTATGCTCATATGTATGCATACAAGTCCTTTGTATGGTTGCTCTCTGACCTCCTCTCCCCCCTCCTTCACTCGTGCTTCTATGTGTCTGGTTCTATTTTTGTTCATCAGTTTATGTTCATAGTCTCAATTTTTTAAAAACTAAGGTTTGGCTTGATTTGTATCTTATTGTCTCAGATTTCTGTGCATTAGACATGATATACTTAAGCAAGCTTATGTTATTTAAAAATCATTTTAGGAAGATTGACACGTTTTTGGATAAAAAATAAATGAGAGTTGAAGGTTATTTTCTTTTGCAACTAAAATTGAAAAAATTGAAAAAAAAATTCAGTAGTGTACAAATTGGAATCTCCTTGTTTGCTACCTAATAAATAGAGTTGTTTAAGATTTCTACTCTGGCTATTAAATGTCATGAAAAAGTGAGTCCTGGTACAAGTAAATTCTTAATTCTATTTTAGTCTCAATTTTTTTTTTTAAAAAAAAACTAGTGTTTGGCTTGATTTGCATCATATTTCGGTACATTAGATATTTTAGGAAATGTATTTCATATAGAAGAATGGCCAAAATGCTTGTGTGGTTTAAAAATAGTGATAAATACCTAGTTACCCACACACCCAGGTCAAAAGAAATTAAACATTTTTTAGCACCTACAATCTCCTTTTGAACCCATGACCATCTGAGTCCCATATGCCCAGAGGTAACCACTGGGCATAACTCTTTTTTGGGTTTCCCTTTTCTTTCTAGTATTACCACTGCTGTGTGTATCCAGTTAAACAACGAAGTGTTTAATTTTTAAAAACTCCATAGCCAGCGCACACACAGTGTGTAAAGAAAGGCAATATAGGCGCTGTTACAGAAAGGCCCCAGGGGACAGTAGCCAAGCTGAGTCTCTTAAGACTGTTTTTAGTAGCGGTTTGTTTCACATGTCTGTCGCTAAATTTTTTGCAATTCAATCACCCTACTGCAGTCTGGCCTTTTCCCTACTCCTCAGTTACAAGGGTTATGGTAGCCCGGCCGGGGAGGGTCCACTCCAATTAGGAGGTCACAGTTTAATTCCCAGGCGGGCACTTGCCCTGAGTTAAGGGCTCAATCCCAGGTAAGGGATTGAGGCAGCTGGAGGCAGCCGATCTGTGTGTGGGAAATTCAAGTTGTGCTTTTTAGAATTTCCTGAGATTTTTTCCCTGTGATTATTTTTAAACCATGGTTGGTTGAATCTGTGGATCCAAATTCTTGGGTAGAGAGGACTGGCTGGGCTGCTTGTCTTCTTGTAAGAGAAAAATGAATAACCAGTTTTTAAGTTTAACAACTCCTTTAAACCTGTGTGGCGCATTTTTTTTTTTTTGTTCAGTAGCTATCTTATTTCTGTTTAACATTTCTGCTATTGAAAGGCCTTGTTTTGCTGAAACCGGTTTGGCTCAGTGGGTAGAGTGTCGGCTTTCGGACTGAAGGGTCCCAGGTTAGATTCCGGTCAAGGGCATGCACATTGGTTGCGGGCACATTCCCATTGGGGGTGTGCAAGAGGCAGCTGATCGATGTTTCTCTCTCATCGAAGTTTCTAACACTCTATCCCTCTCTCTTCATCTCTGTAAAAAAATCAATAAAATATATATATTTTAAAAAGGCCTTGTTTTTTTTATAAAAATGGACCTCATTGATGAAGTCTGTAATGCCCTGTATGGAATGGCAATGCTTCCCTCGGGATTTCTCCAGTACTGCATATGACACATGTCTCAAACACGGGGTCTGAGTGAGGATGTCAAGCTATTCTATATATTAATTGTTGGAGAGTCTTGTTTCAAGATATTTTCTTAAACTTACTCTGCTTTGGAGGCCACAACCTTAAACCATATCTTAGTTACAAATAGAAAAGTTCATGAATTTAAAAAAAAAAATGTATCTTTATTGATTTTATATCTTTACTGATTTCAGAGAGGAAGGGAGAGGGAAAGAGAGATAGAAATATCAATGTTGACAGAGAATCATTGATCGGCTGACTCCTGCACGTCCCTTAATGGGGATCAAGCCCACAACCCAGGCATGTGCCCTTGACTGGAATCGAACCTGGGACCCTTCAGTCCACAGGCTAATGCTCTATCCACTGAGCCAAACCAGCTAGGGCAAAGTTCATGAATTTTTGAGTCTATTCCAGCATTCAAATACTTACTAGCCTGGATAGAGGTAGAGGTAGTCATAGTTTTAAAGTCTAAAGGACCTGGGAAAATGTTATCATGCTATAGATTAAGGTAATTAGGCAAAATTCTATATTCTCTATACTTTTGTAACTGCATAAATTAATTTTGAAGGACATAAAGGCACAATAAACAGTCTTATCAGAATTTATTTGACAAGTAATTAATGTCTCCTTTTTGTTGTTCAGAACTATTTGAAGTTCAGGCTTTTAAAACAAATTTGGACTAGCCTCCTTCATTAGCAGTTCAAGTTAATGAATCTATAATGTGCTTTATTATAAGCTTGAGGTATTAACTTTATTCCCTTTGTTCCTAAGTAATAGGAGTGAAACATCTACATCTGATAACATAGAAACTTATCAAGAGAATACAAGGTAAGCTTTTGAAAATCCTGCTACTTTTTTTAAATTAAAAATTTTCTATTCATTCAAATCACCAGATATTGTGCTAGAACTTAGTAGTTTAGAAATAAATAATGCAGTTGCTGATTTTAGGGATCACATTAAGTTAGAAAAGTCTTTAGCTCTCTTCCTTCACCGTGATGATGTTTCTTCCATGCATAGTTTAGGTAAGTTGTCGATATTGAACCATCCCTTGCCAAAATTCAGAGGCATTACAACCCAGTGAAGCATGATCCTCAAAATGTGTGTGTGTGTGTGTGTGTGTGTGTGTGTGTGTTTCATGAAAGGATGCTTTTCTTTTTTTTTCCCCTTTTGGTCCATCGTGTTTATTTATTTATTTTTATTGTTGAAAGTATTATAAATGTCCCCTTTTTTTCACCATTGACCCCTTCTCCCTCACCCCCTCCCGAACCTTCATCATACTATTGTCTGTATACATGGGTTTATCCCACGGAGAGGGACCAGGCTTGAAAGGAAAGGTAGTTGGAGGCGATCAACCTTGTAGGGGAGGGCAGTTAGGGGTGGCCAGGCTGGTAGAGGAGGGAAGTTGGGGGCAAACAGGCTGGCAGGGGAGCAGTTAGACATCAATCAGGCTGGCATGGGAGTGGTTAGGGGGTGATCAGCCTGGCAGGCAGAAGCGGTTAGGGACAATCAGGAAGGCAGGCAGGTGAGCACTTGGGAGCCAGCAGTCCTGAATTGTCTGACTGCCCTTTAGGGGTCCCTGATTGGAGAGGGTGCAGGCTGGGCTGGGGACCCTCCCACTCCCTGCACAAATTTTGTGCACCGGGCCTATATGCATATACGTTCTTTAAAATACTGATCATTCTGGTAATTAGTGCTTTTTCGTTTTTCACTTTTTCCTAGGAATTTTGTATTTAGATTTCCAGAGGCTGTGATAGATATTGATGAAAGTCTTTTCAAAATTAAGTTCCTAGATAAGGGGGGCTTCCAATTGGGGCCACCACAGGATATTAAAAATTTCAGGGTGCATTCAGTGACACCCGTTGGCCTCACATGAATGACTGAATTAAATTCTTTGGACCTCTAACTACTCAGTACATGGAACAGCTGTGCTTGTTTTTGTTTTTTGGCTTAGAGGAATCATAAAAAAATTTACTGAGACATTAACAATACTGTAAACTGAGATTGGGAACATCTGTTGTAGATTACTTATTGAAAACATTTATTTTTCAAAATTAGAGAATCTTTGAATAGTCTAATTATTATAACTTAAAAAAAAAAAACAACCCGTAAGTAATTGACTTAAAAACAGGAGAGCATTATTTCTGGGTCTTGGTTGTGATTTCAAATTTAAGTATACTCCATTTAAAATTGTTTTATAGTTCTGGGCATCCCACCTTTAAGTGTCCCTTGTGTCAAGAATCAAATTTTACCAGACAGCGTTTACTGGATCACTGTAACAGTAATCACCTATTTCAGATAGTTCCTGTGGTGAGTACATGTGTTTCCGATAGCCTTCTGCTTAAAGTATGCTGTTCATTTATTTCACTTTGTGTGAACAATAGGGAAGGTAGTTTTAAATTTGGAGGGGGCATTATCAATAGGGTACATTTTTGTCAACAAAAGACGAAAGGTTTGAAGCAAAATGAGATTTTAGTAATTTACGAAAGAGAAATGAGTGTTATATATTGTGAGTGTTATGTAGGAGAACAGTCTAGAGAAGAGGGAAGTAATGATTGTGAACTGGGGCCTCACTGCTGAGGGGCCAACACCCAGCTCCATAGGGCTGCTCAGGTGCTTGGTCTGTGTCAGATGCAGTCAGCTCAACCTGGCCTGGATCTGCTCCAAGTGAAAACCATATGTAAGAATAAAGTCACTAGGTGTTTTTAAGTTTGGATCCTTGCAGAATCTAGTATGTGAATTCATACAGCAAGGAGGAAAGGAATCATACTTTCTTTTTGGTGCATATGTATCTTTTTTTTATGCCATCTGGAGGGTAAGAAAGGGGTGAGACCTTTTTGGTGAGTGAGGGCAGGATTTCAACATTGTGTTAGTCACCCTACGACCCCTCATTTGGAACATGAGTTCCACAGAAAGTGACTTCAGTTGTGGGGGAAGCAGGAGAAACTTGAGCTGGAAGAGATACTTCCCTTTCAGTTGCACATTTTGATATAGAAGGAAATGTTATAAATAAAATAAGGATTGTAGGTATTTCTAAGCAGTTTTAAAAAAAATGTATTAGGACAAAAATGTGAAAGATTATGCCTCAGTAACTATTGAGGCTGTCCATAAACTCTCCTAGTACTGTGAGAGACTCAGCAGGGTCAGTTACTGTTAAACAAATAGAAGTGCCAAGGCTGTCTCGAGGAGAAACCTCGTATTGGAAGAGATTTTGTTTTTTATTGCATTAGCAAATTTTTATTTGTTTCTACACTATATTCAATATAGCATAGACTTTGGCTAGAGTTCAATTACTAAAGTTCTTTTTTACTTCATTTCATTATGTCATCCATTTATTTTTTAAGATGTACTTCATTTAAAACTTTAAGGATACAATTTAAAGTTTACTATCCTTTCATTTTACTTTTAGGTGAAATAAAGTTTATAATAATTATATAACAGTTATTGTGTGGCTCGAGTTCACATACTTGTTAATGATAACTACCATTACAATTAATATTGTTAAAGGCTGGATGTGGTGTTTCTCTTGAAACACTTGTGTAATTGAAGATTTAAGTAATTGAATGTATAAGACCCTCTTCTCATTGTGTTGTGTTTGTATAGTTTAAGGTCATTTGGTAGACAAACAATCTATTCATGGAATTTGGCTTGTAGAAATGCTTTTCTTGTAGGTGTTTTCGATTATATAAGCTTGTGTTTTAATACTTTCGACAATTATAATGTTTTATTTTCATTGTTTTTTTTATTAAAAACATTGTTTCTCATAGACATGTCCTATTTGTGTGTCTCTTCCTTGGGGTGATCCTAGCCAGATTACTAGGAATTTCGTTAGTCATCTAAATCAAAGACATCAGTTTGATTATGGAGAATTTGTGGTAAGTGAATTCTTTGGATTAAGAAAATACTATTTAAGTATTCAAGTTAAATTAACTTTCTCATTGTAGACGAGTTTTGAGGCAAAGTGTTGTATCATATTAGATGGTTATAGAGCAAGTTCTGTTGTTTTTATAATTATGTAAATTTTGGTTGGTGGAAGTGGTAAAAAGTTTAATATACTGTCCACCTCCTATACTAGAGAGATAATTAATAGATGAAGAGCAAAACCTCAGATCAATAAAATGAGTTAGAGGAGACTAAGGCAGTGGTCTGCAAACTGAGGCTCTAGAGCCATATGCGGCTTATGAGCCAAGGTTTGCTGCTCTGTTGACTAATGAGTTTGCCGACCACTGGTCTAAGGGAAAACTAGCTGCTAGAGAAGTAGAGTTGATACAACAGATAAAGGAGGGTGTATTTTTCATGTAGTGTAAATTGTGTGTTAAACCCATTCTAATAGACATATCTAGCATGGGAGACACATTTTTTAAAATGAGGGAGCTTAATTATCAAGTAAAGCCAGTTAAATTGTAGATTTTGGCCTTAGTTGACTGCTTTTACAGGGTAAGTGAGGGAAGTTTCATAATGTAAAACTGGATCCCCAAAGCAAAACATGGGGTTAATTTCTGCCTTCCAGATGTGCCATCATGATTTTTAAAAAATTAGGTGTGGCCCTTGTTTTATTTGTTGTGAGATTGCATTTTATTCACTTTAGTGAATTAAAACTTTAACATTCATTCCAACAGAGAACAGCTGATACTGTAATTGTTTTCAAGTGTAGGTTAACATAGGCATGTGCAATTCTTTTTAAAAAAATTTATTTTGAGCCAGAATCGGTTTGGCTCAGTGGATAGAGCGTCGGTCGGCCTGTGGACTGAAAGGTCCCAGGTTCGATTCCAGTCAAGGGCATGTACCTTGGTTGCGGGCACATCCCCAGTGGGGTGTGTGCAGGAGGCAGCTAATTGATGTTTCTAGCTCTCTATCCCTCTCTCTTTCTCTCTGTGAAAAATCAATAAAATATATTTAAGAAAAATTGATTTTGAGAGAGAGAGGAAAGGAAAGAGACAAACATTGTACCTGCAAACTTTTGGTGTACGGAACGACATTCCAACGGAGCTATCCCCGCCAGGGCAGAATTATAGTTATTCTCGATAAGTGTTTATTTTGTGGAATTTGCATTTTTAATCATACTATTTCAAAATAACAATTCAAACATATGTAAAATTTAGGTGTACTCTTACAATTTTAACATTTTATGAAGTAATTGTAGATTATTCTTAAATTCTCATTGTAAGAAAGGTTACTGTGTCTGGAGATCTGTGTAACTGGGAAAACAAAAACCTATTTGGTGACCCACTTTGGATCTGTCTGGCAGGTTGTTTTACCTTGCCACAGAGAAATACATCATTTTCCTTACTTGAGGTTGTCAGTGCAAGCCTTTTTGTTCTAAAGCAAACCCATAGACATGACAGCAAGTAGACTTTTTAAAGTTAAGGATTAGCAGTATAAGATTGGCTGAGCTATAGTTTTTAGCTTCATGTGATGGCTAAGAAACTGTTATTTAACTCTGATTCAATAAATGCTTTTTCTTTTCTTTTAAAAAAAATATTGATATTTTTACAGAGAGGAAGGGAGAGAGATAGAGAGCTAGAAACATCAATGAGAGAGAAACATCGACCAGCTGCCTCTTCACACCCCCTACCGGGGATGTGCCCGCAACTAATGTACATGCCCTTGACCGGAATCAAACCCCGGACCCTTCAGTCCTCAGACCTACGCTCTACCACTGAGCCAAACCAGTTTCGGCAATGCTTACTTTTTCTAAAATAAATTTATTTTACCTTCAGACATTGTTACCCTTTTCTAGGAGTCACACAAAATTTATGATTGTAGTTCACTCTTAACTGTACTTTGAATTTATGATTTATCGTAAGGCGCTTTTAATTCTCAACTTTCTCTGCTGATCCTTTCTATTTATCAATTATTCTTAAATAATTATAATTAAACTTAATTTTTATTATAGTTCATTTATTTAAAAGGTTATATGTTGTAAAAAAACTTTTTCAACTATGTGTAGTGTGTGCTAAGATGTGTAACATATTGGGCATAGTATTGAATAGTGGAATATATTTTTCTATTGATATGTTAATGTTGTTGTTTTTAGAATCTTCAGCTAGATGAGGAAACCCAGTATCAAACTGCTGTTGAAGAATCTTTTCAAGTAAACATCTGAAGGCTACAGACATCCCAGCATCTTTGTGCCTGCAAGTGCCATCTTTAAGGAGAAAACTACACACAGCCACCGTTTCAGTAACGATGTGTATGTTAATAAAAGCAATTCAGTCTATTGTTTCAGGTTTTAAATTGAAAAATAAAGGTGGGCCATCTAAGCATTTCTTTCTCTTGAAAAGTTAAAAATGAATGTTAGGACATTGTCTCTAAAAGCATTGAAAGGATTCTGTTTCCCTGATGAAATGGCGAAAAGGGAATTCTTGTTGTGCTTTATCTTTTTTATATTGTACATTCTGGAACTTCTCACGCTGCTTTCGGACTTGGTGCGGTTTCTCCCAGGGACGTTGTTGAACACAGGTAACACAGTGGCAAGTGCAGAAAGACGAGGTTGGCACGAGCCTAATGAACGTGAGCCAGTTGTCAGCGTTGCAGAACGGAGACTTGAAGTGCTGATGCAACAATCCAAAGGAAAACATTTAATACAGATTCTAGCTGAAGAATTCACCTCTAGGAACACGGTATTTATATAACACTTAGTATTTTTGAAGACTAGTGAGATTTCTTTAATAATTTTAACTGTTTAAAAGTAAAAGCTCAATGTAAGGATATGTCCTTTTTCTTTTGCTATTAGAAGGAAATGGATTTCTTTGGCGGGCAGTTGCTAATTTCAAATCTTGTTTGTTTGGCTGACTAATTTATAAGCCTCTTATATTAAGTTGAATTTACAGCTCTTTGGCTTCAGAATTTTTCAATAGTCAGTGTTTCTCACTAGCTAAGATGAAACTTTTATTAGAAAAGTTTTCAGTTGGATCTGTGGTATGTCCTACATACATATTTAAGTGAGACGTTTGGCTTCATGATCTCAGTTGAGAAATTCAAGCAAAGCTAAAGATGCATATGTATAATACACACGCATGCAGTTTGTATACAGGATTTCTATTCAGATTTTAAAATAGATAAGCAATATGGGATTTAAGTGTTTACTTGATTTGATTAACATTTTGTATATCACCACATTTTTAAAAGGTAACAGCCCAATGCTAAGTGGGCTAGTTGGCTGCTGTTACACCTTAAAAATTGAGTTTTTACACACAATTACCTGTCTTTATGGTGCTCTTTGTTCTCACTGATAATGCATGACTGAAGTGGTGACACATTTTCCAGCCGCTCTGTTTCACTGCTTTTTAGTCAGACTGGGTTTGTTTATTCTTAGTATTCATTCATGAGAATCATAAAGTAACTTGTACTGGACGGCCCAAATCACAGAGTGAACGCTGAGGAGTGGGTCAGCTGACATTCCATGCTAATATGCAATGTTCAGGCTTTCTTTAAAAGAACATAAAACTTCAGAAGTAGTTGCTAATATGTACATGCATTGTATAAAAAGGGATATTTTGGTTTTGTTAAAACCCTTGTTGACTTTTATACAGTGAACATTTTTTTAAACTTGATTTAATAAAAATGTTAATTTTGGAAGTGGAGTTTTGTAAACAATGTTTCTCAAACAGTGATGACTTTATGGGTAGTAACAGTCACCAAAAGCCATGCATCTTAATGAGCTGATGCCTTTGTCATTCAGGAGAGTGATGCTTACTGCTAGCTGGAAGTGTTTTCTGCAGTTACACAAGTGTAATTGTAAGAATAGCTGTTTAACTCTTTAATAAGAGACTTGACCATAGATTTTTTTCTAACTTAAAGCAATAACGTTAGTACTTTCTTTCAAAATTTAATACTTCCCAGTATGTCAAGTTAAATTATTTTGGGATGTGAGAGCTTGAAAGGAAAGTTGTAGTAGAGATCATCTTGATGAAATTGTGTTTTGAAATTTTGTGGATTAGTTCAGTATCACTAATAGTCTCGTGTGTCTTTTATATAAGCTTTTTCATAAAGGAAATATTGACTGTATTTGCTATTATCTGGGAACTCCTCAGTATGGAAATGTTTGTTTAAAATCTCCCCTCTTGTCATTGGATTAGAAATAAGGTTAGGCTTTACAGATTTTCAGTTTAAATTCCTGAAAAGGTTCTTATTTTTAATATGCTTATAACTGAGTCAGGATAAAGGAGGGAAATTGTATTGATACTCATCCCGAAATTCCACACTATCACCTAGGGAAGCGATTTCTTCAACAAATTACTGTTTATGTTGTTAAACAGAGTTTTATTTGAGATGTATTGTTTTATTTTTCAATTAAAAGTGGCTTTCTCCTACTTGTGTGTCTAATTAAAATTTTGTCTAGAGGCAAACATGATAACATTTAATTCTCATAACCCACTCTGCAAAATGTGTAGGAGATAATCTATTATTTTGCACCGAAAAAGTGGATAGGAGAAAGCTACCACATATTGATGATGCTTTATGTTGGATTTAACTTTATAAACCTATTTTATCTTTATTTCAAATGTTAATCAACTTATAAAGCTATTTTATTAAGTACTAGAGGCCCAGTGCTTGAAAATGGTGCACTCAACGGGGGGGGGGGGGGTCCGGGGGTCCCCCTGGTCCCCCTGGTCCCCCTGGTCCCCCTCAGCCTCTGCCTCTTGCAGTCCGGGAGCCCTGTGGGCCTAAGCTGTCAGACATCCTTAGTGCTGCGCTGAGTTGCACTCCCCCTGTGGGAGCACACTGACCACCGGGGGCAGCTCCTGCGTTGTCCTTCTGTCCCCTGGTGGTCAGTGTGCATCTTAGTGAGCGGTCATTCTGCTGTTCGGTCTGTTTGCATATTAGCCTTTTATTATATAGGATTCATGCATCAAGCTTTTCAAGCCCTATTAGCAACCAGGCAGAAAGATAGTTAATGGGTTAATAAATACTTTTATAGAGAGAAGTCCCCTTAAGTAAGGTATCCTGGCTATAAGAATATATTGCCCAGTACAATAACGTGTATACCTGCTGGGCTGGTCAGTAAGTGTGATCTTTAGTGAATCATCATTTTTATAGAAACCCTTTGGCTGCTACTCAAAGAATAAACTCTTTGAAGAAGTGGTGACATTTTAGTTTTTATAGAACAGGTGTGACCCAGAAAGCGTGTACATGCATGTAGTTTACAACTCAGAAGTATGAAATACTCATTCCATTATATGATTTAGTGTGCAATGTAATTTTATTACATAGTACAATTTGAAAAAGGAGGAATTCCAGGAATGAGTTACATTTAAGTGGCTAAAAATACATGGGAACCTCAAGAAAATGGATGTTGTCCTGGCTGGTTGGGCTCAGTGGAAAGAGGGTTGGCCTGTGGACTGAAGAGTCTTGAGATTGGTTCCCGTCAAGGGCACATGCCTGGGTTGCGGGGCCGAAACCGGTTTGGCTCAGTGGATAGAGTGTCAGCCTGTGGACTGAAGGGTCCCAGTTCGATTCCAGTCAGAGGCATGTACCTTGGTTGTAGTCACATCCCCAGTAGGGGCTGTGTAGGAGGCAGCTGATTGATGTTTCTCTCTCAATGTTCCTAACTCTTTTTCCCTCTCCCTTCCTCTCTGTAAAAAATAAATAAAATATATTTTAAAAAAAGAAAATGGATGTTACAGCCTCACCCCCACTAACAGCAACCGTCCAATCCTGGGGCCAAGAGAGGCCAGGTGCTGCAGTCCCTGAAATGGAGGGAATGTGTTCCATTGTGTCCTTGGCTGGAAAAGTTGCACTAAACGTCCGTACAATTTCCTATGTCACGGGGATTCTTAAAAGAGTGCAACGGTCAACTTAAGATGAGCAGAGCAGGGAACACACATGAGCAGAGCAGGGAACACACATGAAGAATTCGGACCGTACCACGGAGGTTATGGAGGAGCAGAAATCACTCGAGGTGTGAGGGAGGGGATTTCCTGTTTTCCTAAATGGGCACCTGATCCTGGAAGTGCGCCACGTGCACCATGGCCACAGCCTTTGTCAGCGGCTCGGGCCCGGAAAGAAGCATCCTGAGGATCCCCGCAGGCCCCGGGTTCCTACCTCTAGTCCCAAGTCACCGCCACCACTAACTCCGGGGGCCACGCATGGTGTGCTGCTTCCATGCCCGGCGCATGGGAGTGTGTGCACTCGGGGCAGGGGCCCTCGGGAAAGGGGATTGCCGCGGGGGGCGGGTGTCAGCCGCAGCCTGGCCTCCCTCTGCGGGAGGCAGCTGGCGGGCCCACCTGGGGCAGTGCCAGCCGGCCAGTGGCTGGCCCTGCACCTCCTACTGCCCCGCTGCCGCCATTGGTCACCACCGCCCCCTCGCCCCCAATCGTCCACTCCCTCTGCCCGCTGGTACGGGCCTTGGTGGGCCTGACACCGCCTGCTCACCAGTTCCGCCCCCCACCTACTGGTGGTTCCCCCATTCAATCGATTTGCATATTACACTGAATTAGATGGGATACAAATGGAAGCACCCAATAAAAATGATGGCATTTGCTTAACATTGTTTTGTGGTTTTTTATGTCAGTTTTCCATTTAGTCAACAGCTTACCAATGTAGAAACTTGTCTTTTGTCCAGAACAGAGAAGCTTGAAAGTAGCTTTTTAAAGCTACTTTTTTGTGGATCCTCATTTCAAGGATATTCTTCCATTGATTTTTAGAGAGAGTGGAAAGGGGAAGGAGAGAGAGATGTGAGAGAGACACGTCGATTGGTTGTCTCCCGCACGCGCCTGACCAGAGCTGGGGATTGAGCCTGCAACCAAGGTATGTGCCTTGACTGTAATTGAACCCAGGACCCTTCTGTCCGCAGGCCGATGCTCTATCCACTGAGCCACACCAGCTGGGGTTGAAGCTGCTTTTTAATGTCCGTGAACATCATGTTAGATGTATGTGAAGCACCTGAGGCTGGGTGTGTGTGTGTGTACTCGCGCCAAATCTAAGTAAATATGGAAAATGGCTGGTCCTTCCCTCACGATAACTGAGGAAAGGCAGGTGACGGTGTGCCCTAGTGGCCTTCCACGGCTCCTACCGGACCAAGCTGTGGACAGGACCGGGCGCTCTGTTCCCAGGGCATTCTGTCCACACAGGGTCTGAATAGGCACGCGAGGGTGGTGCTTTCTGGGAACAGAGGCCAATGCTACTGACAAACTACAAGGGCTGCAGTAGGTACAGAAGAGGGGGTGAGTAGATCTTTGCGGGGACACTGAGAGCATTTGGAACAAGCAGGCCTAATTTCTTTGTTAAATGACCTGGTTTTGATGATCCTGTAGGTTGATGCTCGTGTGGTTTTGGGCAAATACTGTAGCCTCTCAATGGATTGTGGGGACGGTGCAAATGAGTACAGGAAGAGCTTACCCAGCCCGTTGTTCTTACGGTCACTGTGCGTGCAACACGTGAAGTTCTGGGAGGAGAGAGAGCAGGGCCACGTCCATCCTCCTTTTTCTCTGCCCTACTAGGTGCCAATGTGTGTTTTTCTGTGATTTTAAAAAATATATGTTTATTGATTTCAGAGAGGAAGGAAGAGGGGGAGAGAGAGAAGCATCAATGAGAACCATTGATGGCTGCCTCCTGCACACCCCCCTCTGGGGATCGAGCCCACAACTCAGGCATGTGCCCTTGGCCGGAATGGAACCTGGGACCCTTCAGTCCGCAGGCCGATTCTCTATCCACTGAGCCACACCAACTAGAGTATTCAGGGATTTCTTGGAGAGATCAGTCTCAGCCAGTTTCCAGGGATGGATGGGCTGTGAGAAGAGGGTTGCTTTAGAGTAAGAATCTTGAAAGGAGAAAATTCTAAGGAAAGAGAACAGACATCCAGTATTGCAGGATTTGTTCAAACTCTTATCTCAGGAACCCCTAAGGTTCAGTGTAAGCTCTTGTTTTGGAGAAAAATGAGTTACCCTAAGTTTAAGGGAGTCTGTTAAGAGAGATATGGAGTGCTGGGGGCTGGGGAGCAGAGTGCCCGCTCCCCCCCCCCCCACCCAAACAGCAGGGCTCTCCCGGGGCCTGGGATTCTAACTTCCTCCCAGCCCCAGGCTCGGGCCTCTGCTGGGCCTGCGCTCCCGCCTGGACCTCCTGTGGAGACATCACTGACCCCTTCAGAGAGAGTCCGCTCCTCCCAGGCCCGGGGTAAGAAGGTGGCATTACAGCTGTTGCCCCAGGTCCCACACCCCGCTCCCCTCAAGGCTGGCAGGGCAGTGGCTAAGGTGCTCAGTGCCGGCTTAGGAAAGGAATCTGTTCTTCCTTGTGGAATACTGGGGTTTTAAAATAAAAATTACAGGCGGTTACAGAGAAAACGATTATCACGTCTAAACCCCAAAGTGCTGGGCAAACCTGCCAGCGCTGTAAGCTCTGGGGACAAGTGGGCCTGAAGGATGCCCAGTGCGAAGGTGCATTCTCGTGAGCCTCCCCAGGAGACTGGCAGATGCAGGGGAAGGAGCACAGCTTTCTCCTCTGTACCTGTCACAACAGGAGCACTTGGCTGCTAAAAGCCAGGCAGGTGAATGGTAGTGGTGGAGGTGCAGAAGGTACAAGGCATGGCTTCCTGTTACCAAGGCAGGGAGGCACGCTTAAATGAAAAGGCTGGGTGAACACACCTGTGACAAACAAACTTATCTTTATGGTAAACAAGGAGGCGGAGCCATCTCCTCAAGCTGGAAGTTGAGACTTAAACAAGAGAAAGGCTGGTGGGTAGGAACTGGTCCACAGCCAGGAGCGGACACCGTTTCCAGGTGATCAGCCGGAAGTGGTCAGGGGAAGAATGGCTTGGGGCCAGGTCAACAGCTGGAAGTGGTCAAGTGGAGGAGGCCGTGGGGCCCTGTGAATGAGGACGAGGGTCACAAGGGGACACAAAAGCCCCACCTTCCCGTGGTCCAGACTGGATGCCAGAAGGTCCCTATCCTCAAGGAAGGACTTAACACAGCTCCCTCCTTGATTTCAATTGGTTGAAAAGAAAACACTAAGGATAATTCCATGCTCATATAGTTGTATAAGTGTATGAACTAGGATTCGGGTAGAACAGCAGAAAAGAACTAGCTTTCCCTGTGTGGATGACTGATAGCTGAGGGGATAGCCAAGTCACAAGACTTCAGGGGGATTTTTGGACCAGATCACTCTGCTCCTGGGATTGATTAAAGAAATTTTTAAAAATATACATTTTACTGATTTTTTACAGAGAAGAAGAGAGAGAGACAGAGAGTTAGAAACATCGATGAGAGAGAGAGAGAGAAAGAGAGAGAGGGAGACATCGACCAGCTGCCTCTTGCACACCCCCTACTGGGAATGTGCCCTCAACCAAGGTACAAGCCCTTGAACGGAATTGAACTGGGACCTTTCGGTCCTCAGGCCGACGCTCTATCCACTGAGCCAAACCGGTTTTGGGCTGATTGAAGAAATTTGATGTGACTGGACACTGTCCTCAGACACACCTGCCGGAAGCAGTGACTGCCCTAGGCTGGCAGTGGGAACCACATCCAGGACAGAGGCCCCATGGCTGCAGCTGTCTCCCCCTGGGTCCCGGCCACTCATCCTCCTGCTCAGTCCACAGTGTGATTCCACAATCGTCTTCACACAGCCCCTTCCTGCCTCCGGGCCTGCGATAACGCATGCCACCTTGGCAGAAACTGGTCCTCCGGCTATTCCAAGCGGCTGCAACCCCCACAGCTGGGTGGCAGAGGGAAGAAATCTCATGGGTCAAAAGAAGAGAAACCAACGCTGAAATGGCACTATCCTCCACAATAAATTGCAGGAAAGCCTTACACATCAAACCTGTGGGCTTCAACTAAAGCAGAACTCAGAGAGAAATTCGTAACTTTATTTTTAAAAAAATGTATTTTATTGATTTTTTACAGAGAAGAAGGGAGAGAGATAGAGAGCTAGAAACATCGATGAGAGAGAATCATCGATCAGCTGCCTCCTGCACACCCCCCACTGGGGATGTGCCTGCAACCAATGTACATGCCCTTGACCAAAATCGAACCCGGGACCCCTCAGTCCACAGACCGATGCTCCATCCACTGAGCCAAACTGGTCTTGGCGAAATTTGTAACTTTAACCAGTTAACTGACACGTGTCCAAAATGGAAACCATCCACATATTCCACAATACTTTGAATTAATTTTAAAAATCAATTTGCAATGAATTATTATAAAAAATAAATGTATTACAATTCGGGTGTTCTTGAATATTTTCAGCTGAAAATTCTCACCAAAAAATGATTTTAAAGGTGGTCAGGGTGGCCATTTAGGGAAAACATTTTTTTATAGACACGCACGTGGCGTGTGGGGAAGGCCCACGGCTTGCTTCTGCAGACGCTTATGGCTTACAATGGGTTAACCCACATTAGAAAACGGGAAAGAGAATCAGTAAACCAAGAATGGAACTCATAGGCAACGAGGTCACGATGGCCGTTTAGTGTTTTCATGTCCCTGCAAGCCCCCCCCTGACAACCAAGCAAACCTGGTAAGATATCCCCCTCCGCAAACAAAACAAATCAACAACAACAACACAAAGAATCTCTTCAACCAAATTAGGTGACAGGAAAGCCATCAAGCCCCGCGCTATGGACAAGTGCATCCAACCAGCCCCATTGGGACGTGGCAACAAAAATGAAAAATCCCACCAAAACCGGTTTGGCTCAGTGGTAGAGCGTCGGCCTGCGGACTGAAAGGTCCCAGGTTCGATTCCGGCCAAGGGCATGTACTTTGGCTGCAGGCACATCCCCGGTAGGGGGTGTGCAAGAGGCGGCTGGTCGATGTTTCTCTCTCATCGACGTTTCTAGCTCTCTATATCTCTCCCTTCCTCTCTGTAAAATATCAATAAAATATATTTTTTTAAAATGAAAAATCCCTCCCACACAATCACCCCCGAAAGGCAAAGGCGGCACCCGCACCTATAGATCTGAGAGCATCCTGTGTGTGGAAGGGAAGTCCCACGAGCTGAAAGGTGTGGGAACAGCAAAAATAATGGTATGCAGACATAGGCGGAACAGGCCAAAGGCAGCATAAGTCCTCGGAAATCTCACATGGATCGGCCTGTCCAGCTCTAGGCTGGGGCGGAGCTGGAGCAGTGAATCTCCACGAGTCCAACCTCTATTTCAGAGACAGAGAAGGGGCCAAGAGAAGGGCCTTGTGCTCACTCATTCAAATACAACCCCACCCACTGCTTGGGTGCTCGGCGTGTGCCCGTCTGGCCTTAGCCTCCTCCCATTCACTGTCTTAAACCAACCTCAGGGTTGGCTATTATTAACATTATTGTCTCAAACCAGCCTCACAGCAGCCAGTCTGAGTGAGGCATCGCCAGCTCCGTGTTGAACAGCAGGCAGCCGGCGTTCGGAGCCGCTGAAGGCCTTGCTCAGATCGCACGGCGAAGCGTGCTCAGCCCACTCACCTCCTGCCAGCTCTCCGCCGGTCTTCCCTCCTGGGCCTGCCTGCCGCCGTCTGGGGCTGGGTCCAGAGGTGCCACCGGGCAGTGACGGACTTTGCCCAGGCGTGTTGCTCAGATGGGGCCGAGCGTGGTGACGGGCAGTGGCCGGGGGGTGAGCAGGGCTTCCCGCTGGTGGAGGCTGTGCCAGCCAGCCCGGCCCTGAGCCCGGGCCCCAGGGTGAGGACACGGGCCAGCTGTACTGCCCGCCAGGCCCCCGGGGCCACGGATTTCTGTGACATCAGCCAACACAGCCTCCTAAAGCAGTGTCTCCCAAAGAGTGGTACACGCACCTCCAGGGAGACGGGAGGAGTTTGGTGGGGATATGCACTGCACCGTGCTTAGCTGCACCTCATTCTACATTCTCATGAGTCAAGTCAAGACAGTCTTGTGAGGCATGAGATGGTCCGGTGTGCACATAAATGTTATTTATAATATAACTTATTTATATTTTATTACGAATAATTTTATTTTTCATTTATTATTTTGTGTATGTACTCAAAAAAGAAAAAATATATATTTTGATTGACATTAAAATACACCCATTTTTTTGACGAGGGGTACTCAGCGTTACAAAAATTTGACACATATGTCAAACGTTTGGGAAGCACTGCCCTAAGGGATGCCGGCCAGCGGTCACAGGCTCTCAGACTTGCCTGAGCATTTGCTACCGGGTCCCACTAGGTGTCTCTGTTACTTTATTTTTCTGGTGCCTGCGGAGAAACAAGCTGCGTAAAAATATTGGGAGCCAGGTGTCTGGGCTGCCCGGAATTCCGTGGTCTTCAGAGGAATTAGACTTCTGCAGACAGAGCTGTGGGTGAGAGAGGGGTTGAGAAGAGGACTGACATGTTTCCGAGGCCCCTGCCTGCCAGCCAGTCTGTGTGCCTCTCCGTGAACGACAGCCAGCCCCGAAGTAAAACTTGGCATGTGCAAAGCGCTGTTGTAGGCTCTTTTTAAAAAATATATATATTTTATTGATTTTTTTACAGAGAGGAAGAGAGAGGGATAGAGAGTTAGAAACATCAATGAGAGAATCATCGATCAGCTGCCTCCTGCCCACCCCCTCCTGGGGATGTGCCAGCAACCAAGGCACATGCCCTTGACCGGAATTGAACCTGGGACCCTTCAGTCCGCAGGCCGACGCTCTATCCACTGAGCCAAACCGGTTTCAGCTGTTGTAGGCTCTTCACAAACCTTAAACTCAGGCCCGGCCTTAGACAAGGGGTGGGGTCCCAGGTCAGCACCAGCAGCGGTTGCTGCAAGGTGGGGTCCGAGCGGACCTGCGGGAAGCCTCCAAACTGCATCCTTTACCCAGCTTTTAACTGCCCCGAGAGTCCCCCCTGCGGAAATGTATTTCTTTGGCTTAAGGCGTCAGCCTCTGTTGAAGTACAAATACCACCTGCGGTTGTTCTGGTGCCAGATATTCCTAGGGGGATGGTACACTGTGTGGATCGGGTGTGGCTCCATGACTCGCTGTGAGTGGGCATAACGGGAGTCCCTTCCAGCTGGCAGCCCGCTGGGCAGGGCACAGCTCTGCACACGGCCTCCCCCCTCCCTCCCTCTGTCGCCGTGACCCGCAGTCTCTAGTCAGCGTCTGCTCCAGCCGTCTGGGTCCCGGGGGAGAGATGTTAACCTCTGTGGACGTGTGGTACGCGTGAGGAATACCTCTGCAGGATGGTATACTCTGATGAGGGGGTGGGCAAACTTTTTGACTCGAGGGCCACCGTGGGTTCTTACACTGGACCGGAGGGCCGGCACAAAAGCAGCCTGACCATGCTGGCACTCTCCTCTTGGGCTGCTGGGGAAGGAGCGGAGGGGAGAGCAAGAGAACCCTCCGCTCTTTGGGCTCCTCGGGCCGGATAGAACAGCCGAACGGGCCGTAGTTTGCCCACGGCTGGTCTAGTCCATCTGAGGGATGCCCAGCAGAGCACACCAATCCAGTGGCCAGCCATTAACGCCTTCCTGTGAGTTTCCACGGAGCCAGGACCCTGGGGAAACTGGAACTTTACTGGGAGGAAAACAGAGTAACGATCTACACTAGTTACTCTCCACGAAGGTTCCAAACAGTACAGCCTCCTGGGGCAAGTTTTCCTGAACTTGAACCTGGGCTGACTGCAGGCCTTGCTGGGTCAGTGTTGAGGTGGATGTGATACTGGGGCAGCCGAGGCCAGGTCCTGAGAACTCTGAGTCTCCTGGAGCCGTTCCCACCCTAACGAACGTGCCCCTTCCTCCTCCCCAGCCGCTGTCTGGGAAGACGGAAGCCGAGTGCTCAGATGCAGAGTCTGTTTCCCCATCTGGGAGGAGGGAGCCGTGGTCCCCGCACCACAAGGTTGTTGTGAGAAGGGAGGGCAGAGCCCGGGCCCTTAGACACTCAGTGCGCAGGACCATTTAATGCCTCCCACCACCGCAGCAGGCGAGGCTGCCGTATTCCCCCCTACAGAACCGGCTCCGCGCTTTCTCTCCCAGCCTAGTCGAGGAGCACCGCAGGAAGCAGTCTCCCAAATAGTGCGAGACAGGGCTCTCCCTGACGTCCTACGGGAGTGACTTCCACAGGGTTTCACTCTCTCGGTCCTTCTTCCCCGTCCCTCTCCTCCTTTGGGAAAACGGTTCCTCAGCTGAGTCAAAGGCCACACAGGGGCTCCCTGCCTGCCCCTGACCATCTCCCTCTGCTCCTTCTGTGCTCCACGCCTCTTCTCCCAGGAAAGCAGACAGACCGCTTTCACTCTTAGCTCCTTGGGGTTCCTCAGAAGAAGTGAGCAGCTCCTGAGAGAATGAATGGGCATTGAAAAGAGATCCAGGATGTGATGGTTAGTTAGTTAGTTAGTTAGTTAGTTAGTTAGTTAGTTAGTTTTCTTTCCTTGAGCTTTATTGTTCAACCAGGGAGGCTACACAAGTAGTAGTTCCTCAAGGCAGCACTTGTCATTGCGATAGTTTTACATGCCAACTTGACTGGGCCGAGGGCTGCTGAAATGTTACTTCTGGGGGTGTCAGTGGCTGTGTTTCTGGAAGAGATCTCGAGATTGGATTGGTGAGTAAGGTAGACGGCCCTCACCCATGTGAGCGGGCATCAGCGAGGCCACGGAGGCCCCCAATAGAACAAAAAGGCGGAGAAAGGGTGAATTCGTTCTCTCTGCTTGAGTGGGGACGCCCGTCTTCTCCTGCCCTCAGGACATTGGTGCTCCTGGTTCCCTGGCCTTTGGACTCAGACTGAATTTCATCCCTGGATTTCCTGGTTCTTCAGCTCACAGGTGACAAACTGTGGTACCTCTTGGCCTCCATAATTGCATGAACCAGTTCCTATAATATTTTTTTTTGACAAAAACTAAAATCACTTTAATTCCTTGGAATGCTCTTAGAATCCTGGAGCTAAGATCATAAAAATTATTTTGGTCTTTTATATGTCAATGTTCAAGAAAGAGGTTCTCTCTTTTACCTTTAGTGGTAGAGACCCCCTAAGAAGATGATAGATAGATGATTGATAGATAGGTAGGTAGGTAGATAGGTAGATAGATAGATAGATAGATAGATAGATATCTTCTATCAGTTCTGTTTCTCTGGAGAATGCTGATAACACAGGAGTTCTGGTATCCAGTGCTGGTTCTTTCATTTACTTTTTGATAACTGAGTTGCCTACATACATGATGAGTTCACAGTAAGCTCCTGTTACTGGGTGTATTCAAGCACAGCTCCGAAAACAGCCTCGGCTGGCCTTCCTTTCAGTGGATAAATGACTAACTTAGTAAACTATTTGTCTTGAGGGCACTAGAGAGCCATGAAGGAATGTTGAAGCATTTTACACTTGTTACAAGTCTTGTTTCAGACTGTGACACAAGCAAATGCTCATTTATAAAGATTACAGTGGCAGCAGGTGGTGAAGGGATTAGGGTGGAGAGGCCTGGGGGTTGGGAGACCTTTGGGAAAGTATTGTGGTGATCCAGGAAACACTGAAAAGGCCCAAATGGAGGCATTGCTCCCTCTGGCATCTAGCATGTTCACTCACTCCACAAATACAGGTATCAAGCCCCGAACATGGTTCAGGCGTCCTAGATAGTAAAACCCTAATACGAAAATCAACTCAACGGCCGAACTTTCAGCAGAATGACCCGTCGGTATGACCACCAGGGACAGACGCTTAATGCAGGAGCTGCCTCCCGCCAGGGAAGCTCCTCTGTGGAGTGTCTGCCCTCCCCTTCCCCCCCAAGGGAGGCAGCCAGCCACAGTGATGGGGGAGGAGGGCCAGCTAGTAGGTGGCACCAGTCTGCCAGCCAAGGCTGGTGCCAGCCGGTGGCCCCCTGATTGCCCCACCCATTGGTCTCCCCCAAGATCAACCCTGATCGCCACCCAGGCCTAAGGACCCTACCCTATACATTGGGAACAGTCTCTTGGATTTAAAAATTAAAGCCTGGCCAGGCTGCTCGGACACTGACAAAACAGGATGACGCAGCGATGACCTGCATGGACTCTGGCTTCCATGTTTTGTGGTCAGCCCTGATCCTGACACTTATAACTGTGTGACAACGCCAGTTACTTACCTTCTCTCTGCTTCAGTTTTCCACCCATAAGATGGGGGAGATGGTACTACTGCCATTTTCCAAGTATGGTCCCTGGTGCTTGCAGCATCCCAGACTGCGAGAGGGATGTCCAACTGCCGGTTTAGGCCAAGTCCCCGGGATTGGGCTAAACCAGCAGTCAGACATTCCCTGAGGGTGCAGGCTGGGCTGAGGGACCCCCTCCCCCATCCACAAGAATTTCATGGACTGGGCCTCTAGTATATTAATATCGGGGATTATTATGGAGGACAAGAAGGGTATACACCATATTGTTTTGTTATTTAACTGTTCTCATTAACTTACTCCTTGGCCAAGTTAGAGTTTTCTTTTACATTTTGCTCGATAAACAGGAACTGAATTGAATTGAGTTGGCATCATATGCTAATCGGCATAAATCCCACAATTCTCCAGGCAGATGAGTAAACCTTGGATCAAAGAGATAGACAGGACATGTCACCTAGGGTCACAGGAAACACTCCCACGTCCCAGTTCCTAAATTACTCACAAGTACCCGCAGAAGGTGGGCTGCAGGAGACACGGTAACATCCCCCGTGCACTCGTTCTTGCAAGTTCTCAGGCTAAGTCCTGGGTGCAGAGGCCCCGGCTGCCGGGGGCTCTGGTGCCACTCCCCACCGCCAGCTGAAGTTCCCATAAATATGTGGGAGGAGACAGGAAAGAGAAGGTAGGGGAGAGAGGAAGGAGGAGGGAGAAGACGAGTTTAACAACAAAGGGGGTGGGGTGGGGGAAGGGGGAAAGAGCACCCTTCTTGGTGTTTCTAAAAATAGCTCCTCTCAAGCAACCTCATTCAAAGATGCTCAAATATGAATGAGCTAGAGACCCCTTGCTGTTATCACTGGGAGAGTGTTTGAAGGGGAACGCGTCGCCTGATGTGTGTGACAGTGCAGACCCAGAGGACCTCTTCCTCATCTCCCGCAAAACAGCTGTTCAGGGCCGTGTGGCCACCCTTGGTGTTTGGGCAGGTCAGTGTTGGGGTTGGTGTTTGCCGGAGAGAGGAGAGGGATTAGGACCAAAATGATGAGCAAAATCAAAATGGCGGCACACTTGTCAACTGCTCTTGTGTTCAACTTCACTTTCCAACCACATGTTCATATTGTTCGTTTCCACTCCAGGACAACGTGGGATCGGGCCTCAGCTTTCCACTAGCAGGTCTGGAGCCTTGACACACAACTTGTCTGGGTCTCAGTGTCTTCCCCGTATCGCAGGCCCCCTTCCTGAGTGGCTGTGAGCATCCCGTGTGAGCACTGTCCACAGAGGGGCTGGGAAAGGTGGAGGTGCTTTAAAAACACATGATATTGTTGATTGTCGACTCATCACCCATTCCTCCCCCAAACTGTGACTCCCGCTCTCTCTCTCTCTCTCTCTCTCTCTCTCTCTCTCTCTCTCTCTTTCACACACACACACACACACACACACACACACACACACACATATTCACCATTCATTCAATCCATTATTCACACGTTCCACAGAATTTTTTTAGAATACACTATGTGCTAGGCAATGTTCTAGGCAGTGGGCTGTATCAGGAACAAAATATCACTCTTTTAAAAATATTTTTTATTTATTTTTTACTGAGAGGAAGAGAGAGGGATAGAGAGTTAGCATCATCGACGAGAGAGAAACATCGCCTCCTGCACACCCCCTACTGGGGATGTGCCCGCAACCAAAGTACATGGCCTTGACCGGAATCGAACCTGGGACCTTTCAGTCCACAGGCCGACGCTCTATCCACTGAGCTAAACTGGTTTCGGCCACAATGTCATTCTTGCAGCTTATATTTTAGTGGGACAGGATAGAAAAGAAGCCAATAAACAGAAGATATGTCAGGTGGTGACAAATTAATATAAAAAACAATAAAATATACTATGAAAACCTTAAGTATCAATACTACTCTGGTAAAAGATAGCACCTTGCATGCATGCGTGTGCGTGCGTGAGAGAGTGTGCGTGCGTGTGTGTGTGTGTGTGTGTGTGTGTGTGTGTACATGCGCACCTTCTGGGGAGGGCTGGGAGGGAAGGGCAGTGGGGACCGGAAATGGAAGCACATTACGCACACAGGCACGCGTGCATGAGTATAGTCTGACAGTGAGAACTGGGATGGAACCGTTCTGATTCTGGAAGAACATAGAGTCCAATTCCTGTGGATCTGTGAGTCACTGCTCTGGCTTTGTCAGGACGGGGCAGGGAGAGCGTCTAGACAGGGTGCCCCGGGCTCAGCGGCAGGGACCGGCTGTGGGAAGCCCAATGGGAAAGCAGCTGGGGGTGCACCGGTCAGCACCCCTTCCTCTCAGCAGAGGTCAAAGCAGAAATGAGGAGGAGGTGGCACCGCCCTGGAATCTCAGAGGCCTTCCTCTCTCTCCTTCCTCAGGCTCAGTGCCTCCCTGAGAACATCAGCCTGGAGACTGCAGGCCCATCGCCCGCCCTGCTCTCTCCATGAGGCGAGAGGGCAGACTTTTCTCCCCCTCCCCCTCCCCCCTCCCTGGCTCTAGCCAGGCCTCTCTCCTCTGGGCTCACCTGGGTTGTGCCTCCAATTCGGGAAGGTGTAGCTTAGGAAGAGTTCAGAACGTAGTGGACCCCCCCCCCCCATATTTGGCGGCTGTTACCATCAAATGAGTCCTGAGCTTTAGTCCTCAGGTGTAAATGGGGGTAGCAGCTGCTACCTCCCAAGGTAGATCCTAAGTGGAAGGATGTATCATGGACCATTGACACTGTCCTAAGTCCTTCACACTCACCAGCCAATTTACCTTCACAAGACTGTATAATTGGATGGTGAACAGAGACAGTTAAACAAAACTTGCCCAGGGTCACATGGCTAGTTAAGTTATAGAGTCCAGGACTCAAAGCCAGATTTGCCTCTCTCCAATGCAAGTGTGCTCGACTAATGTCTATGAAGTACTTCCGTCATAATAAGAGTTGCCAGTTTTCTCCCTGGTGGGAAACAGGTCACCCCAAAACCACATGGCTTAAGACAACCGCCCTTGATTCAGCCCACACATCTGCAGGCGGCTAACCTAAGCGAGGCTGGCTTGCGTGGCTCTGCTTTTCGCTGGGCTGCCTCAGGCAGCTACGGCCAGTGGCAGGGCTGCGTATGTGAGTTGATGGGCTACATGGCTCTCCTCCACGGGGTCTCTCATCCCCCACGAGGCCATCCTGGGCTTTGCCCCATGACAGCGACCTAGGCTTGGCACTGGTCCACTGCCCCTTCCACCCCATTCTGCTGTTCTTAAAGCAGCCCAGAGTCGAGAAGTAGGGGAATAGGATGCGTTTCTGTTAGGAGGAGCTGCAAAAGACACATCGAGAGGGTGAGATGCAGGGAGTCATTAACGGAGCAACCAATCTGTCCCCACGGGCATTCAGTGATCAGCAGGCAGTGTTACTATTCGGTATTTTTAGACAAGGTTCACCAGACAAACCCAGGTGATCACTACATTCCATAGAGCAGTGTTTCCCAAACTTTTGGCACATGTGCACCCCTTCTATAATTTTCATAACGCTGAGTACCCCTTGTCAAAACAAAACAAAAAAAAGGATGTATTTTAATAACAATCAAAATATATTTATTTTTTCTTTTTTTGGGTACATACACAAAATAATTATAAACGAAAAATAAAATTATTAATAATAAAATATAAATAAAAGCTATGTTATGAATAACATTTATTTGCACACCAGACCATCTCACCCCTCACAAGACTGTCTTGACCTGACTCATGAGAAGGTAGAATTAGGCGCAGCTGAGCACGGTGCAGTGCATATCCCCACCAAACTCCGGTGCAACGCGTACCCCCACCAAACTCTTCCCGTACCCCTGGGGGTACGCGTACCGCACTTTGGGGAACACTGCCCTAGGGAATTCTTATAGTCACGTGGACTCCTTCAGCTAACTACAAGGGGGCGGAAGCATAACTCATCAGGAACCTCTCTCCACCATTAGCTCTCGTTTCTCTGACATGCCTAGAGGTGGGAGAAGTGGCCACAAGCAGCTCCAGGCTTCCACTCTCCCCCGTTCACCCCCAGATTCAAAGACAATGACTCTAGCCCCGGCCAGGATGGATCAGTAGTCAAAGTGTTGGCCCACAGACTGAAGGGTCCCAGACTCAGGAAAGAAGAGAGACAGAGGGAGGGAGAAAGGGAGGGAGGAAGGGAGAAAGAGAGGAGAGAGAGAGAGAGAGAGAGAGAGAGAGAGAGAGAGAGAATGGTTCTGTTCTAATACCTTAAAGAAAGTGCTGGGATGACTCCCACTGGCTCAGGTGGTATCTCCAAACTCATCGCACAGGTCACTGAGGTCACTGCGTGACCAGGTCCGAGTCACAGCTCCATTCCTAACAGAGGAGGGAGGGATGCGCCCAGCAAAAGGAAAGTCCCCTTTGTTA
The DNA here is from genome assembly GCA_963924515.1 of Vespertilio murinus. Taxonomy (NCBI): domain Eukaryota; kingdom Metazoa; phylum Chordata; class Mammalia; order Chiroptera; family Vespertilionidae; genus Vespertilio; species Vespertilio murinus. The sequence continues at coordinate 4,302,540 of OZ004709.1, forward strand.
CCAGGAAAGGGTGAGAGGGCACTGGGAAAGCCACTCCATAGATGCCAACCGTCGCCTTTCCTCACTCCCCCAGAGCGACCCTCCCTCCGTCCCTGGAGCCCTTCATGGATCTAGTTTCCAGATGAAAACGCACTGGCCAGACCTTAGGTGTTTTCTTTCCCAGTTCCAGGGAACTGCCGAGGCCAGTTTGGCTCAGTGGTGGAGCGTTGGTCTGCGGACTGAAAGGTCCCGGGTTCAATTCCGGCCAAGGGCATGTACGTTGGCTGCGGGCACATCCCCGGTGGGGGGGTGTGCAGGAGGCAGCTGGTCGATGTTTCTCTCTCATTGACGTTTCTAGCTCTCTATCTCTCTCCCTTCTTCTCTGTAAAATATCAATAAAATATATTTAAAAAAAAAACAAACTTCCAGGGAACTTCTTTGAGGTCAAGTGAAATTGCCTTTACAGGTCAATTGTGAAATCCTAAATGAGGATTCTGTGAAGGGATCAAAATGAGAACCATTCAGACTAGAAAGTGCAAGGAAAACAAGAAGAAGAAGGAAAAAACAGGACCGGAAGCCGATAAGGAGAGGGGAGGCCTCCTGCATACAGAACAGACTGGATGCTTTATCCCTGGCCTGGGAACATCCCGGAATGAAGCCTGTGCCGAAGGCTGGAGAGAAAAGAAAGAGAATTCCTGGCTCCTGCCTTTTAACCTTGTGATTCCCACAGTTCTGACTCCGAGGGGCCAGGGTTCAAATCCTTGCTGCCCCAACTCACGAGCTGGAGCGATATATAATGTACTGTCCAAGCCAGCACACTTCTGAAAGTGAAAGGGGTTGTGATCAATGATTTCACAAGGACGATATAATAATATGGTCAGTCATCCCTCTCACACAAAATGATAAAATCATATATTTTTTGTGCCCCTTATTAAAAAATCATAAGAAATCAAGAGAAGCCAAAACCGGTTTGGCTCAGTGGATAGAGCGTCGGTCTGTGGACTGAAAGGTCCCTGGTGTTCGATTCCGATCAAGGGGCACACACGTTGGTTGGTTGCGGGCACATCCCCAGTAGGGGGTGTGCAGGAGGCAGCTGATCGATGTTTCTAATCCTCTATCCTTCTCCCTTCCTCTCTGTAAAAAAATCAATAAGATACATATTTTTAAAAAGGATTTTTAATTTTCACATTAAAGTTTATTGCATACACCTGAGTGCACCAATCCATCGTAATTGTACACTGGTATACATTTCAGTGAATTTTTGCATATATGAATACACCCATGTAACCACCACTCAGGTCACGATGTACCTTGCCCCTCCCTGCTCCAGAAGGTGCCTGCCTGCCCCTCACCAGTCCACTCCTCCATAGCAACCACTACTCTGACTTCCCTCACCTCCATTCCTTCCGCCTGTTCTTGAACCTCCTGTGAAGGAAGCATATGGCACTCAACATTTTATTTTATTTTTTAAATATATATTTGATTTTTCTTTCTTTTTTTTTTTAAAAAAAATATTTTATTGATATTTTCCAGAGAGGAAGGGAGAGAGATAGAGAGCTAGAAACGTCAATGAGAGAGAAACATCGACCAGCTGCCTCTTGCACACCCCCTACTGGGGATGTGCCCGCAACCAATGTACATGCCCTTGACCGGAATCGAACCTGGGACCTTTCAGTCTGCAGACCGACGCTCTACCACTGAGCCAAACCGGTTTCGGCTATATATTTGATTTTTAACAGAGAGGAAGGAGAGGGATAGAGAGCTAGAAACATCAATAAGAGAGAAACACCGATCAGCCGCCTCCTGCACACCCCCTACAGGGGATGTGCCCGCAACCAAGGTACATGCCCTTGACCGGAATCGAACTCTAGACCTTGCAGTCTGCAGGCCGACGCTCTATCCACTGAGCCACACCGGTTTTGGCAAGCACTCATCATTTTAACCAACTAAGGCTAAGGAACTGCAACCTCTAGCCCAGGTTTCCCGGGTGGGTCTTCATTTCAAACAGGCCGTCGTAATAAAGCCATTCTTACTTCCTAGAATACTGCGTTCCTGACGGCCACCCCCCGATGCCGTCCCAGATGTCCTGTATTCCATCCCCTGTGGCCTGGGGGGCTTATCCGTCCAGCTCTCCTTCTCCTCTGTCTCCCTCGGAAGCCACCTCCATCGATGCCTCCGGCTGCCGTCCCCGCGGTGAGGACACAGGGAGGCCAGCGGCACTCGAACAGAAGCTGGCGACGGAGACGGCGAACTCGAGGCCAGCCATCTGGAGCGCCTGCCGTGGGCCCAAACTGCCCAGCGGGAGGGCTCTCTGCTCTGTCACCCCACCCGGGCACGGAGCTTCCCCTCCGAGCCGGCAGCCGGCTGGCTCTCCATTGGTCAGAGACAGAACACGGGCCGGATTCGTTCACCGGGCCCAGCAGGCCGCGGCGGCGGCAGCTGGCAGAGCATGAGCAGCAGACAAAGGCTGTGGGAGCTGGTTTGACGGGAGACAGCGCTGTTCCCCCGCGCCGGAACATGACCCCGTCCTTCCTGGAAGCCACCGCAGAGAGTGTGTCCCGCCGTGCCTTCGTCCGCCTCTGGCCAAAGCCGGGAAGTTGGCTGTGATGAGGGGGAGGGAGGGAAAAGCAGGAGGGGCGGGGGACAGAGGGGATGTGCCCCTCCGCTCCTTCACCAGCAGCCCAAGAGGAGAGTGCCAGCATGGTCAGGTTGCTTTTGTTCCGGCCCTCCGGTCCAGTGTAAGAACCCATGGTGGCCCTCGAGTCAAAAAGTTTGCCCACCCCTGAGCTAGGCCATCTTCGGGGGCCGAACTAATCAACCGCTCGCTTCTCCTCTGTATCCTCAGCATGAAAGTGTGGCTTTCTCACCGGAGGGGCAGCATGTGAGTGCTGAAAAGGGAGCCGGACCAGCGCCACACGAAGATCTTCCTGGGAAATGGGGCGGCTCACCCCGTGTCTCAGAGGCGATTCGCCCTCCTGAGGTCCCCCGGGTGGCTCTGCACGTCTAAGACGATCACAGCCTCCGTGGTCCCGGAGCAGAGCCTCTCCAGCCCGGCCCCACGTGGGAACCCCCGAGCGTTGCAAACACACTGAGCCCGCCGCTGGTGCTCACTGGGTGGGCGCCGTCCAGTGCACCACAAGGTCACCAGTCAGATCCCCGGGCGGATACAGGCCCGGATTGCAGGCTGGGTTCCCGCAGTAGCGGGCCCGCAAGAGGCGGCTGATGATGTTTCACTCTCACGTGGATGTTTCGCTCTCTTCCTCTCTGCATCTCCCTTCTTCTCTCCCTAAAAATCGATAAACACATCTTTATTTATTTTTAAGCAGTTTTTTTTAAAATAAATCTTTATTGTTCAGATTATTACAAATGTTCCTCTCGTCCCCTCCCCCCCCATTTCTCCCCTCCACCAGGTTCCCACCCCATCCTCTGCCCTTTAAAAAAATAAAAACATCGCCAAAACCGGTTTGGTTCAGTGGATAGAGCGTCGGCCTGGGGATTGAAAGGTCCCGGGTTTGATTCCGGTCAAGGGCATGTACCTTGGTTGCAGGCACATCCCCAGTAGGGGGTGTGCAGGAGGCAGCTGACCGATGATTCTTTCTCATCGATGTTTCTAACTCTCTATCCCTCTCTCTTCCTCTCTGTAAAAAATTAATAAAAATATATTTTTTAAAAAATAAAATAAAAATGAAAACATTGACGCCTCAGCTCTGCCCCCAAACGTTCCGATTGAGCTGGTGTGCTGTGGGTCTGGACAGGGACGTTTTTACAAGCAGCCCAGTGGTCCCGGTGTGTGACCAGGCTGGAGGCCACAGATCTGGTCCCTCTGTCCCCGCTCCGTGGCCTTATCCACGAGGAGACTGAACCAGAGCCGGTGGATGGGCCTTGCCCGAGGTCCCAGAGCCCAGGAGCAATCAGCCTGCAGAGAGCCTCGGCCCCTGGGTTCCTGTCCGGAACTCCCCCTTCTGCTCCACGGCTGTGCACACTGGGTGACAGCACCCTCCCCAGCGCAGCCTCTGAGCAAGGAGGGATGGGACAGGGACCAAGGGTGCCGGCGTCTGCAGCGGGGAGGGCCGAGGCGGCCAGAGGGGACCAGCCCGGTCAGGTAGCCTCAATTCACAACAGGAAGAGGCGGTGTGGACGGACAGCCGTGCGAGCCCTCCGCCCGGCCTCCCCGGAGGAAGAAGAGAGCCGTTCAGTCCTGAGATTACACCCCACGGTCCCTGTCGCCGCCCCCGCTGCCGCCAGCTCTGTGTCACCGCGCATTCCGCAGTCCCCAAGCCTAGCTAGGATTCCCGGCTCCGGCAGCTCCTTCCCGGCCGGGAACCCCAGCCGCGCACACCGGCCCCCAGGGACGCGGCTGAAAGGGCCCAGTGTCCGAGAGCCGCACATAATACCCAATTATCCGCCGGCCTCCCCGGGGAGAGAAAGGAGAGGTGCGGGCTTTCAAAAGCCAGCGGCCTCCAGGCTCCATTATGGGCACGCTCACACAGCCGCCTTTCTCCGCTCTGCACCGAAGGTCACCGGGACGCGGGGCAGCGGACGCAGCTCTCTGGGCTTGGGGAGCGGCCTCCCCCTGCCCTGGCCCAGCTGGAGAGCCCCCCCCCCCTGCCCTGGCCCAGCCGGAGAGCCCAGCTTCCACGCTCAGCAATGGAGAACGGGATGGAGGACGTTGTTGCAGAAATTCAGCAATCCCGCCGGAGGCATCGCCTGAAGCCGTTCTGAGAGTTTATGATCAGTGGGTGTGGCAGGACATGTGGTAATCTGCCAAATGCCCACCCATTCCTCCCTCCCTCTCTCCCAGGAGCACTTAGCAACCAACCGCTCATCTTCTTAGTGTTTTGCCACGGTACTGCCTTTTCCAAAATGTCGTGTGGTTGGAACCCTACCTACTTCTCAGATTGGCTTCTTTCGCTCAGCAATACATACTCACGGTGCTGCCTTATCCACTCGTGGTCGACAGCTCATTTCTTTTGAGCGCTGGATCACGTTCCACTGTCTGGAGGTACCACGGTGTTGTTACCTAGTCACCGACGGAAGGACATGTCAGTGACTTCCAAGTTCTGACAGCCATGAATAAAGCTGCTATAAAGATCCATGGGTAGGATTTTGTGTGGACATGAGTTTTCTTTCTTTCTTTCTTTTTTTCTCATTTTTTTTGGACATGAGTTTTCAATTCCTTTGGGTAAATAACAGAATATGTTTGCTGGGTCACGTGGTAAGAATATGTTTAGTTTTGTAAGAAATTGCCAAACTGAATTCCAAAGTATCTGCACCAACTTTTCTTTTTTTAAAATATAGTTTATTGATTTTTTTTTTACAGAGAGGAAGGGAGAGGGATAGAGAGTTAGAACCATCCATCGATGAGAAACATTGACCAGCTGCCCCCTGCATATCCCCTACCGGAGATGTGCCTGTAACCAAGGTACATGCTATTGACAGGAATTGAACCTGGGACCCTTGAGTCTGAAGACTGGTGCTCTACTCACTGAGCAAAACCAGTTAGGCCCAACTTTTTCATCTTAATCAAAAAGCCAGAAGCGACTGCTCATGTATGTATCTGTCCTCTTCCATAGCTTCCCTTCTTTTCCAGGAGGTCAGGAGGGCCTGCCGAATGCGTAATAAACCCATGCTCTCTCCTGTTCTAGCTATTTGCATTAGCAACACAAGAAAATATTTCTCTTCAACTCAGTTTCTTGTTTTTGTGTTGTTAAAGAGTGTTCAAGCAATTCCTTCTTCTAGCAGGTGCTCACAAATCATTCCTTTAATAATCTGTTCTTTTGGCATTTCCCTGGCCCTTCATAATTTTCACCAAGATTAGGACCAGTTGTACCTGGCCAGCGTGCCTCAGTGCTTGAGCATCAACCTATGAACCAGGGGGTCATGGTTAGATTCCCGGTCAGGGCACAGGCCTGGGTTCTAGACTCAATCCCCAATAGGGGATGTGCAGGAGGCAGCAGATCGATGATTCTCTCATCCTGATATTTCGATCTTTCTCTCCCTTCCTCTCTCTGAAACCAATAAAAAGATTATATATCTAAACATATATATGTATAGATATATAATCTTTATATATGTATAAATATTAATAATATATATTAAAGAATAGTTGTAATCTATGGAAACAGACAATAATGTGGTGAAGGTCTGGGGGCCAGGTATGGGAAACATAAGGGGGCATCTGTAATACTTTCAACAATAAAGATAAATTAAAAAAAAAGAATAGTCACTTGATAGTTGGGTCTACAAATCCTTTTGTAGTTGGAATTCTCAAATGCTGAAGTGAGCAAATATTCTATCATTATCCAGTAATCAAAATCGTTTTAGCAACCTGATTTGGCATCGTGCTGTGCAATAGATGTGTTCTGGGACAGCTATACATACATCACATTGTTATAAATTAATTCCCATCTTAAATGAATGGGAAAAGCTCACCACAGAAGGAATGATTCAGCGAATACTTCTACAAAGCAGCAGTTCCATTATGTGCATAATCACCACCCAATTCAGTTCTCTATGGATATGAAATTTTCAAATATTGGGGTGCTTTTTTACGTATGGAGATTGAAGGCGAACATTTGGTTATATTCAATTCCTCTTTTCTTCTCTAACCTCCTCATTATTGTCTTCATTGTTGTCTGCTGTCACCGCCAGAAAAGGCACCATGTTTTAGAAACGTAAGAACTGCAGTACTAGAAGTTGTCCTGTCCATTCAGAAGCAGGTCTCGTTCTGTGTTGAAGGATCCTGTAGCCTTCTTCAGTGGTATGTAATGATTAGTTGATGATATATGACTTCGGGTAAATCTTCAATTATCTAAACTCTCTGGACCTCAGTCTCTTCATCTGTAAATCGGGAACGATAGAGTTAGTGTGAGAAATGAGATGACTAACATAGGCTATTGTGATGGTTAATTTTATGTCTCAACTGGCCTAGGCTTGCTCAGGTAGCAGCATTGAAATTGGTAGACCCAGTAAATCAGATGCCTCACCAACGTGTGTGTGTCGGGGGGCAGAGAAGGGGGGTTCATCCATTCTGCTGAAGGCTCACCAAGAACAGAGGCAGAGAAAGGGCGAATTCCACCTCTCTGTTGAGACATTCACACCCAATAAGAATGATAATCATAAATAAATAAAAAACACAGAAAATAACAAGTGCTGGCAACAACGTGGGAATATTGTGCACGGTTGGTGGTAAAGTAAAATGGGGAGCCACTGTCCAAGAGTATGGGAGTTCCTCAAAAACTAAAATTAGAATATCACGTGACCCTGCAAGTCCACTTCTGGGTACCGAACTAAAATAACTGAAAGCAGGAGCTCAAAGAGGCATTTGTACACGCGTGTTCACAGCAGCGTTATTCACAAGTAGAGGTCCGGTGCAGACTCGCACACCAGTGGGGACCCTCAGCCTGGCCTGTGCCCTCTCACAATCCAGGACCCCTCGGGGGATGTCTGACTGTTGGTGTCAGCCCAATCCCACAGGCTCTGCGGGAATAGGGCTAGACCCCAGAGGGATGGAGTAGTACACGAGGCAGCAGGTTGGCCAGGCAGGCAGCCGTGGGAGCGCACTGACCACCAGGGGGAAGCTCCTGCATTTAGCGTCTGCCCCCTGGTGGTCAGTGCATGTCTTAGTGACCGGTCAAATGGTTGGCCATTTGAAGGGTTGACTGGCTATCTCATAGGTGAACCCTGAGGACACTGCTAGATGAAATAAGCTAGTCACTTTCAGGACAAATACTGTATAGTTCCACTTACAGGAGGCCCCTAGAGTAGTTAAATTCATGAGACAAAAAAAATTAGGATGGTGATTGCCAAGGGCTGCGGGGAGAAGGGACTAGCGGGTTGTTTAACGGATATAGCTTCAGTTTTGCAGAACGAAGAGTTCTGTGAGTGGATGGTGGTGATGGTAGCACAACAATGTGAATGAGTTCTGGGCTGCTGAATTGTTCACTTAAACATAGTTAAGATGGTACATTTTATGTTCTGTGCATTTTACCACAATTTTATTAAAAATTTTTTTGGGAAAAAAAAGATCTATAATTCTGTTATCTGCAAGAGGACAAGACCTCAGTTCTTCTTGAAGGAAAGATTTCAGTCAAGAGACAAAATGCAGCAAAGCAAGCAAGAATTTACTGGCTGCAGCAAACGCACACTCAGGGCGTGGGACGAGGAAGGACCTAGAGCAGCCGCAGGAGTCTGGGCTGGGCCGCTTTCACTCAAGGGGAGCTCAGGGAAAAGGGGGCCTTGTGTGCCCTAGCTGGTTTGGCTCAGTGTATAGAGCGTCGGTCTGTGAACTGAGGGGTTCCAGGTTCGATTCCCGCCAGGGGCACATGCCTGGGTTGCAGGCTTGATCCTCAGGAAGGGTTGTACAGGAGACAGCCAATCAATGATTCTCTCTCATCATTGATGTTTCTATCTCTCTCTTTCTAAAATAAATAAAAAATATATATATTTTAAAAAGGGGGGCCTTGTGGAGGTTCAGGGCGCTGGCCGGGAACAAGCCGCTGCTCCCCTGGTGGCAGGTCTGGGGGGTCCCTTGGAGCTAGCACATGCATGCCTGGGGAGGAAGAACAGGGGAGGGAACGGCATGGGCATGCTCCCCAAGCTCACGCTGGGTCCTTCACCCAGAAGCGTTTTTTTTTTTTTTTTTAATATGTTTTTATTGACATTTTTCTAAAGAGAGAGGAAGGAAGAGGGAGAAAGAGACAGGAATATCAATGAGAGAAGAACATCAATATCGCTTGGCTGCCTCCTGCACACCCACTACCGGGGACGGAGCCTGCAACCCAGGCCTGTTGCAGGGAATCAAACCATGACCTCCTAGTTCCTAGGTCGACGCTCAACCATTGAGCCACACCGCCGGGCCAGAAGGTTTTTATCTGTCCCTTGCAGGAAGGAAATCTTAAAGGAGGTCTCAGGGGAAGGTCTCAGTCAGCTTTCCAGGAGTGCTCTTTCAGGGTCGTGGTCTTTGCTGACGGTTCTGATCCAAGGCAGGGTCATTGGTCAGGGCAGCTGGTCCTGAGGCAGCCACGGCGTCCATGTCTGGTTGTGCTGCTTTCCCGGGCCTGGAGCTGAAATACAGCTGAGGCCCAGGTGCTACCCTTTAGGGAGACGTCAGGGGGTCCGAACCACATGACCAGACCAGCCAGATGCCAGGGGAGGAAAGGCCACCCTGGGGCGAGGTCCTTGCTTTCCCAGTTTTGCCCCTTGCTTCCCGCCCTGGTGACCTGCACCTGGCACCTCGGCCTTGCGTGCTCACGACTGACCAGCTGCTTATTACTGTTCTATGCCCGGAGGGTCTCCATACCTAGGAAACGGGAGCACACCCGCCAGCAGGCGATCGTAGGGAACAGAGGCATGACAACCCAGGGTGTGCTTTGGCGGAAAGGAGCGTCTGCCGGAGCTCACAGGTGGGCCACGCAGAGCGGCTCGCACTCCACCGCAGCCCTGGAGCGACCCCCGCGGCCCAGCGGCTCCACAGAGCACAGCACAGGCTAAGACAGCGGTCGGCAAACTCATTCGTCCGCAGAGCCAAAGACCAACAGCACAGCAATTGACATCTCTTTGGAGAGCCACATTTTAATTTATTTTTATTTTTTTAATATATTTTATTGATTTTTTACAGAGAGGAAGAGAGTAGGATAGAGAGTCAGAAACATCTATGAGAGCGAGAGACATTGATCAGCTGCCTCCTGCACACCCCCTACTAGGGATGTGCCCGCAACCAAGGTACATGCCCTTGACCGGAATTGAACCCAGGACCCTTCAGTCTGCAGGCCGACACTTCTATCCACTGAGCCAAACCGGTCTCAGCGAGAGCCAAAGTTTTAAAACTTCTCCTAACGCCACTTCTTCAAAACAGACTCGCCCAGGCTGTGGTATTGTGTGGAAGAGCCACACTCAAGGGGCTAAAGAGCCGCATGTGGCTCTCGAGCCACAGTTTGCCGACCCCGGGGCTAAGACCTGTGTCTGGGTAACTACGGCTCCCAGAGCGAGGCGCTGCCCAAGAAGCTGGTATTCAAAAATTACAGCCCAACTGAGAGCAGAAGAGGCGTTAGCTCACTGGTGTTGGCTTAGTAATTACATTACAAGGTGATTGTTAGTCTGCTCGGGCAAAAAGATTACATCTGAGAACTTCGAGTAGTCTAGGACTAAAACCCCTCCCAGGGGGGTCGGCAGGGGACCCACACCTGTAACTGAATTAATGCCATTTTTTACAGATGCCCTCCAGTGACCATACGGTTGTCATGGCAACATGCCCTCTGAACGGGGTTTTGATAAGGCCTGAAATAAAGTATGTATAGCAGAGAGTACTGTACATCTCATCTCTGTAGTGGAGCAAATCTGTCTGTTTTTAATCCTCACCCAGGGACATGCTCAGAGAGAGAAGCCTGGAGCGGCTGCCCTCCATACCCTCCCTGACCCGGGATCACACTGAGCCCCCGGCTTGCGCCTTGACCAGGAATGGAGCCGGCAGTCTCTCTGCGCAGACTGGCTGAGCCACGCCAGCCGGGCCCAATTTGCTTCCGGGGGGGGGGGGGGGAGGGCAGGTGAACTGTCAGGGGCCCGCTTCCCGCTCTCCTGTGGCCCTTCCGAGGTTCCGGGTTCGCCAGCCGCCTCTGCTGCTGCCTGCACGGACAGCAGCCCCCACACCGCTCCACGCTGCTCCGCTCCCCTGGGGGGTCTCCCATTCAACTCCAGCCAGGTCGTATCTTACCTGATTTTCTAAAGGGAAACCACAGAACTCCTCTGCCACCTCCTCCGAGCAGGCTTCCCTGACTAACTGGCAGCCAAATGGTCTCCAAACCAGAGTCAGTTTAATTATTTAATGCTGCACAGTGCAGAATTTACAGAAATTCACACACACACACACACACACACACACACACACAATCAATCAAGCAAACAAATAAACAAACAAAAAAACCCCAGCAGAGCCCCTATTTTGGTTTAAGACAGCACAAAAGGAATTCAAAAGCTTCTTACATACTTTATCCAGGTACCAAATTTGATCAAAGTACCAAACGTGATCAAAGTAAGTCAGTGCTGTGAACATACTAATACCACCGGCGCGTCCCGGAGAAGCTGCTAGCGATGCAAGATTCTGTCAGACCTGATGCTGAAGGCACCAGAGGAGCTGCTAGTTAAAGAAACTGTGCTCGCTCCTTTTGTAAAAAGATGCTCCTCTCAGAAAATGTCTTTTGTGTAAACCCCTATTTTCAGATGCTAAGTATATTTTGGAATTCAAAAAGCTGTCTCAAATTCTTTCTGGGAAGAGTAGCGTGTAAACAAAGCTGCTATCAGCGCCATCAAAACAGACACAGAGGTGGGGTGAGTGGGTCTGTGTCTGAACGTGGGTGAGAGAGGGGCCGAGGTCAGCCCCAGGGCACTGGGCGCCTGGCTGCTCCTTCTTCCCCGGGTTCTGCTGACCCCCGGGGGCCGGGCTGAAGCTGCCCAGGATGACTGCCAGGATCTTGGCTCAGGCCGGAGTGGAGCCGCACCCCCGTGTCTGAATTACCACTCAGAAACACAATCTAGCCCTAGCCAGGTAGCTCAGTTGGCTAGAACAGTGGTCGGCAAACTCATTAGTCAACAGAACCAAGTATCAACAGCACAATGATTGAAATTTCTTTGGGGAGCCACATTTTTTAAACTTAAACTTCTTCTAATGCCACTTCTTCAAAATAGACTCACCCAGGTTGTGGTATTTTGTGGAAGAGCCACACTCAAGGGGCCAAAGAGCCGCGTGTGGCCCGCAAGCCGCAGTTTGCCGACCACTGGGCTATAGCATCATCCTGATATGCCAAAGTTGCAGGTTCGGCCTCTGGTCAGGGCACATACCAGAATCAACCGACAAATTAGTAAATTAGGGGAACAACCAATTGATCTCTCTCCTCCCTCAAATCAATCGACCAATAACTTGAAAACAAATAAATAAAATCTAAATGTACCTCTTGGAGCCACAAAGTGTAAACTGGTCAGATTTCCATCTGGGGTCCCACAGAAGCTATCCCCAGTGCAACCACTAAAACGGTGATAGTAATAACCAACGATAAAAGCTAAGCTTCACTAAGTCCTTGCAGCGTGCTAAGCGCACCACACACGGCCTCATTCAACTCTGATTGGCTCAGGTTATCTGCGGAGACCAGGGCCACGTCAGTCCACGCCTAGCCCATGGCCTGGTGTCTCTGGATCAGATGTCCACCCCTGGTCCAAGAGGCCTGGCCACCCCTCCCGGGGGGAGGTCTCCCTAGCATGCAGCTGGGCAGTGGAACGTGTCTCCTGCAGAGATGTGGGGGTGCGTCTCTGCCCAGGGCCTCGTCATGAACAAGGCCCCCTGTGAACGAGGCGCTCCTACCCCGGAGTGGTGAGGTCTGACCTTGAACCCTCAGGGACTTAACGAATGCCTAACTACTCATGGGTTTCGCTTGCTGTCCTCGGACCTTGCAAGACAAGATCTGTTTATCTTCTTCTGTTCCTTCACGGACTTCAGGGCATTGTTTAATGAATGTTACGAACCCTTCCTATTCTGCTGGAATTAAAAAAACACTTGAAAGGCATACTTCTGGCTCTTAACGTCAGATCTTCTTCTGCCGGCCAGATTGTAAACTTCTTGAAAGGAGGACTTCAGGCTGGGAAATAATTTTAGCGGTTACAGAGTCTCACCCTCCCATTTTACAGGCGAGAACACTGAGGCCCAGAGAAAGGAGAGGTCACAGAGCAGGACAGGGTCAGGGGGGACCCGGACACCAGTTTCACACACTTGGTTCCCCGCGGGGCGTTGCGATGCCCCGGTGCATGGCATGCGCCCTGTGAAATGTGTCTCGGTTTGTTCTTGGTTAGCTTCTGCTTTTCTCAGGCTCACCGTTCTCTGCGGACGTCCCTTCCTCCGTCGCCAACTTCAACCCGAGGGGATCACTTTCCACCTGCCTGTCGGGCGTTGGTCCTTGGAGCTGTGTAGCGGAAGCTGAGAGGAGGCCGGGGTGAAACCGAGCCTGGGCCTATCAGGCCTTTATCTCTCCAGGCCAACACCCCGGTAACAGAGCGTCGACACCAGACCGGCCACTTCCTTCCTTCTGTGGGTCAGCGGCTACCAAACGGATACCCGATGAGCCCACTCTGGAGCGTCCACCTGAAGACACAACCTCCGCAATGCTGCCCAGGCCAACGCTGGGCCACTGTTGACCTCCTCACTGTGGGACGTCATAAATGGATCTACCCGTGTTTCCCCGAAAATAAGACATCCTCCGAAAATAAGACCTACCTCATGGAAACATAATACATCCCCTGAAAATAAGACCTAATGCATCTTTGGGAGCAAAAATTAATATAAGACACTGTCTTATTTTCGGGGAAACAGGGTAGTTCTACTTTCTCCCCAGAAGCCTTCTCTGATCAGAGGGGTCCAGGGACTCTTCGTTCGTATAAAATCATCATTGACCACTGCAGCGCTTCATCCGTTTCCCTGTGATCTCACAGGCACCAGACCGGTCTACTCAGCTGCCGAGGGCAGGCCGCATCTCCCGCAGCGCTGGGGCGGACTCCCACCAGCCCCGCAGTAATTGTGTTGACTAATGGAGGAAAGGCCGGTGAAGGAAGAAGAAGACATGGGGGAAAAGTAGAAACATTTCTCTTTGCTAATATCTTAGGGAAGCGTGGATTAAGAAAAGCAGCTGTTTAAAACAGGGAGAAACGTCCTGGCTTTTAATTTCTGGGCGATGTGGTGACTAATCACAGGCAAAGCAACTCTTGGCAACTCAGGTCTGCCCAGTTAAACCAAGTCCAGGGGCAGTTCATAAATCTGCACCCAGCGGCAACCCTGACCCTAGCCTGCAGGCGGGGCATCAGGTCGACCCCAGAGAAGAGGAGGAAGCACATTGCGTGAGTGAAGGTATTCAGCTGGAGGAAAAGCAGAGGGCCAGGTGCTGAGGATCTAGAGCAGCCGTGGGCAAACTACGGCCCGTGGGCCGGATCTGGCCTGTTCGGCTGTTCTATCCGCCCGCGGAGCAGAAAGAGCGGAGGGTTCTCTTGCTCTCCCCTCCGCTCCTTCACCAGCAGCCCAAGATGAGAGTGCCAGCATGGTCAGGCTGCTTTTGTTCCGGCCCTCCGGTCCAGTTTAAGAACCCATGGTGGCCCTCAAGTCAAAAAGTTTGCCCACCCCTGATCTAGAGAGCAGGAGAGAAGGTTTCATAGGCAGGGAGAAGCAATGTGGGAGCACAGGACATGCCTGCTGAGGGGATATCATGTGAAGTGCCTTGGGCATCAGGGTGGGGAGAGGGAACGCATAACTACTGCGGACTGTGAGGGTCCAGAGCTGGGCCAGCAGGAGGTGAGAGCTAGAACTGACCTGAGCCTCCTTGAAACAAACCTAACCTACATGGCGCATGGAGATGAGTCACCCCCAGAATCCTCCCTGCAGCACCAGCTCCGCTGGCCTGACTGGAGAAGGGGATTCGGGGATCATCCCCCTGGGCCAGGAAGACGCTGCATCAAGGAAAGCAGTCAGTCATCACTGAGGTTTTTCTGGGACAGGTGCCACTGGTTCTCACAAAGCCAAGGAAGGCTGTGGACTAAGCTGCCCACAGTCACCTTGGTGGAGGGCCGGGAAGCTGCCCAAGGTCACAGACTCAGGAATGCCATTCCTGGGATGCAAACCCAGGATGCTAGCTCCCAGACTGTGCTGTCCCCACCGGCCCTCTCGCTCCAGGCACGCCCCAAACGGAGGTGTCTCCTCCTCACGGCTGTTTTGCTCCTGGCTCAGCCTCTCATCACCTCTGGGATGGATCCTGTTCTCACCTCTGGGGTGCGATTTAAAGCTAAAGCAAAACCAGGATCCTGGCAGTTCCATTCTTCTCTCCTTGCAGGTGGCTGCCTCTCACACAGATGTGCCAACAGCATTGACAACTGAAGTCAGGTACCTGGCAATCAGCTGGGTGGATAGACTACTCTGGTACTATTACTTCATATTTTGCAAACTCAGGAAGTGCTCCAGATGTTAAAGCATAAAAATAGCACACCGCCGAGCCAAGGAGGCCCAGATCCTCAAAGAGGCAAACCGGGGGGAAGGGTCAGGTGTGCTTAAATGCGAGGCCCTTTGGCGGGAGTGGGGACGGTAGAAAACTGGGCCTGACACCCAGACAGCTGGCCCCTGGCACCCCCTCTGCCTCTTAGGAATGCGTGACTGTGGGCCTGCTGTCTCCCTCTGAAAGGGAGGGCAAGACGTGCCAGTGTGCCCCTCGGTACAAGAATTAAATGAGCTGCTCGACAGGTTGGGGCTGGTTTCTTCCTTTTTTATTTTATTTTATTTAAAAATATATTTTATTGATTTTTTTTTACAGAGAAAGAGAGAGGGAGAATTAGAAACATTGATGATTCTCTCTCAATTGATCAGCTGCCTCACTAGTTTCGGCTTTTTTTATTTTTTAATTATTATTTATTAACAGCCAGGCTATTCCATGCCTACCTAGTTCTCTTAACAACTTTAGGATACAGTTGTTTCTGTCTCCATCGGAGGATAACACGGCACAGAAGAGTCATGTAATGCTCCTAAGTCCACCCGGCTTTAAAGGGGCCGAGGTGTGCTGGCGCTCAGTTCTACCTAACTGTAAAGCACTGTCTGACTACCAAGTACACCACACCATGCTGGACGCTGCTTTCCTTTCTCTCCAAGGTCTGGCTCATGCTGAGCCTTGAGACTGGAACACAGGCTCTCTCCACCCAAAATGAGATCCCTCTCCTCCTTCAAGCCCCGCCTCCAGGGAGAAGCTGTCCCGGTCTCCCTCTGCTCTCTAAGCTCACCCCCACCCCACCCCCCTACACACTCCCTCTGCCCTGCCAAACTGCGGGCACTTTCAGAATTCACTGTCTTCTCTCCCATCTGGGGCATTTGTACTCTGCAGCCTTTGTCAGACGCCTACCAATGCCTTTGCCTTTGTTTGAAAACCTCCTCCGGGAAGCCTCCCCTGATCCTCTCCTCTCCCCCCTCCACCCACCTTCCGTCCTGGTTGGCTGCTTCCCCTGAGAGCTCCCTGGGTCTTAGTGCTTGTGCCTATGCCAAGCGTCGGCTTAGCCCCTGTACTCGCATTGACTATAATAATCCTTACACCAGGCTTGGGGCTTGAGGGCAGGGTCTGAGGGTCTGACTTGTCTCGGCATTTCCAGACATGTCCTGTCTGTAGAAGTGCTCGCCAAATGCTCCCCGAATTAATAAATGGATTTCTATGGCAACTGCACTGGGTCACACAGTTCCTCCAAAGAGTTGGCCATCCCTTGCTTTGGAGGGGTGTAAAGCCTCCTTCTCCGGAAGGGCTCTCTGTGCCAAGCTCAATGCCGGGCACCTGGTACGGTGGGTACTCAGAAAACACTGGTGACTTGGTTGAGCGATGGCCGAATTTTCCCACCGCATTGAATTCTCCCGGCCGCCACGTCCCCTGCCCCGGCCCACAGCATGGCCGGTGGAAAATTAATTGGCTGCAAAGCGCATATCTAATTACAACACCCTGCCCCTGCCACCGAGGTGCTCAGATGTTAATTATGACTCGCACCCCAGTAGCAGACAGCGGCGTCTGATGCAGCATCAATTACTAACGCCGCCAAGGGCCGGCGGAGACCCACACAAAGGCTCCCCGGCACCTGCCATTCAGGACAGACGTGGCGCTCGAAGCGCCCACGTCCTCATCCGTAAACCATGCCCATCCCCCAAAACCAGGCCTTTCCCCCCGAAAGCCCCGCACGCGCCTAGGCGCTGGGTTCTCCCCGCGCAGGGCCCGCACCCAGGGCCGCGCGGCCCCGGGACGCCGGGATGCTCGGGCCGCCGCCCCGGGAGAGAGGCGGACTACATTACCCAGCAGGCCCCGCGCCGCCCAGCCGCCCACGTGGCCGCGGGAGGGCGGGGCCGGACGTCACTCTCCGCAGTCTCCGTCCCGGGGTCCGGCGGGGGCGGATTGTCTCCCTCCCCGGCTCCCCCGCCCCGCCCTCCCTCGTCCCCTCCCTCCCTCGTCCCCTCCCTGCCTCCCTCCCGCCTCCCTCCCTCCCGGGCTGGGTGTCCGCGCCCGGAGCCCCGGCCCTGCGCCGCCGGACGCGCGGAGCCGCGGCTGCAGTCGCCCGCGGAGCCTCCTCCCTCTCCCCCCCCGCCCCCCCGCCCCTGCCCGCACCCCGATCGGCGGGAGCCGCGGCCGGAGGAACCCCGAGGTGAGCATCCCCCCGGCGGCCCCCTCTTTCGGTCGCCGCGGCTGGCCCTCGGACCCGGGGCCCGCGAGGAGGGCGGCGTGACGCGTGCGCGTGCCGATAGGAAAATCCGGGGAAACCGCCCCAAACAATCAGCCCGCCGCCCCGCGCGCCCGGCAGCCGCCCGCCCGCCGGTCCGCCCGCCCGCCGGTCCGCGGTGCCCTCTGCCGAGGACCGGCCTCCGCGCCCCGC
Organism: Vespertilio murinus; assembly: GCA_963924515.1. Classification (NCBI taxonomy): domain Eukaryota; kingdom Metazoa; phylum Chordata; class Mammalia; order Chiroptera; family Vespertilionidae; genus Vespertilio; species Vespertilio murinus. Next base: position 4,319,931 of record OZ004709.1, read on the forward strand.
GGTGCCCTCTGCCGAGGACCGGCCTCCGCGCCCGCCGCCGGGGGGCCGCTTCCCGCCCGGCCCGCCCGCGGGAGCCTGGCCCGGCGCCGGCGGGAGGGGCGCGGGGGGCGCGGCTGGAGCGCGGCCGGCGGTGGCCCCGCGCGGGGCCGCTGTCAGGTGCCGGGCTCCGGCCGGGTGTGTGTGAGTGTGTGTCTGTGCGGGGAGGGCTGTGTGTGTGTGTGTATGTGTGTGTGTGTGTGTGTGTGTGTGGAGGGAGGGGGCTGTGAGTGTGTGTGTGTGGGGGTGGGTGGGTTGGGGGGGGGAGGGAGGGGGCCGGCGCGGCTCCTCGCCCTTTTGTCTGGGAGCCCGCGGTCCAGCCGGCGGCCGGGCCGGCAGCTGTTGGGACGGACCGCACTCCGCCGCCGGGAGGAGGAGCGGCCCCCCGGCCCGGCCGCTCCCGCCGGCTGCTGCCCTCGCGCTGCGGGGCCCGGAGCCAGCGTCCCCGCCCCCGCTGGCCAGTGACTGTGTGTGTGTGTGAGTGTGTATGTGAGTGACTGTGTGTGTGTGTGTAAATGTGTGTGTGAGTGTATGTGAGTGTGTGTGCGCGCGAATGTGTGTATGTATGTGTGAATGTGTGTATGTGTGTCTATGTGTGAATGTGTTGTATGTATGTGTGTGAGTGTAAATGTGTGTGTGAGTGTATGTGTGTGTATGTATGTGTGTGAATGTGTGTATGTATGTGTGTGTGAGTGTGAGTGTAAATGTGTGTGTGAGTGTGTGTGAATATGTATGTGTGTGAGTGTGAGTGTAAATGTGTGAGTGTGTGTGAATGTGTGAATGTGTGTGTATGTGAGTGTGTGTGAGGGAGTGTGTGTATGTATGTGTGTGTGAGTGTGTGAATGTAAATGTGTGTGAGTGTGAATGTGTATGTGTGTGAGTGTAAGTGTGTGTGTGTGTGTGTGTGTGTGTGCGCGCGCGCCCGTCCCCGCGGGCCGGGGTGGCGGTCGTCTAGACAGCCCGCGCCCTCCCGCCGTCCCGGTGCGCCCGCGGCCCGGAGGCCGGAGGAGGACATCCCCCCGGAGGCGGGGTGGCCGGAGGAGGACATCCCCGCGGGGCGGACGCGGCCCGGAGGCCGGGGTGCTCCTGCCGGCCGGGTAGGGGTGTCACCGGCCCGGCGGGCGGGGTTAAGGCGACCGGCTCCGCCCCGTGTGGCTCCAGGGTGGGCCCGGCCGGCTCGTCGGGGCCGGAGAGCAGGTGCCCCGTCCGGGCGCCGGTCTGGGGGAGGCGGAGGCTCCGTCGGCCGCGGAGGTCGCGTGGGGAAGCCGGTGCGCCCGGAGGGAGTGGCGGGGACCGGTGGCCAGTCTCTCCCCGGAGTTCACAGGGGGCGGGGGCTGTGGGGCCGGTGGAGTTGGCAGGGTTGGAATGGGGCTGAGCTGAAGGGGGCGCGGCGTGTGTGTGGGGGGGCTGGCGGTGAGCACGCGCCGCCCCTCCCGCGTGGGGGCGGGTGAGGGTGGGGGGCCGGTGGGGGCGCGCCCGGGTCCTGACCGGGCGCAGATGGGTCCCGCCGGCCCCTGGTGCCCCAGGGGGCCCGTAGTCTGTGTCCGCCCGTGTCCCTCGGAGAGGGAGAGGGGGCCGTGCTGGCGGGTGCCAGGCTGGCGAGCGGGCCGGGCCCCAGGGCGCCGCAGCGCCTGCCCCGCCTCTCAGGCCCCAGGCACACCGGCTGCCCACCGGGCGGAGCCGGGGAGGGGAGGGGCCCGGCTGGACCCGGAGAGGCCTGGGGGCGCCGGTGTTCTCTCCCGCCTCCTTCCTCCCCCCACGCTCGGGTCGTCCCTCCCTCGGACCGAGGAGCTCCGGGGGGCGCATCCCCGAGCGGAGCCGGAGGGCGGCCGTGCGCCCTGCGCCCCTCCCAATTCTTCCCCCAGAGGCCTGTCAGCGGTCCGGTCCGGCCCAGGCCCAGCCCCGGCCAGCGGTCCCGGTTCCGGCCCAGCCCCGCCGCTGGCTGCCCAGACCGGGCCTTTGTGGGCTCCGCCCCGGCCCAGGCTCCGGCCGGGATCATCTCGGGGCTGCGGCCGCCGGCGGAGGAAGGAAGCCGCAGCTGCGGGCTGCTAGGCGCTGGAGGCTCCGGCCCTGCGGGAAAGTGACACAGCAGGAGGGCCGAGGAGAGAGGGCGCCGCCCCGAGGGCGAGAGGGGCCGCCGAGGGCTGTCCGGAGGCCTCCGGCCCAGCCCGGGTCTGTGCCCAACGCCTCAGGAGCCCCGCTGCAAGCACGCTGGGCCCTCAGGAGAGCATTGCCGGCTTTCAGGAAGACCCAATGGCATGAGAACAGAATGCACCCACAGGCCCCTCACGGGATGCTCGCGTTGCTGGAGGAACCTCCCTCGGAGTGTTTGGAACTGGCCTGGGTTTATCATCTGCTGTGTCAGGCGTCTGTCCTGGATTGTGTGCGCTTGGAGGCAGCACGTTTGAACCGCATTCTGGGGGACAGTGTCACCAGTGGTTCACAGATCGCTGGAATACGTGTCTGGCTTTTCAGGTGACCCTGCCCTGTGCACATTGCATTTATTAAGATGGTCCTGGAGGCAGGGTTATGAATCCTGTTTTGCAAATGAGCACGCCGAGGCTCAAAAAATGCTGTGACTCCCAGTGGGGGAGGGCTGCGTTCCCCTCTGCGGTTTCCCTTCTCAGCCTGTGGCATTTAATTGAAATCGTGGCTACTCCCCCCCCCCCCCCATAGGTCTTACCTCCCCAGGAAGTACTGAATCTGAGGAACGGGGTGAATTAATGCTGGTAATTACTCTTGTCAAAACACTTGTGATTTGCCGAAACCGGTTTGGCTCAGTGGATAGAGCGTTGGCTTGCGGACTGAAGGATCCCGGGTTCGATTCCGGTCAGGGGCATGTACATTGGTTGCCGGCACATCCCCAGTAGGGGGTGTGCAGGAGGCAGCTGATAGATGTTTCTCGCTCATCGATGTTTCTGGCTCTCTGTCCCTCTCCCTTCCTCTCTGTAAAAAAAAAAAAAAAATCAATAAAATATATTAAAAAACACACACACAAACCCTTGCGATTTGCTGCCAGTTCTAATGACAATAGCCACTAAAAAATAGAAGTCTGCTTTGCTGTTATCATCACACATGTGAGAGCTTCCTGTCGGTGAATGGTTACCAGATTTTATACCTCTGATATGTCCCAGAATCATAACTGCATGTAATAAATGCATACGGTGCGCATTTCTGTGACACACGCCTGTGCTCACATGGGTGTGTGCATGGAGTCGTTATTGGAGCCAAGCCTTATTCTTTAGTTACTGACTTCAAAACCATCAAATTTAGAGCGTAGACCCTGGGAAACCATCTCAAGTTATACTACCCGTCCCCTCCATCTCCAGGGATGGGGAAGCCTCCCCTCCTCCCCCCAAAAAGCAAAGAACTCCAACACGTATATATGTATCTCTCAGAGTTCATGCACGTGAGGGTTCTCAGACACAGCCTGGAGAAGGGTTATCAGGTTTAGCCAACTAATCAACCACTTATTCCCAAATAGGCATTGAGTACCTACCTATTTGTAGAGAGCTTAGCGTGTGTACAAAGGAAATGTAACATATGGCTCCTGCCGGCAAAACAACACCCCACAATTCTAACCGGAGACGAGTGTAAAACGTTTATTGAACAGCTACCTTAAGCTAGATGTGCTGCTGTGATTGGGCACACAAAGATAAGATGGCAGAAACAGCTGTGCTGTTACAGTGCCATAGGACGGACGATTCAGGCAGGTAGGAGGGAACAAGTCATAAATATTTTAGAGCTAGCACCCTGGCTGCAAGGGACTCAACATGCTAGTTCCTGTCCTAGAGCAAACGCAGAAGGAAGCGACAGAGGAAGAGGAGCCGAGTGTCCCCTGTTATTTTGGACCTCAGGCTGTTGGAACCTCCCCGGTGGGTCCCTCTGTGGTGGGAGGTAACCCCGAGGCCAGCGACAGCTCCCTGGGCCGCGCTCTGAGGCGCTCACAGGCTGTTCTCCGTGGTCCTGCCCCGCTCTGCCGGTTGGTGATGGCAGTGAGAGGCTGGCTGCCGCCTTCCGCCATCGGCTCAGGCCTTGGTCGAGGCCTCACTCAGAGCCGGAGGTTAGTGTCCGTCTTACAGGTCTGGATAGATGTTTGAACATGGGTCTGCTTTGTATGTGTTCATCCCCAGACTCACTTCTGGGGTCCCCGACCCTGCCCTCCAGTTTCCTCTCAGCCGCAGAGCCCCCTGCCCTTGTTTTTACGGTTCTGTTGCTCGCAGTTCAGATCACGAAGGAGGAAGCAGGCAGTGGTGCTTGGGGTGGAGAGAGAATCCTGAGCCCCCACGGAGAACAGGAGGCACAGCAGACAGGCAAATTGCAGTTTGGGGGAGTCCTCCGAAGAGGGTGATGGTATTTCTGCATGGCTTACCCAGTAGTGTGGCAGCCCCTTTTGACGTTCTTTTGGGGGAGCTGAGGTTCCTCTTCCTCTGGGTCCCATTGCTGACTCCCTGGTCACCTGGGCTCAGCTGCCCACATTCAGGCCTTGCTTTTCTGGCCTCCGGCCTCACCCTGCACACACTGTTACTCAGAACAGCGCTGAGGTGGTGGCCTTCCTGAGCTGTTGTCATGATGACTTACTGACATCTTGGTCTTATTTCTGAGTTACACCCAGGCCAGAGCTGTGCTTCGGAACAGGGTGAGAGCAGACCCACCCTCAGATCCCAGGCGCCCAGAGCTGGGAAGGCCTGTCGATGAGCTGGTCTGCACGCGGGGACCGAGGCCCAGAGGGATGCCATGGGAGCCCTGGAGAGCGGGGCACGAAATCCTGGATGCCTCATCCGATCTTCTTTCTTTATACGATGGTGTTTTCTGGGGGGGATAGTGAGGTTCTTACTCCCCAAAGAGAGAGAATTCTACATCCTCTCACATCCCCTCTGGTTCCAGAAAAGGCTCTGGAATTCATCTTACAGTCTTGAGATTGCTTTCCTTCGAGACTGGCCTGGCTTTCCGTGCCCTCTCTCTCACCTTGGGCATGCAGGAATGTGGGAGGGTGGTAGGCCTTGGGGCCTCCCAGCACTCTTAGGTTTGGCCTTTTGCTTCCATCCCCCGTGACCTGGACCCATGGCGAGGTTGTCAGGAACCTCCTGAAAGTGAAGAGGACCCGCAGATTTCATTTGATTCTCTCCTGACTCAAGTGAGGGGGAAACTGCCAGTGGGAAGGCCATGGCGTTGGGTGGGGGATTGGTTGGCGCTGGAGACCATTGTAATACCCGACACTTGATGTGGCTTTACACTCTGCAAAGCATTTCACACAGCTGACCTCCTCTGCTCTTTATATAGCCCGGGAGCTGTTGTCACTGCCCATCTGGCAGATGAGGACCTGAGCCACGGAGCAGGGCAGGGATCTGAACCCTGGTCCTCAGACTTCAATCCCCTGCCTGGGGCTGAGGGGCCCGCCCTGTCGCCTCACATGGCAGTTTTGAGAGTAGATGGCCTTGAACTTTTCGGAACCTTTTTATGTCCACCGTTGGCTCACACCCAGCCAGGAAACCAGACCCAAATGCTGATTTACCCAGGAGGTGGGTTGGACAAGGGAAGGCAGGCGGTGATTATAGCAGTGGTCTGGGGCTAGTTTGGGGTGATTTCACGGAAGAGGTGAATTTGGGAATAGATCTGGGGTTGTGGAGGACTTGGAGGAAGTTTTCGGCTGGGGCGATGGCACAAAAGTGCTGAAGGGGGCATTGTGGGTATTGGGCCTGGGAGTGGAGCCGACTAAGAAGGTGCGGCGATCATCCTGAAGCTAGAAGGCTCGGTTTCTATGCCCTGCTCCGTGCCAGAACCTGGGGCTACAACAGTGAGTGGGCACAGCCCCCGCTTTCTGCAAGAGGCCCGCTCTCTTGCCCAAGAGACACTTGAACAGTAACGTCAGTGTGGGGCGGGGATGCAGGTAAACTCTGCGTGGGGCAGTAATGCAGGGGGGAGAAAGCCCCCAGGGCCTCCCAAGGGGCCCTGCTCTTGCCTCGAGCTCAGGGAGGGCTTCCTGAGGGGCTGACACAGGGGCTGCAGCTGAGAGGGGATTGGCCGGGAGAGGAGGTGGGAGAAGGGCATTTGGGGAGAAACCATCTGTGCAAAGGTGTCGAGGCCTGAGGCCGTCTGGGTACGGGGAGGGAGGGAAGCTGTGAGGTCGGAGTTCAAGGGCAGAAGGGCAGACTGGCTCAGGAGTGAGGACCTTTGTGAGCCTGGCCGGGACCTGGGCCGTTAGCCGGCAGGTAGAGCCTGGAGGAGGGGCGTTCGGCAGGATGGAGGTGTGCGCCTGGAGCAGGAGGGAGCGAGGCTGGGGCCGGGCGGCTGCAGAGGGATGCGGAGCCACAGGCTCCATCCGGTCCGGGTCGCAGGGGCCGGGAACCAGGGCCATGCGTATGGAGATGGAGCAAGGTTTTATATGTGTAAATATTTAGGGAATGAGCTCTTCAGTGCTTGCTTAGCTTTGGGCGATAGGGAAAGAGCCCAGTGCCCCCCAGGCGCCTGGCCTCGCCGGCTGGGTGGGTGGCGGCCTTCCCCAGGTGTGATGGCTGCTGGAGCAGGTCAGGGAGGGCTGGGCAGGGGAGGGTTGTGGGGAGCTGGTTCCACGGGCTGAGTTTGAATTGCGGGTAGGGTAAACCAGGGGCACCGCCTTGCAGACAGCACGGTGGGCAGGGTGGAAGCCCCAGGAAGCAGTGTGGGCAGGGGCCGGGGGCCCAGGAGTGGGGCGGGGGCTGCTGCCGGTGGAGGAGGCGGGGCTCGTAGACAATAAGGAGACCTCTTTCTTCCATTGTCGGAGGCCCTTTGTCATGCGCGCTCGCCGCTGTCGTCAGGGAAGCCGGGCGGGCGGGCGGGGATGCTGTGTCACCGGAGGCCCCGCTGGGCTGGCAGACTGGCAGAACCCAGCGGCAGCCAGCGGCAGCCAGCCGGGAGTGAGCATCTGCGGGAAGCATCGGAGGGCGTTAGGAGGGCGTTAGGGGACTGGTGTGCGCATTTTTAACGTCCACGAGAGCAGGCGCTGCCCCAGGCCCTGGGGCCGTGGGCAAAGGGCAGGGACCACGTGGAGCAGGCGGTCCAGTTTGGGGGACGAGGCGGGATGTGGGCCGCAGAGGCCAGGTAGCAGCTGTGACCACCCCGCAGAGAGGAGAGCGCATGGAACAGGGGAGGGGCCGCTTCCCTCCCTGCCTCCCGGGCAGAGCCCCAGCCCTCTCCAGTTTTACCCCTTGGGGCCCCAGAGAGTGCCTGGCTCACAGTCGGGGCTCACGTCTGCGGGCCTGCAGGGACGGCCAGCCCGGGGCTCACGTCTGCGGGCCTGCAGGGACGGCCAGCCCGTTGTCTGGGGAGGGAGGCCCGCCGAGGAAAGGTCCCATGAACGAGACCGAGTAGGGCCCTCCCACGCCGGCTTAGAATATTTTTAGTACACAGCGGAGTTAAAAAATCCTGAAAACCTTCCAACCACCAAGTACCTAGAAATGCTGTGTAAACTAGCAGCCTTTCAGAGAGCTGAGCTCACAAGATGTGAAGAACAAGCAGAGGACGCAAAGGGAATGTGGCCAGGAAGGCGAGGCCAGTGCTGCGGAGCGGGGTGGCTGGGGGTGCCCGCGGGGGCGGGGGACGGAGGGGGTGTGGAGGGGTGGTTACTGGCCTCAGAACCAAAGGGGGCTGCGTCCTGATAACCTCTCCGGGGCCAGGGGTGAGACCGGGAATGGAGCAGAGAGAGCCCTGCCTGCTAGGGGCCCCTGTGAGGGTTTGCGGGCTTGGGGAAAGGACGGGGTGGGGGGAGCTTGCCTGTCTTGGCCCGGATCTGGGGGAAAAATCTTGTCTGCTTTCGGATGAGGCCTGGAGGCCCCAGGGGAGGAATTAGCAGGTAAAGCCTGGGGGCAGGGTCCTCCGGCCTGTGGTCTAGGCCCCTGGGGCGTCAGGAAGGTCCCGGGGCTCCTCACCCTTCGCCGGCTTGGGTTTCAACCTCGGAGAGACGCCGCAGGACCTGGGTCCCGGAGAGGGTGAGTGGGCGAGGAGGAGAGAGGGGCCTAGTTCGAAACTTTAAAAAAAAGTTTTTGTTGGTTTTTAGAGAGAAGGGAAGGGAGAGGGAGAAGGGAGAGAGACAGAGAAACACTGATTGGCTTGCCTCCCGCATTCCCAGGCCTGTGCCAGCCCGGGACTCGCACTGGCGTCCTTTTGGGGCATGGGTCAGCAGCACTGAACCCCGGACCCTGCCAGCCGGGGCTTGGCGCCTCTGAAAAGGGCTCAGGACAGTCGCACCCTGGTGGGGGCGTGTGCGGGGCTGTGAGGGGCTGCTCCTGTCTCGGCTTCCCCTCTCAGCCGAAGCCTGCAGACCACCATCCAGCAAGGCCAGAATGTCCTCCCCTGCCGGGCCCTCGGGCCAGGACGTACAGACGAGGCTCTGTGCGGGCTCCCCTAAACGTGCCCCACGCAGGCTCCAGGTGCTACTCGTGCCCCAGACTGTGCTCCCACTGGCTCCCCCGCGCCCAGCGTCTTGAGTTCCTAGAATTTCAAACTGGGGAGACATCTTGGGGGTCACCTCGCCCACCCCGCTGTGTGGCAGTCCTGACGACGTCAGCACTTGCTCAGATGCTCCCCACGCCGAGCAAGTACCTATGTGGCTGCGGCGTCGGCTGCGGCGGCTGCGGCGGCGGCTGCGGGGGTCTCCTGTGAGCCTTGGCCCCTGCCCAGCCCCCGCATCCCCTCGCCCCGGGGCCGTCCGGAGAGGTGTCTTCCGGCCTCTCGCCATCCTGCTTGCTCCGATGGCGTTGGCGTGTCAGGCTAAGGCTCTGCGGCAGTGCAGCCAACTGCTAGCCTCACGTTAGCACGGACGGCGCTTTTGCAGATCAGATGTCCGTGCAGCTGAGCAGGCCGGCCGCATAGACGCAGCCCGTGATGTGAGAAGTTAGAGACGCGCGGGCCCAATGCTTTCCAGGTCACCACGAGAGAAGCAACAGCACACGCTGCACGTTCTCTCCTCTAACACGCAGAACTCATTTTGGCTCCAGTACGTGGCCCTGCAGGAATCGGTGTTTATTGAGCGTCTGTTACGTGCCAGGCACGGGGCTCAGCATTCCCCGTTTGCCTCGCTGCGGCATCCAAGCAACTCCCAGGAGGGAGGGGGGGAGAGGGAGAGGCGGAGACGTGGCTGTGACAGCTGAGCCTGAGGTTATTCAGAAAGAATGTGTGTGGTTCCATCCTGTGGTGTGGCGCTGGCCCTCCCCTTGCTGTTCCCTCGGGGGGCCTACACTCCCCGGGATAGCACTGTCTGTCCTGGCCTCACCACGGACTTGTGGGGCATTTACAGAGATGCTTCCATTTTAAGCCCTGAGATAAAGAAAGGGCCCCCCCCCCCCCCGGGGCATCCGCGTCTTGGTGTGTCACCGAGCAGGACGGTGCTCACATGCAGTGTTGCTGAGAGCTGCTGTCTGTCTGTCTCTTGGGGTCCGTCTGCCGTCCTGGCTTTCCTCAGGCGGCGGAGGCTTTCTGTCCCTCTGCGTCTGCAGCATGGTCCGAGTCTGTGGGTCGCCTGCCCGCCGTCGGCCACGACAGGCCACCAGGAGCACGGCTGCCTGTGCGGCAAGGTGCATTGTCAGCTGGACCCGGGATGTGCGCTGCCGGTTCCGCACGGGACCCCGTGCTCACAGGGCTTGGTGGGGAGGGAGGGCCAGGGGTTCTGGGAACGCACCGTGTTTCCTCCCCTCCTCCCAGAGACAGTGGCTCCTCCCGCTCACCGTGTACCGGTGAGCCTCGGTCCTTTGCCCCAGGCTCTGACCCGATGCATTTGGCTCGGTGTAGCAGGACATGGGCACCGGGCACCGGGCACTCGGCCGGGCACCGGGCTCTGAGTGAGGGGGATGAATTCCGGTGAAGCCAGCAGGCTCCGCCTCCCGCCTGCCTCGAGGTGGGGAAGGCAGAGCGGCCTTACGGGAAGTCCTGGGTAAGGAGAACGGAAAGTGAGCCGAGGCAGCCAGAGGTGACTCCAATTTTTTTTGTGTGTGTGTGTGTAAAAGGACACACTTTTGAGAGCGAAGGGAGGTGCCGTTAACGGTCCTGCTGGGACACAGATGTGAACTGGATGGTCCTTGTGGCCACCGGAGAGGGCGTCTGCCTGAGGGCCACCCCTGGCTCCGTCACCATGCACACCGCAGGATGCACGTGCGGGGATGGGGGCGCGCCCAGGAGAAACCAGCATCCGCTTCCCCGTTTTGTTTCGGAAGCAGAGAGGAAAGTAGCATCTGTGTGGGCCGTGGGCCCGCTCTCTGATGGGGCTCAGCTTCCAGCCACAAGGTCCCTCGCAGGCCTCTCCATGGCCTCACTTCTGGGGTTGGGGCGGGGGTTGGGGGAGAAAACCTCCTGGCTTGTTGGGGTGTTGGCTTCTTGGCAGGAGCACAGGGCGGACGGTGGCTCGGAAAGCAAGGTGCTCGTCGACTCGTAGCCAGAGGTCTGAAGAGGGGCGGCCTCGGGTTGTTCACTCAGAGGCTCGGGAGTGACGGCAAGGACGCGTTCTAACCTCCGAGGCCGCCCTTTCAGCACGCTGGCCTTTGTCCTCGGGTGCCCTGTCCCCCATCGTCACAGCACGGCTGCCGCCACTCCAGGCGTCACGTTCTCTCAACTGCACCTCCGGCAGGCAGGAAGGTCCACGTCTCGTTTCTCCTTGGGTCTTGATTTATCAGGGAGGGGGACATTTTCCAGAGTCCTCCCCGTCAAATTTCCCTCCCGGTCCACTGAAGGTAAATGGGTCAGTACCCATCCTAAGCTCTTCTCGGCCTTTGGCTAGGATCCAGTGTAGTGTCTGTTCTTACCGGTCTAATATCTCCTGGGGTTGAAGTAGCAGGCGTCTGCCTCATCTGCAGAGGTGAGCTCTGCTTATTGGGAAGCGGGAGGGGGAATGACGGTTGGGGAAACAGCAATTAATGTTTGCCTCACCACGCTGTAATAGGCTTTGTTTATTTGTGGAAGTGTCACCTTTATTGAGATGAATTTTTTAAAATATGTTTTTATTCATTTCAGAGAGGAAGGGAGAGAGAGATAGAAACATCAATAATTAGAGGGAATCATTGATCGGCTGCCTCCTACCCTCCCCACACTGGGGATCAAGCCCACAACCCACTCATGTGCCCCGACCAGGAATCGAACTATGACTTCCTGGTTCATAGGTTGACACTCACCCTCTGAGCCATGCTGGCCGGAGATGAAATTTTTTTATACTTCAATATAATTAAGGTTTTTTAAAAAACTACTCCCTGGCTCTGGCAAACACTGATCTGCTTTCTCTCACTATAGTTTTGCCTTTTCTAGTTATTATTTCTTTTTTAAATCTTTTTTAAATTGAATTATTATCTGTGTACATATCTTACCATTGCTCCCCCTCCCATACATGCCCTCCCTCCCCAGAGTTTTGTGTCCATTGGTTGTATTTATATGCATGCATACAAGCCCTTCGGTTGATCTCTTATCTCCCCCACAGCTCCCTACCCTCTCCACTGTAATTTGACAGTCTGCTTGTTGTTTTACTGTCTCTATATCTATCTTTTGGTTCATCAGTTTATAATGTTCCTTATTACCCATAAATGAGTGAGGTGTTATTTTTATTATTATTTCTTCACCCACAGGAAATACTGGGGCATGGGACCCCCGGTGTTCAGGGAAGGCCTCTTGTGTGGTCTCAGTAAGTGGGTTCTGTGTCCCCTCCCTCAGCGCCCCCCCCCCCCCCAGCGTTCCTGCCACGGGGCCAGGGAGAGAACCTTGGGCAGAATTGTCCAGAGGGAGGCAGCGTGTACGGCCGGTGGCCTGGACGGCAGGACGGGAGATGCCTGAGGGGCTGAGGCTCTGGCTGGTCAGTGGCGGTCAGTGGTCACCTTTGCAGGTGACCCTGAGGACTGAAAGAGGAAACTGCTTCTGAGTGGTTTGGACACCTTTTTTACAGAGAGAAAGAGAGAGGGATAGAGAGTTAGAAACATCGATGAGAGAGAATCAGCTGCCTCTTGCACACCCTCTTTTGGGGATTTGCCTGCACCAAGGTACATGCCCTTGACCGGAATAGAACCCCGGACCTTTCAGTCTGTAGGCTGACGCTCTATCCACTGAGCCACACCAGCTGAGCCTTTGTTTTATAGCCAGAGGTAAACAAGGTAGTGGTCTACATAGTTACAGTGTTCTTGTGAGTTTCACTTGTTTTGGCAGCACTTGCTGCCCCTCCCACAGCCCATGAGCGACCCAGGAAGGATGTAGGGAGGGCCATAAGGTCAGGCTTAATGATGCTAAGCGGGCAGTGCCCTCCACGCCGGGGCTTGTTTGTGGCTTTGCCAGCAGGTCGGTCCGAGGCTTAGCCCGACAGCCGCTCCCTACACCCGGCAGCCCTTGGATTCCTGTGTGGTCTGTTCTCTCAGATCATCATCAGCACCTCGAAGATGCTGTCCTCCTCTGGGCCCTCTGCGGCTTTCCCATGGGCGAGGGCAGTGATGGCCACAGGGTCCACGCTCATGAAACAACGTTTTTTAAAGCAAAATGCATGTTTATAGAATAAGGAAGGGCACGTCCTCATTTGGAACATCTCTCCCCATTCAGAGCCAGGTCAGTGTGGGCCAGCACAGAGCCCTGGGTAAAGATGCATGGGTTTCCACAGACAGGCTGGGGCAAAGGTAAGTTTGCAATTTAAGTATGCAAAACAGAATTTATTCTTTCTTATCATTTTTTAAAAATATATTTTTACTGATTTCAGAGAGGAAGGGAGAGGGAGAGAGAAACATTAGTGATGAGAGAGAATCATTGATTGGCTGCTTCCTGCACGCCACCTGTTGGGGATCGAGCCTGTAATCCGGGCATGTGCCCCTGACCGGAATCGAACCTGGAACCCTTCAGTCCACAGGCTGACACTCTGTCCACTGAGCCAAACCGACTAGGGCCATTCTTGTATTATCATTTATTAATTACCCTGTGCGTGAATCTGTGCGTCAGTAGGTCACTGCTGCCCTCCTGTAGCTCTCCACCCCCGGCCCCACCCTCCAGTAGCTCCCCTGCCTCCCTCTCCCTCCCCCCTTCATAGCTTGCTGCCCTGCCCCCTCCTGTAGCTCTCAGCCAATCCCGCCGCCCTACAGGGCATAATGGATAATTAGCATACTCCTGTCATATTATGTAGGACTAGAGGCCCGTTGCTCGAAGATTCGTGCAATAGGCCTGCCTTCCCCTGGCTGCTGGCACTGGTTTTCCTCCGGCACCGGGACCCAGGCCTTCGCTCCGGCCAGAGTCTGCTCCCTTTGCTGCAGACTGCAGCCAGAGTCTGAGTCTGCCTCCGTCATCACTGTGGCCGGAGCTCCACTCCTGCAGATCCCTTCACCCTCTGCCCTCCCTCTCACAGCAGAGTGAGTGGCTGGGCTGCCATCTTCCTCCTTCTAATTTGCATATTCCCTCCTGATTGGCCAGTGGGTGTCACAGAGGTGTGGTCAATTTGCACCTTTCTCTTTGCTTAGTGTGGGTTGCATTCATTTCCACACAAACAACTCTGCACCTACGTTTGCCCCACCCTGTATTTCTTTCCCAGAGAAAGAAAGGTAGCCTGTCTTGCTATGATGAGTTGAATTTTATTATCCTTACCCCCGGCTCCTCCAGCTATATTGAAGGCCCAACCCCCCAGGACCTCAGAATGTGACTGTATTTGAAGATGAGACCTTTAAAGACGTGATTATGAGATCCTGTAGGACAGTGTTTCCCAAAGTGTGGCACGCGTACCCCCAGGGGGACGGGAAGAGTTTGGTGGGGGTGCGCATTGCACCGGGGTTTGGTGGGGACATGCACTGCACCGTGCTTAGCTGCGCCTAATTCTACGTTCTCATGAGTCAAGTCAATTTCATCCTTCTCATTGATCCAAATGAATGTTATTTATAATATAACTTTTATCTATATTTTATTACGAATAGCTTTGTTTTTCATTTATTATTATTTTGTGTATGTACCAAAAAAAAATAAAAAATAAATATATTTTGATTGTCATTAAAATACATCCTTTTTTTTTTTTTTTTTTTTTTGACGAGGGGTACTCGGTGTTACGAAAATTATAGAAGGGGTACACATATGTCAAAAGTTTGGAAAACACTGCTGTAGGGATCCGGCCTGTGTGACTCTTAACATCCTGGACTCTGCCCCATGGGCTGCTGGGTTTGGGCACTGGGGAGATGTTGGTCAACTCTGGGACTGCGCAGGTGGGTTGCTCCAGAAACCCCGGGCAATCCGAGGATAACCTTAAAACCCTAACCTTGTTCCGTAGCACAGTGTTAAACCGCTCAGTGAGCACTTCCCCTGCGTGGTCGTCGTCAGCCCCCAAGCTCCTGCTGTACAGACGGGAGACTGAGGAACCGGAGAGGTTACGCCCTTTCACCGAGGCCACAGTGAGAAGCCCGTGCTGCTCCAGTGTCGCCTCTTCTCCATCACACACCGGCTGACCCGTTAGGCTGGGGCTCCTTGTGATGTTCTGGAAAGGTCACTGGTCTCAGGTGGTCCTTGGCCGTCACTGCACACTGGATGCTTTCTCCTCCGTGGCCTCAGGGACCGGATGGGTGACTATCGGAGGTCCCGGGTCGCCTCTTCCCAAGGTTCCCAGGGCCGGCCCCAAGGCACCGCGAGGAAGGACTCCTGTGATGCCATTTCAGCACCTGCCCGCGTCCGACGGAGCCGCCCTCGGCCTCCCGGGTTTGGCCAGTTGAACCTATGGTTGGGCAGTTGTTCCTTCCCGACAAAAGCGGTTCCTTTCCGGCGAGGTGGGATTGTCCCGCCCTGAGCCACGCGGTGCTCCGGGCTCTCGAGGAAGTGGCTTCCCGTTAGGTCCGCAGAAGGGTGCGGGGAAAGGGTGGCCGGTGAGTGACGCGACGTGGTCCTTCCTCTGGCTGGAACACACGTGGCTGGCTGCAGCCGCGTGCGTGTGAGAGGAAACCAGCCACGTGGGCACGGACACTGGGAGCCCAGCGGGAGCCGCAGACCTCTGAGTCTTCAGTCTTCTCGTGTCCATTTCCCTCGAGACCCAGGCGGGTGAGGGTGAGGAGAGGGTGAGGGTGAGGAGAGGGTGAGGAAAGGGTGAGGAGAGGGTGGCGGCGGTCCCAGGCACCCACAGCTGGACACGGGGCAGTAAAGACAGGAAGGAGGTTGCCGGGCTCCTGTGGACACTTGGGGACCTACCTGGCTTTACCCTCCAGCAGGCTGGCTCCTGGCGAGTCCCCGCAGGGCTGCAGGGCTGAGTTACCTCATTAGGCCACGCTTACTGAGCGTGTCTGAAACAGGGTTTAGGGCCGGAAAAGCACTGGTGTGCCGAGGCCCTCGTTCCCCAGCCGCCGGCTCTGGCCTCCGTGGCTCGGACCCCAGCTCCCTGGGCTCAGCGTTCGCTGGGCCAGGAGGGAGAGCAGCCGGACGCTTCAGCTCTCGTGGCTGCGGGGGCCCTGACCCCCCGGCAGCCGCCGCCTCCCGTGCTTTGGTCGGCACCACCGGGGTCCTCCCGAGATTCTTGTGAGTGACTGAGAGCTGGCTGGGCCAGGTGACGCCTCCAGTGGGGACACTGAGGCCAGAAAAGGCAGGGGACTTGGCCAAGGTCACGTACCATATTGGCCAGTGGGAACAAGTTAAAGGCTGGTTCTCTGTCCAGTCACTCCCCGCCCCGTGCTATGCCTTAACGCCCGCAAAAGCATCGGGTCTGCCCCTGCCCAGGCACGAGGGTGAGTTAATTAAGTGTTTGACCAAGGAGAGCAGGCTGACTCTTAGGCTGGCAGTTTTGTGGCCTGGAATGCTGGTGTGAATGTGCAGGTGGCCCTTGGCAGGAAGAGCTCCCACCCTGCCTTTGAGTATGGCACCGTGCTGCTGACGGGTGCGTGCTGACTTCCAGCTGAAAGTCTGTGAACTTATAAAAAATGTAGAGCTCTTTATCTATGCAAATGTGCATTAAAGAAAAAAAAACTTGTTATATATACATATGTGTATATATATATATATATTATTGATTTTTAAAATATATTTTATTGATTTTTTACAGAGAGGAAAGGAGAGGGATAGAGAGTTAGAAACATCGATGAGAAAGAATCATCGACCATCTGCCTCTTGCACACCCCCCACTGGGGATGTGCCTGCAACCGTTGTACATGCCCTTGACGAGAATCGAACCTGGGACCTTTCAGTCCACAGACCGACGCTCTACCCACTGAGCCAAACCGGTTTTGGCAAAACTTGCTATTTCATTATTGCACAGAGGAAACTAAGTTTACATAAAAAGTCAGTACAAGGTCAGGGACAATAATCCATACATGGGTATGACAGACAACACCCCCCCCCCCCCAAAAAAAAAGTGCCGAATGTGGGGAAGTGCAGCGCACGCAGGCTGGGGCTGGGCCTCTGAGGAGCTTGGTCCGGGAACGTCGTGAATAACACACGTCCAGGTTCAGCCCGGGCCGCCTCTCTTCCTGTAACAGGTGCACGATCCCAAATGCTCATCTACGTCCAACTCTTAGGCGTGTGATTGGGATCTGAATTCACACAGGGTGGCCGTTACCTAAAGACAGCTTCAGCAAATATTTTTGCAAAGCAAAGATTCCTTTTACATAGTCTCCAGTTTTGTTTTTTGTTTTTTTTCTAAAGCACGCTTTTAGCAAGTTTCGACTTTGAAACTAGCTTCTGTTATCCAGAGTTTTGATAACGGGAAACTTCAATGTATCTGTGAGAAAGATCATCTTAGCAACAAATATGCTACAACGAAGAGTGTTCCACTTGACACCCATGCTCCGACCTTTGATAAATGCCCTTGCCTAAAGTTAAACAACTGAAGGGTGCACAGAGAGCTCACTCCCACTCGTAAACGGAGAGTTTTGCTGCTCAAATTCAGATGACCTAGAAGAGTTGTGTTGGAGTTGAGACAAGTTACTTGCGCCTCAGCACTGTGAGCCAGGCTTTCTCTTCCGTGTCGTGAGCAGCGGTGGCCCTTGGTTCGGAGCCCAAATTGGGATGTGCGTTTGAGTATTTGAAATCGGGACGCCGCCAGCTGTCATCTTACATCTAGGTTGGGACGCTGGGTCTCCGTTTCAAATTCGTGGATGTGCTCATATGATGTTCATGACAAAAACATTTTATGGTAAAAATATTGGCCCTGCCTTCAGACCCTCCTGAGACCTGCCTTTTCTTTCTAGTCCCCGCCCTGCCCCCAATATCTTAGCTTCTTTCGATTTGGTCCTTAATACATGTGCAGTGTGCATTGGTTCTCCACAAGCAAGCAGTTCTCTGACACCAGCTGGGTGTCCTACAGTTTGGCTCCATTCTGACACCACCTACCTGGAGATAGCAGCAGATCCCACAGGTCAACAGTCTTACAAGACTGCCTCCTCCCACCCCCACGCCAGGTGCCCAGGGGGGGTCACCTGCGCTCCTAACTGTCATTCGGAGACCCTAATGACACCTTCCTCAGGTTTAGTTAATTTGCTAGGATGGCTCCCGGGACTCAGAGAAACATTTCACTTACCAGAGTGCCAGTTTGCTATAAAATGTATAGCTCAGGAACAGCCAGGCGGAAGAGCTTTATAGAGCAAAGTGTGGGAAGGGCATCAGGCATGCCGTTCCCCTCGTACCTCCCCTGGACGCTCTGAACCCCCATCCTTTTGGGTTGTATGGAGACTTCATTACATAGGGATGAGTGGTTAAACCATTGGCCATGGGTGAGTGAATTCAATCTCCAATCTCTCTCTCTCCTCTTCAGATGGAGGTCAAGGGGTTGGGACTGAAAGTTCCAGCTCTTCCATCACATGGTTGGTTCCCCTGGCAACCAGCTGCAGCATCCTTAGGTGCTTTCCAAAAGTCATCTTATTAGCATAAACCCTGGTGGGAAGGGGTATGGATATCAAGGCACGTTCATAGTTCTTAGAGATTCCAAGGGTTTTAGGAGCTCAGTGCCAGGAACAGTCAACGATAAATATCTTACTGTAAATGGCGTTATTACAGTCCTTTATTTATATAACGGAATGTTAAATCTGGAGCCTTCATTCCACCCCATGTGCCAGATTTGTAACCAAAGAACATTTTTCCATGTTCCCCGTGGAAGCAGATAGCTCCGTGACCTGTGCAAATGACTGAGCTTGAAGAGCACAGATCACGGGCTTCTCCACGGGGCTTCTTGCTCTCCCTCAAAGCACGGAGGCTGGGTCTGAGAGTGAGTGTCCCAAGAACCGGGAGGGAGAGGGTGTCCGGAGACCGGCTCAGTGTCATGTCCATACACCGAGTCCAGATTCAGTGTGTTCACCACATTGAAGGGAAGGGATGGAGACCCTGCTTACTGTGGGAGAAGTGTCAGCTATTTTAGGGCCGTAAGAACTAGTGTCATAGCCCTGACCGGCTTGGCTCAGTGGATGGAGCATTGACCTGCAGCCTGAAGGGTCCCAAGTTCGATTCCAGCCAAGGGCACATGCCTGGGTTTCGGGCTTGATCCCTAGTGGGGGGTGTGCAGGAAGCAGCCAATCAATGATTCTCTCTCCTCATTGATGTTTCTTTCTCTCCACCTTTCCTCTCTGAAATCAATGAAGAATTATAAATAAATAAATAAAATAAGCTTGTATAATTTATTAAAAAAATTAAAAAAAGAAAAGAAAAGAACTAGTGTCACAGAAAGGGAGTATCGTCTCTTCTCACAGACCTTCACGGAGCTCATAATTTATTTGCCACTTGCGGTCTTTTGTGGAGGGATGGGATGTGTATCATGGGAACTCAGTCATAGTAAATGCTTTGTGTGATGTCACTTAGATTTTAACTAGAGGCCTAGTGCACGAAATTCATGCACAGCGGGTGTGTGTGTGACCCTCGGCCCAGCCTGCACTCTCTCCAATCTGGGACCCATCGAGGGATGTCTGACTGCCCATTTAGGCCCGATCCCACCGGGCCTCCTGCTCTCTGCAGCTCCGTGGCTGCCACCATTTTTGTTGGGATTTGTCTATCTTCTATAATCGAAACTTTGCAGCCTTGAGCAGAGGCCAGGGCCGGTATACTCACTCCTGATTGGCTGGTGGGTGTGGCT
The DNA here is from genome assembly GCA_963924515.1 of Vespertilio murinus. NCBI lineage: Eukaryota > Metazoa > Chordata > Mammalia > Chiroptera > Vespertilionidae > Vespertilio > Vespertilio murinus. The sequence continues at coordinate 4,338,964 of OZ004709.1, forward strand.
TGTAGTTTGTGGCAGAGGTAGGATTGTTAGTCCAGTGGCCTCCCTTTGTCATTTAACCAGTCAGTCTCTCCCAGCGTGGGCTGGAATACACACGTCTTGCCCTTGGCCGACCTCCTGAGCACCTTCTCCCCTGCAGGGCAGCCACAGTTACTGGCCTTCTCAGAGAGCTCCACTGTGGCAGGGCCTCATGCTGGCTGCTGGGGCGCTACAGAGATGAGCCAGGAGACCCCTGTGCCCCCATGCCCCTTGCAGGGAGCCCAGGGTTGGCACTGTAGTTGGAAAGCGCCGGCCTTGGGGTCACTCCTTTCCAAGGTGTCCTCACTGGCGGAACGTGGTGGGAGCACGCGTGCTGGCAGAGCCGAGTTCGTCTCTCTCCCTGCCTGGGGCTCCTGACTGGAGATCGTGCCCTGGCCTAGGAGGGCAGCACCTGGGTCCGGTGGTGTCAGAGAACTCCCTTCCCGGCCCTGTTTCTTCAGCCGTAAAATAGGAAATTGGGCTTCGTCTGAGGGTCTGCAAACTGGTCCCCGGGCCCCAGGATTGCTTTCCCGAATGACGTGGGCGGGAACACAGCCTATTGACTTGTGTGTTTCCACGGTCGCCCTTGGCTCGTCTCAGCACGGAGTGTGTGGCCCACAAAGCCCAGAACCGGGGTCTGCAAACTGCGGCTCGCGAGCCACATGCGGCTCTTCCACAAAATACCACAGCCTGGGCGAGTCTGTGTTGAAGAAGTGGCGTTAGAAGAAGTTTAAGTTTAAAACATTTGGGTCTCAAAATAAATTTCAATCGTTGTGCTGCTTATATTTGGCTCTGTGGGATAATGAGTTTGCCGACCACTGGCCTACTCTCCGGCACTTTACAGAAAGCTTATGAACCTCTACTCTAGAAGCTTCCTTTTAGCCACAAAGTTCTTCATCAGAGAACTGGAACATTTTTATTCACCAATAAACCAGTTCTTTTTACACTTAACCATGTGCCAGGCACTGTGCTAGGTGCCTTAAAATTATTCACTATTTAATCCTTATAAAAACCTTGTGAGATGGGTATTATCTTTATTTTTTAAACATTTTTAAAATTAAATTATTATCTGTGTACATAGCTTACCATTGCTCCCCCCCCTCCCATACATGCCCTCCCTCCCCAGAGTTGTGTGCCCATTGGTTATACTTATATGCATGCATACCAGTCCTTCGGTTGATCTCTTATCTTCTCCAGATCTCCCTCCCCTCCCCGCTGTCATTTGACAGTCTGCTTGTTGTTTTACTGTCTCTCTATCTATCTTTTGGTTCATCAGTTTATAATGTTCTTTATTATCCATAAATGAGTGAGGTCATTTGGTGTTTCTCTTTCATTGACTGGCTTATTTCACTCAGCATGATGCTCTCCAATTCCATCCAGGTTGCTGCAAATGATAAGAATTCCTTCCTTTTTATGGTCGCATAGTATTTCATTGTGTAGATGTACCATATCTTTATTTTTTTTAAAGTTTTCAATTACAGTGTACAGTCAGTATTATTTTGTATTAGTGTCAGGTGGTTAGGCAATCATATACGGTACTTTACAGAAGGTCCCTGACATTTCCAGGCGTAGTCATTACAATATCACTGACTGTGTTCCTTAAGCTGCACTTTATATCCCCACGGCTGTTTTGTAACTACCAATTTGTACTTCTTAATCCCTTCACCCTTTTCATTTACTGTCATAACCCATTTCGGCCATTCGTCTGTTCTCTGTCTCTGTGAGTCTGTTTCTACTTTGTTTATTTTGTTCTTTAGACACCACATGTATGTGATCCTATGGTATTTGTCTTTCTCTGACTTACTTCACCCAGCAGAGTAAGATGGGCATTATTTTACCGTCCTCGTTTAGAGGAGAGGACGTGGAGACAGTGACAGGGGTTAAGGAGCTTGCCTAAGGTCACGCAGCTCCTAAGCGGGAAAGGCAGCATTTGAATTGGGCCGTCCGGCTGCTGCGCTCTCACCCATCGCTTCCTGCTGCCGCTCCCTGGCTGCCGGCTGGAACTGGTCTGGGGTGGTCACCATCGTCCCCTCACTCCCTGGCCCCCAGGGCCTCGGAGCCATAACTAACACGCCGAGGAGGACGTAAGGTGGGCACATGAGGAGGGCCCCACGCTTGTGGAGGGCCTTAGCGTGTCTCATGTCTGCAGGAGGCGCTGGGAACTGGGGCGGGCCTGGAACTGCAGAGAGCTGCCCCCGGGAGCGAGGACTCCAGACAAATGCCATTTCTAAACGATCATAACTGTGCCCATAAAAGTGAGTGCTCGGGTCCAAGGTCCACATTTCAGAGCAGCAACTGGAAGAGGCGCCTTTTGACTAATTATAATGCTCCGAACAAATGTTAGAACCTGTAAATCTATTTGGAGCCAGTTCCGCGGGTGATTTATCTCAGAATGGAGCCATAAAGCTCAGCCAGGGCGGCTTCCACACCCAATGTCGCCTTCCCTGCTCCCCCTCCCCACCAGAACCCTAATCCGCCCGGAGGCCAGAGGTTGGGGAGGGGGGAGCCCGGGGCCGCAGAGGGGCTCTAGGGTCGGCCCTGCATGCAGACCAGCTGTCTTGACTGAACCCCGCTTTCTCATGAGGGGGAGTCTGAGGGGATGAGATCCAGCCGTCCCCTCCCCTTGGGGCTGAACCCTGCTGGGAGCAGGCAGGGGAGCGTGACTCATTTTCACTGCCCACGGAGCGCTGACCTTGGTCTTGGCGGTGGTTGGAAGGTGACTGGGACCTCGGGGCGTTTGTTCCGTGGTGTTTTGGCTGCTGTCCCCCACGGTACCTATTCACGTTGGTGACTTAGGGGATTCCTGATTCCTAGGGACCCCCCTCCTTCTTGCCTGGGGCCCTCTGCCTGTAGGTACAGAAGAGTCTCCTGTTCTGAGGTTTGTGCTGTCTCTGCCTTTCTTTCTTTCTTTCTTTCTTTCTTTCTTTCTTTCTTTCTTTCTTTCTTAAAATATATTTTATTGAGTTTTTACAGAGGAAGAGAGAGGGATAGAATTAGAAACATCGATGAGAGAGTAACATCAATCAGCTGCCTCCTTCACAACCCCTACTGGGGATGTGCCCGCAGCCAAGGTACATGCCCTTGACTGGAATCGAACCCGGGACCTTTCAGTCTTCATTCCAACGCTCTCTCCACGGAGTCAAACCGGTTTCAGCTGTCTCTGCCTTTCTAGGTCTGTGATCCCTGCCTCAGTGTGTCTGGGACCCCTCCACCTCCGGGGTTCCCCTCCTGCCGGAGTCCCAGGCCCCACCCCTTCTCCCAGCCTCCCCCGCTCCTCACCCCTAAGTAGTGGAAGGATCTTGTTGACAGCCAGGAATTCAAGAGATTTACAATTATGGGGGGAGGCTATTTAAAAAAACATGTTTTGTTGATTTCAGAGAGGGAGGGAGAGAGAGAAATATCAGTGATGGGAGAGGATCATTGAGTGGCTGCCTCCTGCACGCCCCTCAGTGGGGATCAAGCCCGAAACCCAGGCCCCTGCCCTGACTGGGAATGGAACCATGACCTCCTGGTTCCTAGGTCAGCACTCGACCATTGGGCCACACTGGCCAGGTGGGCTTTTAAACACTCCCCTGTCTTCGTGGCTGCTTCCAGACCCCTCGTGGCTCTCCCTATATCCAAATTGGGGTGCCCCTTGCTCTGAGGAGCCAGCTTCTCTGACGGGCTCCCTCCGTTCTCCACTCTCCCCGCGGTCCTGCCTGTGGGAGGCGTGACCAGAGCTGATCATCAGGGGTTCCGGAGGCCAGAAGGTCCCGAGCGACAGGGGGTTTTGTGGGAGTCGGGGGTGGCCTTTCTTTCCCCAGATGCGTTGCCTGCCACCTGGCGTGCAAGTGGACGGGGTGGGGGGCACTCTCAGGCCTGGGCGGGGACTGCCGTGTGGGAGGAGGGGGGTCCCGCTGGCTGGGCAGTGGGTACAGGCCCGTTCTGGGGTGGCTCCCGGTGCTGCCTTTGGCCCCCCCCCCCCACGGGCCTCAGTGGAGGCCCCAAGGCCTGGCTCCCCCCTCTCATCCCGGAGGAACGTTGACCTCACTCCTCTCAGACTGTTAGACACAGCAGGTGTTCGGATGAAACGGAGCTGTTTCATCTGGGGGGGAGGACACTGCGGCAAAGAAAAGCTTGGCTCTCAGTGGAGATACCTCATGAGTGTGTGTGCCGGTGTTTTTAATGACCTAAGAAACGTTATTGAAAATAGGGCGGCGGCATCATTGCGTGAAAATATACAGAGTGGCCAGATTGTATGATCTCTGAACACATAATCTGGCCACTCAGTGTGTGTGTGTGTGTGTGTGTGTGTGTGTGTGTGTGTGTGTATTAGAGGCCCAGAGCATGAATTTGTGCATGGGTGGGGTCCGGCCAGCCTGGCTAGGGGGAGGGGACATGGGTGGTTGGCCGGCCTGCCTGCTGGTCAAACTCCTGGTGGAGGGGACAGTTTGCACATTAGCCTTTTATTCTACAGGATAGACACTGAGTGGCCAGATTATTAGGCGTTCAGAGACCATCATCATCTGGCCACTCAGTGCATGTGAAGGGAAGGCTGGTGTATCAGTCGGCCTCTTTCTGCACTTGAATACGGTGTGAATTGTGCGTATCGTATCCCTTTCCCCCTTTGATAGCAATTGGTTGATTTGCAGCTATGTTAGTCTTGTACAATGAACTAGTTCTGTGTGTTTTTTAAAAATGTGTTGTTATTGATTTTTAGAGAGAGGAAGGGAAGGGGATAGAGAGGTAGAAACGTTGAGGAGAGAGGAACATCATCCGTCAGCTGCCTCCTGCACACCCCCCTCCTGGAGACCGAGCCCGAAGCTTGGGCATGGCCTGACCGGGATCCGGCTGGTGACCTCGATTCCCGGGCCGAGGCTCAGCTGCTGGGCCACACCGGCTGTGCCAGCTTGGTGTTCGCTAGTTTCAAGTTCTGTTTATTGCCAGCATCACCGCTGTCTCCCGTGAACGCCAGGCCCGCGGCTCTTGCCTCACTGCCTTCATTAGCTACTCTCTCAGCCGGTGTCTGTGTTCGGGGGCGTCTCCCAGCCCCCCACGATCCTCCTTCCCTTCTCCTAGAGAGGACGTGGCCAGCACTGCCCGTCCTTACACAGCTCCAGCTGCCCCTCACCCGGGTCCTGTTTCATGAGTTCGCACGCGCTCTCGTGCCTCAGATGGGGGTGGGGGTGGGCAGGATGATGTGACGGCCGCTTCGCAGAGACCCCCCCAGAGGAAGCCTCCGCAGGACTGCACAGCTGACACGGGGCCCCGAGGCCGCACCCTGCCCTCGCCCTCTGCGTCCCTCCTGTCACCACACAGACCGGCCACGGACACAGGGACGTGCTTCTGCCACCACACAGACCGGCCACGGACACAGGGACGTGCTTCTGCCACCACACAGACCGGCCACGGACACAGGGACGTGCTTCTGCCACCACACAGACCGGCCACGGACACAGGGGCGTGCTTCTGCCACCACACAGACCGGCCACAGACACAGGGACGCGCCTTGTGCTTTCGTTCTGTGAAATGGAGCGGCGTCAGTGCCTGGCTCACGGGGCCGCTGTGAGGCCGAAGTGAGTCGTTGCACGTGGTCGGGGCAGTGTCCGGGGACGGTACATGTGAGCTCTTAGGGGGGGGGTCTTCGTGATGGCCTGTCCCCCCGTATGCGCTGGACACTGTGGGGTACAGGCTCTGGCACACCATCCAGGATGCAGACATCGTACCTGCTGGGAGGGTTGGCCCGAGCATGTGACCTCTGGCTGTCCTGCTCTGCGCGCCTCCTGGTCCAGTCCAGGCTCCTAATTGTCCAGGGCTGATTGGCCCGGAGGTCAAGGGCGGACGTGAGGCCGCTGCTAGAGCTGAACCGTCGGCGGGGACCTTGCTGTGCCCCGAGGACTTTTAAACTCACAGCCAGGGTGGCCAGCCCATTTCACAGACCGAGGCAGCAGCCGCAAGACATGCTGCTCCCGGCCCTGCCTCACTTCCCGCCCCGCACCACCAAGTGTACACACACACACACACACACACACACACACACACAGGAATAAAGCAGCCAGCAGGGGAGTATGTGCTGAGTAAGGAAGGGACGTGCATTCACTCACTCACTCACTCACTCACTCACTCATTCACTCATTCATTCATTCAGCCAGCATGTACTGCCGTATGCCAAGCCCCGGGCTAGCTGTTGGGGGGGGGGTGCAGCTGTGAGCCTCGTGACGGGCCCCCCCTCAGGGAGGCCCTTAGAGGGGGAGTTGATGGCTTCAGGGCCCAGGTGGGCTCCCTGTGTGGGGGGACTTGCCTTCAGAAGGGTCGGGGGCAGAGGGGTGTCCAGCACGAGGCAGCAGGGACCTCCTTCCCGTGCTGTGTTGGCAGCACCCCGCTCCGCTGCTCGGTTGTCGGGGGGACGGCAGCCGTGGCTTCTGGCGCCAGCATCTTCCTCGAGCGCCTCTGGGAGGGCGGTTCCCTTTGGGGTCGGGGTTCCATTCTCCGTGGCCTCCGGAGGGAACAGCCTTGGAGAGGTGGGGGAAGCCCGGGGGGTGGGGGGGACGGGAGAGGGACCGTGGAGGGGTGACGGTGCTGGAATTGGGCCTGGAGGACCGCACTGCCGGGCCCTCCTCTGGCCCACAGCACCCACACTGCCCGCGGCCACCAGGCCCGAGGCCCGCTGACAGCTGGTAGTCTCAGATAGCCAACAGAATTACTCAGCAGACGTTTTTGAGTAGCTTCTGTAGAGCAGCCTTTTTTTCTTGGAGCTGGGGATATGGCAAGTGAATAAAAGACAGAAATTCTCATGCTGGATGGCTAGTCTTAGAGCAAGAGGACATCCTTAAAAAATAAAGAAAACACTCTTTTATTTCTTTAAAAAATATATTTTATTGATTTTTTTTTTACAGAGAGGAAGGGAGAGGGATAGAGAGTTAGAAACATCGATCCGCTGCCTCCTGCACACTCCCTACTGGGGATGTGCCCACAACCAAGGGACATGCCCTTGACCGGAATCGAACCTGGGACCCGTGAGTCCCCAGGCTGACGCCCTGTCCACTGAGCCACACCGGTTAGGGCCACCCACACTCTTTACATGGCAACTCCTAGAGTTCACAGAGGCCTTGGTTCAGGGTCATGAAGCTGGTGAGGAGATGGTTTTGAGTGGGAAGGCACTTTCCCGGAGGAAAAGGGGGCGAGGCTGTGAGACGCCCGGGAGCCGTCACAGCCTCACGCAGGGAGGCGGGCGCCTGGAAGCGTGGCGGGGAGAACGTAGCCGAGGGCATGATGCAGCGAGTGCAAGCCTAGGGTAGATTCGCTTCCGTATAAACCTCATAAACAGGCCAACGAAAGCCCCGGACTTCCAGAAAGTTCCATGGACTTGCTTTGTAAGGGATTCCATAGCAGGTTTCCTTTAAGTGCCTGCCCTTCCCAGTCTGCTTAAGAGTGATCGGATTTAACACCCCGCGATTACGCACTGCGTCCTCAGAGCCTCCCCGCCCTTACAAGCAGGAGAGACAGCCTGTGATTAACATTTCCCAACCCCCTCCTCCAGAGTTCAGCTCGCACAACCGCAGCCGACAGTGAAAGCAGCCGAGGCCCCGTGGTCTCCAGCACCCTCTGCCCCACGTGACTGTGCGCCAGGATCCGGCCGCCCTTGAGGGTGGGCGTGGGGGTGGGGAGGGGAGCCCTGACCGCCGGGCCCTGCCTGGGCTGTGCCAGCTTTCCTGCCCTCCTGGGAGCCAGCATTGGGCCTTTGCCCGCAGCAACCCAGCCTAGTCTCGCTTGACCTGCGGTACCCTTTGGAGGCAGTCCCGTGGTCCCGGTCAGGTCAGAGGTCAAGGAGGTGTCGACAGAAGAGCAGGGAGCACTGTCAGCCTGAAGCAGATGGCTCTTACCAGGGCTGCAGACCGATTGACTAACTTCTGGTCCCCCTGTAAGTGGGGAGGAAGCGGGGACAGGAGGAGGCCCTCACCCCCACTTTGAGGGGGAGAGTGAGCATTACCGGGAGAAGCACCTGTGACCGGTCTGTTTGCAGGGAAGAGCCTCGTGACGCTCGGTGGGAAGACAGCAGTTATTGGGAGGAAGAGCACCAGGGTGGTTGCTGGAGTGCCGGCCATCTGCCCTCATTCTGCAGGAGGACCTGGGATCAGCTGCCCGTTTCTTGCATCGAAGGGATCCTGTGGAAGGGCCGATGCTCTCCTTCCTCCTCCCCCCGGCAGGGTGCTCCACAGCTCTCTGTGCCGCGCATCGAGAGCCTCCTTGTTTCCCCGAGTACAGAACATGCTGCCGTGTGGCTCTCGACTAATTTGTCCACCCACTCCACACTTCTCGACCTTGGGGTCTTCCCAGTCCTTGGCCCCTGAGAGTCTGAGCAGACTGAGGGGTGAAAAGCAAATCGTACTTGGCTCCTGGCCTCACAGAACCTGGACTATAGCTTTTTCAGAGAACAGAACCATTAGAGAGAAGGGAGAGAGAGACAGGGGGATCCTCCTGGGAGGCTTTGTTCTATGTGGTTAGCTTGGGCTTCTTTTCAACATGGTGGCCGCAGTGTAGTTGGCCTTATTTTAAAAAATATATATTTTATTGATTTTTTTCCAGGGAGGAAGGGAGAGGGAAAGAGAGTCAGAAACATCGGTCAGCTGCCTCTTGCACACCTCCTACTGGGGATGTGTCCTCACCCAAGGTACATGCCCTTGACTGGAAACAAATCTGGGACCTTTCAGTCCGCAGGCTGATGCTCTATCCACTGAGCCACACCAGGGCACAGCTGGCCTTATTTCTAGGTGGCTGGCTTTCCTCACAACACACAAGCTAAGACTCCCGGGCCTTCCTCAGGCCGAGGCCTGGGACAAGCATAAAGCCACGCCTGCTGCCCTGTGAGCATCCAGCCACACGCTGGGAGTGTGGACACCACTCCGTCCCGGAGAGGATGTGGCAGGGTGCCCAGGTGCTCGGTAAACACTCGCCCTCTTACCAGACAGACACTGGCCTGGCTGAGACCCAGCTCGTGGGGTAACTTCCCGTGTGACCCAGCCCCCACCCCCCCCCCCCACGCACCCCCCTCTGGATCTCTAAGTTGAGGACAATAGAAGCACCAGCCAGCCCCCGGCCTGCCTCGCAGAGCGGCGGCCCGTCCAGAGGAAAGACGGCAGGAATAGCTGTGAGACGGTTGGCAGTTGGGGGTGGCGGAGCTTTGGGGCCTCCCTCCCTGGAGCCCCCCCCCAGACACCGCGGCCGGGGTTCTTGGGGGCAGAATGGGAGGTGCAGGAGGAACGCCGGCTCTTCCCCAGGCGCCTCTGCAGGCCCCCGGGTGGGTTGGCAGGCCGGGCTCGAGGGGCTAGCTGGCAGAGCGCGCGGTGTCCACCGGGGACTCGCAGCCTTCCCATCTCCCCTCGTCCCCTGTGGCCGTTCTGTAGGGCCCGTGGCACCCTCGCCCCTTTGGCAGAGGTCCCCTGAGCGGGGTGACACGGCGGAGCGCCGGAGCCAGGACTGCAGCCTGGGCCCGCCGGGCTCCGAGCCCAGTGCCCTTTACCCAGGAGCTGGCCGGGGAGAGGCGTTTGGCGCGGTACCAGGGTTTTCCTTACTGTGGACGCTGTCAGCTTTAATTAGATTAATTTTCACTTTTGCCTTTGGGGCAGGAGGGTTAAAAGTGATGCCGTGGGATTGCAGCGGCCCTCTGAGCGGAACAGAGTCCTGAGGTGAGGACCTCCACCAGGCAGCAGACGAGACACAGTTTGTCCACGAACCCCTCCCCGGACTCCCCTCCCCCCTCCGAGGGCAGGACGGCGCGTGGAGGCCCAGCCTCTCGGTCAGCCTCCTCTCTCCAGGGACCTGCCCTGCCCCAGCCCGGGGCGGCCCAGGAGCTCCGCCCAGACTTCTATTGCGTGTTCAGAAAGGCGTTTTGCACGTGCCTGCCCTGGGTCGTGGCCGCAGCCCCAAGCCCTGGCTGTCCGGAGTAAACACCGTTAAGGCCTCCTCTTCCCCGGGTGAGCTGTGGCAGTCAGGGCGTGGGGGTGAGAGTGCGTGGCCCCAGCCCCCGTCTTGCCTTCTCACCCTGGGGAGCCGACGGCAAACATGTGTGGGAGGCTCGGGCATGCCAGGTGGGCCCTGGCAGGAGAAAGGTGCCCGGGGGACAGTCGCCTCCGAGGGAGCTTGCCGAGAGAGGGTTCGGCCTGCGGCCGGCAGCACCTGCCCGCCGGCACCCCGGGCCGCGCGGGACGCTGGTGGAGGGAGCGCTGAGCGGCGGGCCCGCCCCTGGCAGCGGTGGGTGTGCTGGCACCTGTGCCCAGGCGGCTCAGGCGGCGCTGGCCTCTGGAAGGACAAACACGTGGCCTTTGCCGGCCAGCCGCCAGCCCGGGAGGGAAGCACTTGATGCTGTGCGCGTCCCCCCTCCTCCTCCGGCCTGGCCACGGTTACTGGGCAACCAAGGACGCAGCTTTGTGCAGTCGTCGTGGGGGCTGAGCTCGTGGGATCGGGGCCCTTGTCCGAGATGGGCCTTCCTGTCCATCTGAGGTCCTCTGCCCGCCACCCCCACCCCATCTCCCCCCATCCTCATCCTAGGGCCTCACTCACCTCTCCTCTCCCTTTCCAAGTCCCCTTTCTATGTGATCTTTACACTTCGGCCAACACAGACACGGGGACACGCAGGCAAAGCGTCACGTCTGCACGAAGAACGTTCTCTTCTCCAGATTCACCATCCCAGACGAGGCGTCCCCGTGTCACTGCTGACCCCGAGTCTCCAGTAAAACCCAGCGAGGTCTGGCCGGCGTGGCTCCGTGGCGGAGTGTGGACCTGTGGACCGGGACGTCTGGTCCCTGGTCAGGGCACATGCCCGAGGTGCGGGCTGGGTCTGTGCGGGAGGCAGCCAGCCAGTGGTTCTCTCTCGTCATTGATGTCTCTCTCTCTCTCTCTCTCTCTCTCTTCTTCTCTGAAATAAACACAAATGTATTAAAAAACAAACAAACAGAGCCCCGGTCCTGTGGAGGCCGGAGGGCGGTGTTTGTGTGTGACACAAACAAACAAAAACGAGAGGAGGACGTGGTGGGCTTCGGCCTCACAGTGCGGCACCTTTGGAAATCCTTGTGTTTAGACTCCGTCCCTGCTCTGCTCTGTAAGCCTGCGGTTCGGGACTTCAGGGCCTGCCTCTGGTCTCCGGCGAGGGGCGAATGCTCTAAAGGGCTGAAGTTGCCCATTGTTCTTGGAGCCCCGAGGACCGCTCTGGTGGAGCGTGTGGCCTTCGAGCACGTCACGCCTGGACCAGGAGAGCGAGCCTGCAGAGCCTGTGTGCGGAGCCTCCCGAGGCGCGGGAAGGGAAGGGACTGTGGGAGGGGAAGGGACTGCGGGAGGGGAGGGAGGGGTGGTACCTGCTCAGGGGCGCCATCGCAGGGCCAATCTGAGCAGAGGGGCGCCTGTGAGGCCGCTGTTCCCCGCACGGACCCGGGGACACAGGCCTGTGCGGCGCTGGCCACGGCAGACTGGCCTGGAGGGCTCTGGGGGTCAGAGGTGGAGAGGAAACAGCAGCTGTGAGTAGGAAAATGCTGCCTCATGCTGGGGCGGGGAGCCGGGCAAAGTGGCATCTGCTACGGGCCCGGCCTCAGGACCCGGTGCGGACGGGGCTCGGGTTTGAGCAGGTGGTGTCAGGGCCGGTCAGGAATGAGCGGGCTCCTGGGGGCCAGCTCCGCCCTCCCGTGTGCGGACAGCCAGCTGTCGCAGCGCGGCTCCCGGAAAAGACTGTTCGTCCCCATTGTGGCCCTCAAGTAAAAAAGTTTGCCCACCCCTGCTTCTAACCCTTTGGTGCGAGGACGTCACTACTAGCTGGAAAATCGGGGTTTTGACCTTGACCTACATTTTGGGACCCTCTGTGACTGGGGATTTTACTCCAGGCACTGACTGTGGTTTGCCTGGATCCTCAGGTCCTGTCTGCTTCTCCCGCCCTGGGGTGCTTCCTTAGGGTCCCTGCTCTCCTGCAGGCTGGTCTCTCTGCTCTCTGTTTCCTGACACACACACACACACACACGCACGCGCGCGCACACACCCTTCACTCCTACCCCCTGGTTTCCAGAGGTCTGGCCTGACCCTCAGGCACCTTCTTGAATCGTGCCAGAGACGCGCTTCTTCGGCAGTCCTGCCTCAGAGCCGACTTTTCCCACGTGCCGACGAGCTGTGTGCCTGGCCAGGCCATTCCGCCTCCCCCTCCAGCCTCGTGCCAGCACCAGCTCGCCAATGGTATTTTCATAATTTCCCATTCCACAGCAAGAGACGGTGAGGCGGCGGTCATCCGTTTTCACAGTGTGGAGGCTGATCCCTGAATTAGGTGGTGTGGGGTTTTTGTAAAGATCCTGAGATCTACCACGTTTGAGCATGGATTGTGTAACTTACCAGCCCCGTGTCCAAAATTACACTTTGATCTTTGCATTTGCAAGAATGATTCTCGCCAGCACCTTAGGTCTGGGCTTTATTTTGGCCCTGCCCGCTCTATGCTCCGAGTTTTCTTCCCATTTCTTCTCTGCTGGGTCTGCTGGTGCCCCTCTCGCTGGTGCCTGCAGGCTCTCTGGCATCTCTCTGGCCACTGGCACTTCCTCCGAGGGAGGCGATCAGAGGAGCGGAGAGGGCGGCCAGGGGAGGGAAAGGTTTGTGTTGGGAGCAGAGCCAGTGGCTGTTTGCTCCCTGGGGTCAGGCAGCCAGCAACAACCTGACCTCGCTTCTCTCCTATTGCTGCCTGCGGGGGCTTGAGGGCCAGAGTGCGACTCCGCCCTGCAGTGTCGTTGAGCCCCCGCTGTGTGCCTGGCTCCAGGAGGGAGTCGGCACCTGTCTCTGGAGGGAAGGTGGCAGGCCGGAAGGAGTTAAGGCTCCATCAGGGGAAGGGGTGGCAAATGGCAGAGGCTGAGCTCTGGCTGGTGACCTTAGGGAAGGGGAGGTCGGTGTGGTCCGGAGCGGGGAGGCCTGTGTCTGCCGTGGGTGCGGTGGGCCTTGCAGGGCGGGGTGTTTGGCGTTGGGTGCCCAGGGGCTTCGTTAGGAGGGAGAGGGTATCGCTGCTCTTCTCCCCGATGACCTCCCGTGCGACTTGGCATCGGAGAGGCCCTGAGGAGGGAGGTGCCCGAACGAAGTGTGGGTTCCAGGAAGCGGGAGGCCGGCCTGGGACCCCTCATTGTGAGGTGGAGCCCGCAACCTCTGCCGAACCGGGACCGTGACGAGACTGTACAGAGACAAACTGACGGCTCCACGAGGCTGGGTGAGGATGGGGGGCCCTTCAGGAGCTGGCCTTGGGGGTCCAGACAGCTGGCGGTGAGCATGTAATGTGGACTGTGTAACACATAGGAACAAAAAGGAAGGGGATAAGATAAGGGTTGGAAAACCTTTAGGGGGTGACCCCTGGGGGGCCTAATGCCTGGCTCAGGGTGTAAAGGAAGTGGGGGGTATGTGTGTTGATTGGGGCAGTCCCCCTGGGGCCTCCAGCAGGAAGGCCTCCTCCACACCCGCCTGCTCCCTGCCCCCGCCCCCTCTGAGGCCCCTTCAGTGACACTGACCGCCGCCGGGCGCCGGGTGCTCTGGGCACAGCGACACTGTTTCCGGCACGAGCAGTAGCGGCGATGATGACGGTGGGGGTGGGAGGACCGGTGCTGCTGGCGGTAACAGTGTCATCGCCGGAGGGCCGGTGCTGGTGGTGGTAACAGTGTCATCGCCGGAGGACCGGTGCTGGTGGTGGTGACAGTGCCGTTGCCGGAGGACCGGTGCTGGTGGTGGTGACAGTGTCATCACCGGAGGACCGGTGCTGGTGGTGGTGACAGTGTCATCACCGGAGGACCGGTGCTGGTGGTGGTGACAGTGTCGTCACCGGAGGACCGGTGCTGGTGGTGGTGACAGTGTCGTCGCCGGAGGGCCGGTGCTGGTGGTGGTAACAGTGTCGTCGCCGGAGGGCCGGTGCTGGTGGTGGTAATAGTGTCGTCGCCGGAGGACCGGTGCTGGTGGTGGTGACAGTGTCATCGCCGGAGGGCCGGTGCTGGTGGTGGTGACAGTGTCATCGCCGGAGGACCGGTGCTGGTGGTGGTGACAGTGTCATCGCCGGAGGACCGGTGCTGGTGGTGGTGACAGTGTCATCGCCGGAGGACCGGTGCTGGTGGTGGTAACAGTGTCGTCGCCGGAGGACCGGTGCTGGTGGTGGTAATAATGGCCAGGGGCTCGGATGCCCAGTGCCTCCAGAGCGGGCGAGCCCTGGCCCTGCTCGAGTGGCATTGGGCGCAGACCTCTGACCGTGCCGCCGCCCCTGCTCTCTCCCGGCTCCCAGCCCTGAGCATCTCCGAGGTCAGTGCCTCGGCCCTGTGCCATTTGGTTTGCAGACCGTGCTTCCTGAGCCATCTTGTCTTTCCCACCTGTGTAGTAACGGTTCTTCACTGAACTGTAATTCCTATACAGTATAAAGCTGCCTCTTACCCACGCGGACTGAGGGATTTTGCCAAGATCAAAACCACGCTCGTTTCCATCCCCACACAGGTCCCCCGTGGCTCCGAGAGTGACCTGGAGAGGTTAGGAGGGACAGAGGCGCTGGTTTGAGGGACGGAGACCAGCTCCCCCGTTTGTGCCGTGTGTGACCTGTGTTCTCGCAGTTTCCCGTGGAAGCGTGGGGCCTGCATGAGGCAGGCTCACGGGGCAGCAGGAAGGACTCGTAGCCAGATGCACCGAACCCCAAACCCTTTCCCTGCAGGCGGGGCCCGGCTGCAGGATGACGGCGGTGCAGCTGTGTGGAGCGTCGTTTGGAGGCTGTATCAGCGCAGGAAGATGGCTCTTGTTGTTGAGATAAAGGGGTGCATAGGAAGCAGAGCAGAAATCCAGGGTAACGCAGTCTCGGGGAGGAATTGAGGCGTGCCAGTGTGCGGCCTTGTCGGAGCCCGTATGTGAGGTTGGGGTGGGCCTGGGAACATAGCCTGGACACCCCCACCCCACCCCCAAGGATGCCAACGCTGGCCCCCTGCAGCGATGGCGGGCAGCCAACCTCACAGGCTTCCTCTGCAGAGCCCACACCTCTGAAACGAGAGGCTGTGGGATTTGCATCCTGTTCCTCGGACGGGGGACACGCGGGAGACGTACTCTGTTTCAGCTCTGAGCGGCTCCCCGGGGCTCTGCCGAGGGGCATCGCCCGCCATTCCCATTGCCAAGGGCCAGAGCGTTTGCGCAGGTGACGCGGTCACGAAGTCCCGCTGCTCAGCCCTCCCTCGCTCTCACACGCTCCTCTGCCAGGCTTTCTCCTCCCGCCCCAACCTCAGGGCTCTGCAGAGCCGAGTTGGGAAAAAGAACAATACGTAACAACTTGCAAATGTCCTCGCCTTTGGGTTCACCCCTGTTGGTGTTGTAGCATCTGTTACCTGTGTTGACTCCAAGAGCTCAGCGCTGTGGGGGTGGCCTCCGCTCTTAATTCTTTGGTGGTGGTAGTCGTTAACCCACATCGGAGGGTATTTTTCCATTGATGTTTAGGACGCCAGTCATTCGCAGGTGTCACGCAGTCCTGTGAGGCTGGGGCGGGGGTGTGGGAAGTGGTTCACACTGGGCCACCCTCCGGGAGGACTCTGCCTGGTGTTTAGGTTGGAGACTCAGTGCTCTGCTGGTTGGACCTGTATTTTTATTTATTTTTAATATTTTTTAAAATTGATTTCGGAGAGGAAGGCAGAGGGAGAGAGAGATAGACACATCAATGATGAGAATCATAGATCGGCTGCCTCCTGCGCACCCCACACTGGGGATCGAGCCCGCCACCCAGGCCTGTGCCCTGCTGGGAATTGGGCCGTGACCTCCTGGTTCCTAGGTCGACACTCAACCACTGAGCCACACCGGTCAGGCGGATTTGTATTTTTATAAACAGCTTGCTAGTGTCAGGGTGTGTGTGTGTGTGTGTGTATGTGTGTGTGAGAGAGAGAGAGAGAGAGAGAGAGAGAGAGAGAGAGCGCTAACATCAGAGGGGCCTTCTTTTAAGATGAGACCGTGCATCGGCCTAAGGGGAGGGAGAAGCGTTTGTCCTGGTTCCGTCTGGAAACGAGGTGCCGCTCCGGGCCTGAGCGCCGGGCTTCTTCCCCGTCACGTAGACAGCAGCCTTGCTCCTGGGTGTTCCCCAAGGCCCGGCGCCCTGCAGTGCCGTGTTGATGGCCGTGGCCCTCCCGACCTGGGTGTGGCCTTTGCCTGCGGGTAGAGCTGGAGGGCGGGCCGGGGGCCTGGGCCTGCAGGCGGGAGAAGCCCGGGGCCGGGGCTCCGTGTTTAGTCTGGAATCCGGTCCCAGCTGCCTCACGGAGGCCGCCGTGGGTGCCAGAGGGTGTGAGTGTGTGTGTGTGTGTGAGTGTGAGTGTGTGTGTGTGTGTGTGTGAGTGTGTGTGTGTGTGTGTGTGTGTGTGTGTGTGAGTGTGTGTGAGTGTGTGTGTGTGTGTGTGTGTGTGTGAGTATGTGTGTGTGTGTGTGTGAGCACGGGCCCCGGCCAGGCAGTGTGGCCGGCTGTGCAGCGCAGCGGGGGCGGAGCGGCCGCCCTCTGTGCCGGCCTGTCCAGAGCCGCTGCCCCTTTCTGCCTCTGCGTGGGCCGGGGGCTCCCGGGAAGGCGGCAGCGAGGGACGTGGGCAAACACCCGGAATGAAAGGGTCAGACTGGGCAGCGCCTCCAGGCGGAACGGTCCGGGCCCTTCTCTCTGCACAGGAGCCGGGGCCGGCCAGGCAGACTCGCCCGGAGCCTCACAGTTGGTGAAGGGCACAACCAGTCGGTTGGGGTTTCTGGTCTACAAGGCGTTCGCCCGTCCCTGAGACCAGGAGGCCAGGCCGTCACCGGCCGAGGGGTCCCTCCGGGCACCAGCTTTACGGAGACTGGGCGGGAGTGGCCAGCGCCCCTGGCAGCACCTCCGCTGGGAAGAGACAGACGTCCATTTCCCATGTCTCCTTGCCTTCCTTTCTGTACCCCCTCCATCCCCCTGGCCTCTGCCACCCTCATGGAACCTGCTGCCAGTCACTTACACTCCAGCATCAGTGCCAGGCCTCTCCCGGGGACTGGCCACGCACCGCAGAGGGAGACCGGGGTCAGACAGACCTCACGCTCCGGGCATGCTGTCAGGCGCATGTAGGTGGAGCCGAGCATGCTGTCAGGCGCATGTAGGTGGGGCCGGGCGGACCTCGGCAGTGGCGGCAGCTGTGGGCCCGGCCCTACCTCCTCACACGCCGGAGCATCCGGCTCCTCTCTGGTTCCTGCCCGTCTCCCTTGTCCGAGGACTGATGGCGCCTCCTACGCTCTGCAGGCCAGACCTGCCCCAGAGCCGGTCTGATGGCCTCACTGGCTAATCACCCCGCAGGGCCCTCCCACGGAGCCACCCTGGTCCCAGCGGCCTGCAGGAGGGCACCCTCGGTTGGGGTGCCGGCTGCTCCAGCCGGTGGCTGCTGCAGGCACGGAGCAGCCTGGCCTGGCCTCTGCGCGGGACACAGGGGAGGCGACAGCTTCAGCGGCCGGGCGAGTAGAGCCCACGGCCCCAGGGCCATTGTCCTCGGCTGCCGGGGGCCGTGGTGTCCGGGCCTCGCTGACCTCAGCTCCGGGGGGCCGTGGTGTCCGGGCCGCGCTGACCTCAGCTTCCCCATCTCCAAGACGGCGTTCAGCTCACAGACTCGGGAGGGTCGGAGAGAGCGAACTGAAAGGCCGAGCTCCCAAATGCCACCCATGTAATCACCATGATGTTTGGTGCCTCCCTCACCCTCCCAGCAGGCAGCCCTGGGGGGTAGGCGGGCCGGGGCCCGTGAACCCCGCCTCTCAGGTTCAGCATTCGTGGTGAGGCCGGGGAGGTACCCCGGTCCTGTGGCTCCCGGTCCTGTGGCTCCCGGCGCTGGTCCTTTGCCCTGGGACTCCCGGCGCAGTCTGCGGAGTGGCTCTGGGCCTGGCCCCCCTGCCCCAGATGCCAGCGGGTGAGTCACCAGCTGTCACCTGCGAGGCCCTCCCTTCCCGGGGCGGCTTAGCTCTCCCCGTGGGGCGTCTCCCCGGAGGGGACGAGCAGCGGGAGCTGGGCGTGGACGCGGCAGAGAAGCGTGGACGAGGATCGATCACCTGCGCCCGGTCACTGCCATCCCCGTGACACACCGCTTTGTCGCTGCTCACAGGGGAGGCTGTGCCGGCAGAGGGCTCGGGAGGAGAGGCCGGGAGGGCCTGGCACTGCTGAGGTCGGCATTAGCCGGGAGCGGCTGGTACTGATGGCGCTGGTCAGCCGGGCAGAAGCCGGCCTGCTGTGCACAGGCCCCGCGTGGCCCCGCGGCCCCGGGGAGAGGGGACAGAGGGAGCGGCTGCAGAACTCTGGCGGCTTCTCCTCGTTCTGGGGGGGCTGGCTGGCTGCCACGGAGCCGGGGGCCCAGAGACAGGTGGGTGCAGCCGGGGCGGCTGACGCCCTGTGCCCAGAGCCCACGGCCTGTCCCCTGTCGGGCCAGCACCTCTTAAATGAGCCCTAGAAAGTGTCCCCTTGTCCGTCCGGCCCGGGGAGCCCTCGGGGCCAGGAAGACGGGCGGGGGCACTGCGCCTCCGGCCAGAGCGGGGCACCTCTCGGGGTTCGGGGGCGCCCCTGAGGGGCTCCCTCTGTCAGTGCGCCCTTGGCAGGACCAGGAAGAAGAGAGCGGCCGTCGGGGCCTGAGGATTCTTCCCGGAGACGTGGCCTGGGGGGAGCGGCGGCTCCTGGGAGAGGACGGGCCGGGTCAGAGCGAACCCTCTCGCTGGCCGTCAGCGCTGTCGGTGTCATTGGTGCTGGCCACATGCGTCCGGGCGCTTTGTATTTTAGACCTGACGGGCATGTTCTCAGCAGCCCTGGGAGAGAGACACCAGTGAGGAGGAAGGAAGGCACTGTCCGCGTCTCTAGTGCAGGCCTGGGGCCTAAGCTCGCAGGCCACTGCCACCCGTGGCCCGCAGCCTCTCGGCCGGGCCGGGCGGGCTGGGAACTCCTCAGACGCCTCCGTCTCCGGCGATCAGCCACATGCCACGGGCAGAAGCTCCTGAGACAGACGCAGGGGACGCTTCTGTCCACCAGATAACAGACCGGAGGGGTGAGGCGTTTACCTCTCTGCTTCCTGTGCGTGGCCCCGGAGGTGGCTGCTCATGCACCGGCTCCATGGGTGGGCACCCACCGGGCGCACAGGGCCCCCTGCTCGGAAGGGTTAACGCTTGGTGAATGCTGGGTGGTCGCTGGTTTTAAATTCTTGTTTTAAACGAGAGGCCCTGAATTTCCGGTTTGCGCCGAGCCCCGTGCGTGACGCAGCGGGTTCTGTGTGCCCCGGTCTCCCCGCGGCGGGGGGTGGGGGGGGGTGGGGGGGGGTGAGGCCGCATTCCGCACCGCCGCCTGCGGTCTCGGGGGGAGGGGGCTGTCAGCTGACCCAGCTGCCGGGAGCGGCCCGCGGTGAGCTGGCACTGATGGCAGCTGCTCGGGGAGGCCAGGCAGCTGAGCAAGGCCAGATGGGATTTCCGGAATGAGCGCACACATTCTCTGGCTGCCTCTCCCCACCCTGCCCCCCCTGCACCCCTACACCCCTTCCCTCTCCACCTGGACACGCCCCGTGACCTTGGGGCGAAGGGCAAGGGGCCAGAGATCCCCCCCCATATATATATTCAGTTCTAATTCCACCTGGGAGAGCTGTTTTAGAGTATTTGTTACGTATGATCGTGCAGTAGACTCCGAAGGCTGTGTGTCCCCCTCGGTGGCTCTCTGCAGGCCCAGGGCAGGGGCCGCAGCTCGGTCAGCGGGCCCAGGGCCGGCACGGTGCCCGGCACGCGCTGGGGAGTGACCAGTGTTCGTCGCGCTGAGTCACGGGCAGAGCCGAGCTGAAGGGCACAGGGGGCACTGAAGGACGGTCTCTTTGCCCCGAAGGTTCAGTGTCCCCGGCTCTGTTCTTAGCCTGTCGCTGCACAGCGGACTGGAACGTTGGGTATTTTTTCTTCCTTGGACGAGATGAACAAACTCGTCATTGCCTTTTACAGAATAGCTAGCTCTTACCCTCCCTCCCCCCCTTTTCCTGACCGGCCTCCTGTTCCATCAGTCCCGGTGCAGCTGTCTCCTGCCGGTCACCTCTCACCCTGGCGTCCTGGTGAGATGGGGCTCTGCTGGCATCTGAGACGTGCCCCCCTCCTCGCTCTCAGCTGCGTGGGGAGGGTGTTCCCACGCGCTGTTGTCCGCGCACATGCTGGGCAGGCCTGGTCCTGGTTCGGCCCTCGGGCCTTGGCCGTGCGTCCGGAGAGCATATCTCAGCTCAGCTGAACAGCTTTAGGCCCGTCTCTTACCCAGCTTTAGGAGAACAGCTTTAGGAGAACACCCGGGCGGGCGGCGGGTCTGCAAGCTCATCCTCCCCCCCGCCCTTTGTTGAAGCAAAGAGGACCTGGCCCTGTTCACCTGTGTTAACGTCAGGGGGCCAGCTCCGTGACCCCAGGCTCACGGAAGAGCAGTGTGCTTCCCGCACGCTGACCCGGTGCCCGGTCAGACTGACGGTAGTGCCGCCAGGATGTGAGCCCCGCGGGGAGACACTGAGGATCCATCCAGCGGCCCCTCCCTCCGGACACGGGTGCGAGCAGAATGCGTAACCCTCTGACACCGGCTCACCGGGCCTGTCCAGACTCCTGCAGGCTGTGTGATTGGGAAGGCGAGTCTCCAGGCTCCCGGGCCCCGCCCCTGGGACAGTGCATGGCCCTGAGGGAACACTGGCCAGCCTCCGTTACGGCTGAGCGGCAGCCAGGGCCGGGCCCCCGGGAGTGGAACGCAGTCCCCCAGCCGCTGTAGACTAACGGTCCCCTGGATGGTATTAGAATTGGAGTGACATTTCCCATCATCCTTTCTCACAGGGCTGGAGGAACTGAGATGGCTGGCGGGTCCGGATAGGTTAACCTCACTGTCCCGTGAGCTCTAAAACTCAGCTTTGTTTCCAGCAAGGAAATGTAAGACCAGCTTAGAGATGGAGGAGCCCGAGGGAGTAGGAGAAAATGCATCGGCACAAATCCCAGCTCGCAGGGCTGGGTCCTGGCTCTGGGGTTTGGCACGTGTCATGTCTCAGCTCTGCACTCCTGTGGCCTCACCTGCAAAGTTAGGGACTGGCTTGCCCTTTCCCAGTTGTGGTTTTTTTCTTCCATATGTTAATGGCTCTGAAGTGAGGGTGCAACTTTGCTGCTGCTGGCTGCCAGCCACACAGCAGGCGCGGCAGAGTGGGCACTGCCTGAGCTGGCAGCAGCGTGGGCAGTTGAATTAGATGCATTGTTGGGTAGCCACATGTTCAGTGTGGTTATCCTTCAAACGTCTTTAAAAAGATCTCACTGATATATCATTTGCACCAAAAGTTACCACGTACACAGAAGGGCGTGGAAACAGTCGTGGAGCATTGCTTTGATGTTGGAAAAGCAAATATTCGCTGTTGGGAGAAAAAACTGCAATCTCATGCCTGTAAAACCACAAGAACTGCCCGCCTCATGCTAAGCAAGGCCACCTCCAAAGGCAGGGGAGCCCCGCGCCCCTCAGAAGAGACGAAAGGGTCTCAGAGCCACACGAGGCTTATGTGACCAATGTCTGCATGCAGGGCTGTTGTAAAGGCGTTATGTCATAGTTTCAGTGGCAGCATTTTTTTTCCTTTTCTTTGTGGCTCATAATACAGGGGTGGGCCTTGCATTTGATGGCTTTGCTTTCTAAGGTTTCTCCTGGTTTTCATATATAATAGTTATATTTGTGTTTTTCTGTCATTTAGGGCAAGCTAATGAAAATAACACCTTCGGTATTCCTCTCATGTGTTGGTGCTATTCCTCTGAGACCCTCAGCACTTGCCTCATGATGTCAATTGCCTGGTTACTTTCTTGCCTCTCCTGTTGTGTTTCTAGCGCTTAACCAGGCATGAGTAGGTGCTTTTTAAATGAATGGATGGATGGATGAATGGATGAATGAATGGGTGGGTGGATGGAGGGTTAAATAGATTGGATAGATGGATAGATGATGGATAGATATATACATATATGTATATATGTGTGAATGAAGGATGGATGGATGGATGGATGAATGAATGATGGATGGATATATGGATGGATGGATGGATAAAGGATGGATATATGGATGGATGGATGAATGGATGGATGAATGATGGATGGATGGATGGATGGATGAATGGATGGATGGATGGGTGGATGGATGGTGGATGGATATATGGATATATGGATGGATGGATGAATGGATGGATGGATGGATGGGTGGATGGATGGATATATGGATGGATGGATGAATGATGGATGGATATATGGATGGATGGATGAATGAATGGATGGATGGGTGGATGGGTGATGGATGGACGGACGGATGGAGCTGCTCCAGGAGATGCATTCCCATCTTTGGTGGGGCAGCAGAATCCCTCCTAGAGAATTTGGGAAACTAGACTCAGTTTTCCAGTTTGTTTATTTACAATTTTAGATTGTTCTTAGAGCTACAGTGCTCTCTGGAGAGGTCTCCAAGCTAATCAGCCAGAGAGTCTAGCCCAATGCCACCATACTGGAGCCTGCTTATATAGATACACTAATTTTTAAAATAATTTTACTGAGTTATAATTCACACACTGTACAGTTCACCTACTTAAAGTGTGCTGTTAATGGTTTTCAGTATAACCCCATAGTCAATTTTAGAACGTCTTCGTCACCTCACAAAGAAGCCTCATACCTTTAGATATTGCCACCGCCGCCCTGCCCACCCATCCCCCCCCCATCCCGGCACGAGGCAAGCACCAACCTACTTTCTATTTCTGTAAGTTTTCATATTCTGGACATCTTATATTAGCGGAGTCACATAATGGAATCGTGTTTAGCACAGCGTGTTTAAGGTTCGTTCACGTTTGAGCATTCCGTTTTACGGCCAAGTAAGGTTCCGGTGCGGGGATATGTCTGTCCCGGTCTGTTTATTCGTTCATCCCATGTGGACATTTGGGTTGTTTCCATGTTTTGGCTATTATTAATAATGCTATAAAACATTTACACGGGAGCTTTTCATGGACATATATTTTTATTTCTCGGGTGTATGCATAGGAATGGAATTGTTGGGTCTGTGTTTAATCATTTGAGAAGCCTCCGCACTGTTTTCCAAGCAGCCGCACCAGTTTTTATTCCCGTTATCCATGTGTGAGGGCTCCGATCTCTCCACGTCCTCACCAGAACTGGACTCAGTCATTTGCAAGGTTCTTTCTCCAATGGGGGGTGGAGGATTCCGGGGGGGGAGGGGCTTTCTGCCTTTATGTCTCCTCCTTCCTGTGCATAGAGGGCAGTGGGGAATTTCTCAGTTAATTTTCTGCCAGCTAACCACTCAGCTTGCTCCCTGTGGTTGTAGCTGGCTGCAGGCTGCCACACTCTAGCGGGTGAATTAACCTCAGCGGTAATGGGAATACAGCACCTGAGGACTGGAACGGACAGCAGGTCAGGATCTGCCGCCAGGGGGTCTCTGCAAGGCATCTGGCGGCATCTGGCGTCCTGGCTGCAGCCGCCCCAGACCAGCCCTAGAGGGAGAGCTCCTGGGTCCCAGGGGCCCAAGGTTGGGGAGCCATGGGCCCCCCGCAGGTAATCCGTGGGCCTTCCATCCGCCTTCTGTGGACCAGCACTTTGAAGAAAGTGTATGATGCGAAGGACAAAGTGGTCCCTGTCTGTAAGAATGTTTACTGTAGAGCAGTCTTTCCCAAACTTTTGACATATGTGTACCCCTTCTATAATTTTCATAACGCTGAGTACCCCTTGTCAAAAAACCCAAAAAAACAAAATGGATGTATTTTAATAACAATCAAAATATATTTATTTTTTCTTTTTTTGGTACATACACAAAATAACAATAAA
Organism: Vespertilio murinus; assembly: GCA_963924515.1. Taxonomy (NCBI): domain Eukaryota; kingdom Metazoa; phylum Chordata; class Mammalia; order Chiroptera; family Vespertilionidae; genus Vespertilio; species Vespertilio murinus. The sequence continues at coordinate 4,362,760 of OZ004709.1, forward strand.
CGAAAAATAAAATTATTCATAATAAAATATACCGTATTTTTCGCACCATAAGACACACCCGACCACAAGACGCACCTGGTTTTTAGAGGAGAAAAATAGGAAAAAATATATTCTGAACCAAATAGTGTAATAAAATATTTAATAAAGTATAACAGAATAATATTTGAACCATATAAACTGAACAGCAGTCAACAGTGGCATTGAGAACCATTATCACTGTCATTAACACATAAAGACAAAGGTTTGAGTACTCTAGTCTCAAGACGCAGGCACTTCTTCTATTCAGACCATAAGACGCAGGCACTTTTCCTCCCACTATTTGGTGAAGAAAAAGTGCGTCTTATGGTCCGAAAAATACGGTAAATAAAAGTTATGTTATAAATAACATTTTTTGCACACCGGACCATCTCACGCCTCACAAGACTGTCTTGACTTGACTCATGAGAACGTGGAATTAGGCGCAGCTAAGCACGGTGCAGTGCATATCCCCACCGAACTCCGGTACAACGCGTACCCCCACCCAACTCTTCCCGTGCTCCTGGGGGTGCGTACCCCACTTTGGGAAACACTGCTCTAGAGCAGCGGTTGCCAGCCTTCCGGACCTCACGGACCGCCGGCTGCCGGCCGCGGCTGGAGAGTGGTCTGGAGCTCAGGCTCTCTGGCCGCCTCCTTCCCTAATCATTGACCTTACCGTGTCCCGGAGAGGAACACCCGGGGTCACCGACCCCAGGAGGACGACCACACCTGGCCTTCCACGTGCCCCTGGCCGGCAGCTCTCACCTCTGGCTTGCCGTCCACCTCCCGAGACCTCGGCCATCGGGGCTCGCTGTTCTAGAAGGCTGGAGGTGTAGCTGGGGAGTGTGTGGGCTACCCCTGCTTGCCTTGGTTTCCTGATCTGTACCGTGGGGAACAACAGTGGTGCTTACATTAGGGGATTGTCTTGGATGACATGAATATACTCCAAATAGATGTGCTTGGCACATTGTAAATGCCCACCAAACGCTAGCTGTCATTTATTATCTTTTATCTGTCACTGGGAGCCTCTGAGAATTGCGTCAGAGACATGAATAACGTTTTAGAGGGGAAACGGTTTGGAAACAGCGGTCTGCAGGGGCCACCGCAGTGACGATCTGCTTTCCTGCTACAGTCACGGTCAGAGGGCCTCCGCGCTGAGGAGGGACAGCCGCTCCCGGGTCAGGGCCTGGCCTTTCGGCATCTGGGCTTTACACCCTGGGCTCCGGCGGTTCGGTTCTGAACTCGCCCTGGTTCATAGAGAACTCGGGGAGAGCTTGAGAGCCCGGGGCGCCGATGAGTTCGAGTTCACAGTTCTCGTGGGTGCTGGGGGCTTCTGGTGGTGTGTGTGACACATGTGTGTGTGTGTGTGGGGGGGGGAGTACTCAGCCAACAAGGGTTCCACCCCAGCCTCACTGTATCCGCTGCTCCACGGCTGACGGCCACCGTCTCTGCCCGGCGTCCAGCAGCTCCCGTCTGCTAACACCCATGGGGGCAGAATGCAGTTTCAGGGAATCCGTCCTCGAATACTCACTAGTGAACTCAGTGTCTCCGGCTCCCGGGGGCTGAGGGGGGAGCAGGCACCTCCCTGGCCTCTGAGAGCTCATGGGGTAGTTGGGGATGGAGGCGGCCCCTCGGACCGCTCCAGGGCTGAGCTGGAGTGTGATGGGACTTGAAGGGGGTGCGGGGGGTCGGTCTGGTGCATGTACGTGCCCCTCTCCCCTCCCTCGAGACGCCTAGCAAGGGCACCCCTTTCTCAGGACAGAGCTTGGGGCTGCACCGCCGTCCGTGGGTGGCTGTTTCCTGGCCTTCAGTGCGGCCCAGTCTCCTCAGAGTGACAGTGTCTTCCCGTGCTCGCTCTGTGGCTGTCTTCAGCCAGGCTAGCGCGGAGTCCTTCTAGAAACCGCTTTTTCTTGGCCACGACGCTGCATGTTTCTGTTCTGGACCGCCACGTACCGATCTCACATTGTAACCCCCAGGGGACAGTGACTGTTCTTGATGTCCAGGTTCCTACGGACACCTCTCGTGTTTGTTCTGTGACTCACCCACAGTCACTTTCTTGTCGGGGTCTCCAGCTCGGGTGCCTGCGAGGGCCGGGCGGGTGACATGTGAGTGGGCGGAGCCACGGAGGAGGGCGGCTGGGGCAGCGGGGAGGCGTTGGGGAGGGTGGGGTCTGTGGAGGACCGGGAGTGGTAAGCCCCGTCGGGAGGGCCAGCACCAGTGTGGGCAGGTGGGCCCGTGCTGCTGGCTCTCCCGATTCTTTAAGAAAATCAGAAATGGCAATTTTTCTTTACATGAAATCTTTTTATTTTAAAATGTCAGCTCACATATTCTTAGAATACCCAGCAGGCACAACAGAACACAGCCAGAAGAGCATTTGCGGTCTCCGCTTTGTGGTTATGCTCCAGTCGCCCAAGGCAGGGGGGAGGTCAGAGGGTGCTCCGAGGGCGGGGACCACTGTGAGCCGGGGTGTCCGGGTCATTCAGGAGGATGAAGAGGGGAGAGGGAAGGGGGCGGAGACCCCATCAGACCCTTGGGAGCTGCTGGCACGGTCCCTGCCCCACTGGGCTCTAGTTCAGGAAGTTGCTGCGAGGAGAGAGCTGACTGGGGACCTGGTTGCCCCGAGAGAGACACTGGAGGGAGTGTCACCCGAGAAGAAAGCCGTGGGTGCTGGGCCCCCAGGCTGGAGGAGCCAGGCCTTCACCTGCGGCGCTCTCACCGGCCCGCGGCCGGGTGCAGAGCAGGGCACTGCGGGCCTCCCTCCCGGATGCTCCGGTTGGTTTTACTCTTTGCTTGTCAGCCCAGGAGCCTTTGGTGGGACCACCCTGTCTACTCACAGGGCCCAGAGAGGAGGGAACGAGTCCCCATGAGCCCGTGCAGGTTGGCAGAGCTGAAGGAGAGCCAGGACTGGAAGGCAGGAAAGGGCCAGACCGGGCCGGCCTTACGCAGGGCACAGGCAGCTCGGGGTGGGGGCATCGGGAAGAGTGGGGTCTGTGGTGGCTGGAGTTCAGAAACAGCCGGGACCAGCAATAGCCCGAGTGGCCGAGGGGGCTCCGTGGGGAGGTGGGTCTGGAGCTGGGCCCTAAGGGAGGTGCCCCTTGGAGAGGTGGAGAGAAGGCGCAGGACAGGGGGGCACAGCAGGGAGCAGCTGTGATGCCGGGTTATGATCACAGCCGGCGGCTGAGTGCCACTGCATCCCCGGCCCGCTGACCACGTCCTCGTGGTTCCCATTCCACCCTCACACCGCCTCACGGGGGCCCTTGCGTCACCGTCTCTTTAGCGATGGGGCCACACCTCAGAAGCCATAACCGTCATGTTACCTGAGGGGTCAGGGCTTCCCTGGGAGCGGGGGCAGGGAGGAAGCTGTCTGGGTCCAGCCAGGGATGCGACCGGCTGGCCAGTAACCCTCCAGCTTTATTTTATTTTATTTTATTTTTATTTTTAAATATTTTATTGATTTTTTTTTTTTACAGAGAAGAAGAGAGAGGGATAGAGAGTTAGAAACATCGATGAGAGAGAATCATCCATCAGCTGCCTCTTGCACGCCCCCTACTGGGGATGTGCCCGAAACCCTTCAGTCCACAGACCGAAGCTCTATCCGCTGAGCCACACCGGTTTCGGCACCCTCCAGCTCTAATGCTGTATCTCCCCTTTGGGCCTCACGTGTGACGTCCCCGCCCCCGGTGCCTACAGGGCAGCGTGCAGCCAGCGCTCAGAACCTATGGGGGGGGGGGGGTGCCTTGAGGAGGCTCTGGGACGTGGTGGGGAGAAGTGGGAATCCTGATTCTGGGAGCAGGTACCCTTATGGCTGGTAGGAGGGGTCCAGGTCCCCTCCTCCCCCCTCTCACCCCCAGCACCTTTGGCTTTTACATCCCAACAGCTGTGTGGGCCTGGGGGGAGCCTGGCCAGCGGCAACGGGGAGAGCCGAGGACACCGCCGTCCCACTCTCCAGAGGGAGTGCTGGGTGGGTGGGAAGAGGGGGGGAATGGGGGGCTGGCCAGTCTGTCCTCTTGGGCTAGGACCGTGAGAGGTATAGGATGGATTGGGGCCTCCGGGACCACGCAGTCTCGTCAAGATAAGATAAAAACCCGTAAAAAATTCAGGAGTAGGGCGAGCGTTGGTTAACAGCACAGGGAGGTGAGGAGGTGGACGGAGGCCGCCGTGCCCAGCGCTGAGGGAGCAGGTGGGGGGCTCCGGTGGGGCCCGGGGGCTCATGGGCCCGGGGGCGGAGCAGGCTGGGCACTAAGCCTCCCAGAGAGCAGCGCGGTGCTGCGGGCGGGTGGCACGGGAGCCCCACGAAGCAGCCGCTCCGCTTACAACGGGTGTCCCTCAAGGTGTCTCAATGCGGTTGTACATTTTCAATGTGGCACTGCGATTATTTCACACTAAGTGCACGTCATGGCCACCAGCCCGAGAGCGGCCGTGCGAGAAGACAGTGCACGGCCGGCCAACAGCCGTGTGCGGTCGGAGGGCGGGGGTCACACTGCGTGTGCTGGGGAGCGACAGGGAGGAAAGGGAGGACACCCGTGTCCCCAACTCCCGAGACGGGGAATGCCGCCGGTCCCCGAGCTGCCTCCAGCTCCGATGTCTCTGATCGCTCCCGCTTCCGGGGGTCGGTGGTCGGGGGGCCTGAGGGCCCATCGGTGGAATGCTCTGCTTCTCTCCGGCAAGCATGGACGGACGTGCCAGGGCTCCTGGGGCTGCCCGGACAGGATGGCCGAGCGCGGGGCTGCAGGTGCCCAGAAAGGCGCCGACCCTGAGGCCCCGTTTCTGCAGGAGGGGAGCATGGGCTGCACGTGGAGGGAGGGCAGCAGCAGCCTGTGGAGGGTCCCCCGGGCTCCCTCAGGAGGCTGTGGGCCCGCTCCGCTCCCCTCCCAGGATCGAGGCCTCTCCTCCCGCCGCGGCCCGGCCCTGCCCCTGGCTGCAGGCTCCGGCACAGTGCCCGTGCCCGTGGCCGGCACCGTTGGAGCTGGCAGTGGGAGGGGGTGGCCTGTGGGTGAGGGCCAGCAGGAGGCCGCAGTGGGGGGCGCTCAGGGGAGCTGGCGGTGCCGCAGCAGGCGGCGTGGAAGGGGCCGTGGGAAGGTGAGATTCCACACGAGGTGAGCGAGGCGGCTGGGCAGGGTCGGCGCGCTGGGCCCCCAACTCGGCGGCCTCCCTCCATCGCTGAGTGGCCGCCCTGCCGCCTGGGCGGACAGGCCCACGAGCCCCAAGGCTGCCGAGCTCTGGCCCCCGAGAGGCTGAGGCCCTGGCAGCAGCCAAAAGCAAAAACAAACCAAAACAGAAAACCCATAAACGAAAACCGCGCATCAGGAAAGCAGCGAGGAGCCAGGAAAGCAGAAATCGGGACCCTCCCTCCGAGGCTTCCTCCGAGAGGTCCCACGGGGCGTGGTGCCGGGAGGTGCCCGCCGAGGGCGGAGGAGAGGCTCTGCGAGGGTGAGGGCCAGGAAGGCGGGGTCCCCGGAGAAGGCCAGTGGCAGAGGCACAGTGTCCCCGGTTTGCAGGTCACCGCACTGACCCTGGAATTGCGGGAGGAGGTAAAGCCTCCTAATGCCCTGGCGTTCTTAAAGGGATTGGCTGAACTTACAGCCTCCGATGGGCGAGAGGGGAGGCTGCTGAGGGGCTGGGAAGGCTCCAGCTTCTTGCCTCCGGGCCCTCCCGATTCAGAGCAGTGTTTCCCAAAATGGGGTACGCATGTCCCCAGGGGCACGGGAAGAGTGTGGTGGGGGGTACGCGTTGCACCGGAGTTTGGGGGGGATATGCACCGCACCGTGCTTAGCTGTGCCTAATTCTACGTTCTCATGAGTCAAGTCAATTTCATCCTTCTCATTCATCCAAATAAATGTTATTTATAATGTAACTTTTATTTATATTTTATTACGAATAATTTTCTTTTTCGTTTATTATTATTTTGTGTATGTACGAAGAAAATAAATAAATATATTTTGATTGTTATTAAAATACATCCATTTTTTTTTTTTGACAAGGGGTACTCAGCGTTACGAAAATTATAGGAGGGGTACACCTAGGTCAGAAGTTTGGGAAACACTGCTGTAACTGAAGGTAGCAGGCTAGGAGGTCGCAGGGCCAGAGGGCAGGGGAGAGACACTCCTGACCTCAGGCGGGGACCCGGGCCTCTCGGCCAGCAGAAGCACCTGTGCCGAGCGCTGCTGGCCAGAGAGGCCGCCCCGCTGGGCAGAGGGCAGGCAGCAGGGGAGGGTTCACTGGGTCTGGGTACGGAGGACAGGAGTGTGGACAAAGGCGCCTTTTCATCAAAGCACGTGGGTGTTTCTGTCTCTGGCCTTAAAAACAGTCAGCCAGCTGAAACCGGTTTGGCTCAGTGGTAGAGCGTCGATCTGCGGACTAGGGGGTATGGATTCGATTCTAGTCAAGGGTATGTACCTTGGCTGTGGGCACATCCCCAGTGGGGGGTGTGCAGGAGGCAGCTGGTCGATGTTTCTCTCTCATCAACGTTCCTAGCTCTCTGTCCCTCTCTCTTCCTCTCTGTAAAAAATCAATAAAATAAATTTTTTAAAGTAGTCAGCCAGCTCACTGAGCTATAGTGACAAGCATAGAACGTGATTGGCCGTGGCAGGGGGTGCCCCGAGCCCCTGGAGCTGGGACGAGGGGCCCCTTACAACCCCGGGCGGAGAGGGTGGGCCACCCCCGTCACCAGGCAGCTGGAGGGCGGCCTCAGTCCTGTCTGGGAAGCTCAGGCCCAGAGGGCCCTCCTGAAGCTGGGCACCCCCCCCCCCCCAATGCCTGCAGGCCCAGGCCGCCTGCTCCTTACAGCACAGAGCAGCCTCAGCACTTACCACCGTCCCTCCACACCCGTCACCTGGGGGGGAATGGGGGGGGGGAGCTGGCTGGGCTGGGGGGGGGCGTTGTCTGCAGGGTGGGTTCCTGGGATGGGGTGGGTTGGCTGGCTGCAGGGCTCTGCATTCCCGATGGCTGCAGCCAAGGTGTCTCTGCTCTTTCTCCCTCTTCTCTCCTCCTGCCTTTGGTCCCACCCCCCTCCCACCCCCGTCTCACTTTCGCTCACCATTAAGACATAAGCTCCCCTTGCTGGCTCCCAGCTCCGCTGGCAGCCCCGCTGTGGGGTTTCCCACCCTGTCCTTGCTGTGCATGGGAAGCTGAGCCAGGAGGACCCCTCAAAGCCCAGGAAGGAGGGGGCGGAGCAAACCCCGTTCCCTTTCCTTCCCGGTCTCCACAGCCCGTGCCTCCTCACTCTTTGTGCCTAAAAGTGGGGCAGACCTTCTGGATTTGCACCCAGAGAATCAGAAGCAGATGCCAGCAGGCCTGTGCACACCCGGGCTCAAAGCAGCCTTCCTCACCGTAGACAGGGGTGGAAGCAGCCACAGTGTCCTTGGATGGATGGATGGATGGATGGATGGATGGATGGACAAAATGTGCTCCTTACATACAGTCTATTATTGTACACTGTGTGTCATTTAGCCATTGAAAAGGTGTGACATTCTGACATATGCTACAGCATGTACTGGAGTATGTTACGATGAGTGGAATCAGCCACTCACAGGACACATACTGTATGGGTCCACGTATGGATGAGGTTCCCAGCAGAGACAAGTTCACGCAGATGAAGGGAGAGCAGTGGGTGCCGGGGGTGGGGGGAGGAGGAGGAGGAGGAAGAGGAGTTTAATGGGCACAGTTCCTGTTTGGGAAGATGAACTGGTCTGGAGGTGGACGGCGATGGTGCTCATACAACCACGGTGAAGGTATTAATGCCACTGACGCGTATGCTGGAAATGATGGTAACGCTGGGTTTACGCGTGTGTGATTTACCCATGCAGATTGGGCCAAGCCCGGCCGGCGTGGCTCAGTGGTTGAGCATCAATCCATGAACCAGGAGGTCACAGTTCGATTCCTGGTCAGGGCACAGGCCTCGGCTGCAGGCTCGATCCCCAGTGGGGGGGTGCAGGAGGCAGCTGATCAATGGTTCTCTCTCATCATTGGTGTTCCCATCATCTCTCACTTTCCTATATATATATTTTAAATGGGGCATGAGTGACTGAACTTCCAGCCCCATAGCTGAGAAGGTGGGCCGTGGGGACAGCACTCTCCCCCTCTCCCTCCTCCTCCCTCTTCTCGTGTGCAGCTTCCATGGCTTCCTGGCTGGGACTCATTCTGAAGTGAAGAAGGGCGCCCAAGCGACAGGCTGGCCTGGCTTCCCTCAGGAAGCAGGGCTCCTGGAGGCAGCCCAGGAGCGGGGGTCCCGGGGGGAGTGACATGGGCGGGATTGGGGGGTGTTATGGGAGGGAGAGACGTGGAGCGGGGAGAGCCGGCCAGAGGAGTATATGGCTCTGCTTACCCCCGGGGCTCCAGCCCCTAGGACCCCTTGAGGACTGTCACCTGGGAGACCAGAAAGGGGGTGTGTGCCCAGGCGTGGTGGCTCCTGGCAGGGGAGCCCGGCAGCAGGCGCCCAGGGGGCCGAGGTCAGGTGCTGTCGGCTGCTCTGCATGCCCTGACTGAGCAGCAGAGATGGAATAGAAGGGAGGGCACCTCGGGAGGCATCCCAGCACCCTCTCTTCCCCCCGGGCCCGGCAGGGCAGAGCAGGGGCCACCGCTGGCGGCAGAGCCAGGCACCGGCCTCCTGGAGAGCTCCGCGCCAGGGCCTGCGGACGCCAGGCCCGCACCTGTGCCCGCGCGGGCGCCAGGAGGCCCGATAAGATCTGAGGTCTTCGAGGAATAAAGGCCTGGCCTCGGGCGCTGCCCTCTGCTGCGGGCGGCTCCTTTCAGGCCTCCCTGGACCCGTCTTATCGGCCACCCGCCGGCACCGGCAGCTGGCCACGGGCCTGGCCCTCGGCAGCCCCAACCCCACGGCGGCACTTGAGTTCACCGGGGGCCCGGGGAGGTGGGGGTGGCCTGAGGGCCAGGGCAGGCTGCCAGGGAGGGGACGAAGGGGCGGGAGGTGCAGGTGCACCTGGAGCTCGGCTGTGCTAACGTGGGCAAGTCACTCAACCTCTCTGAATCCCGTGTTCCAAGGAGCGTCATTATCCTGAGCCCACGGAGTTGTTGTGAGGGGTAAGCGGGCGAAGAACGCCTGGCACGCGATCTGGGCTCAGTGCGGTCAGTCGTTCCTGTGGTTAGAGGGCACCGTGCTCATGCCCATCGGTCATGGCCGAGGGAATCCGTGCCCACTCCACCTGGGGGTTGTGGCCTCTCCGTGAGCGGGGGACCTCGGGGTCGGCGGGCGGAGGGGACGGGAAAGGGCTTCGGGATGGGGGCACGGTGTGAGCAGGGGCAGGGGCAGGGGCAGGGAGAGCCTTGAACGTCGGTGTGCTTCTGTGCACACACAGCACGTCACCGCACACCCAGCGGCCCACAGCGACGCCGCTGACCGCCTCCCAGCTCTGCCAGTGAGCCGCTCTCGGCGTATCGCGAGGCTGAAATCCAGGCTTGCCAGGCTGGGTTCATGGCTGGAGGCGCAGGGGAGCGGAGCCTGCGTCCAAGGGCATTGGGTTTTGGCAGGACTCAACTTCCTCACGCTTATAAGGCTGAGGCGCCGTCTCCTCTCCGCCACGGAGCAGAAATTCCCAGAGGCTGCCTCGTTCCCTGCAGGCGCCAGCGCCCCCTCCTCCTCGCCAGCAGGGGCGTGTCCTGTCTCTCTGGTGCTTTGAATCTTTATCTCCAGGCCCAGATGGAAGAGATTCGTGTAATTAGGCCTGCCTGCGTAGTCTCCCTGTATTTGAGTCTGCTGATTTGGAGTTTAATTATATTATATTTGCAAGATTCCTCCAGTCAGTGTTTCATTGAATAACTGGGCGGAGGTGTTCACGCAGGACACTCTGGTTCTGCCCGGCACACAGACATATGACGGGGGCAAGCAGCGGTGTAGACAGCGGGCTGCAGGGGGTCATGGGAGCAGAAGGGATAAGATGGGTGGGTATTGGTGGTAGAGGGATGGGAGGTCACTGCAGGCCTCGAATGGCAGGTGGAAGAAGGGGCATTGGACACACCGCACCTCCAACGCGGCTTTGCACCACTAGGCTTGCTTATTCCAATCGGAAATGACTCCCTTCAGACCCACTGCCCCCGAGTCTCCACACCGGGGCTCCCTACTTTGATGAGGGCTCCTGGGCCTGAAACCTCGGACCACCCCCTCTGGAATGGAGCAGGCGCCAAACCCCAAGGCCGCTGAGCTCAGGAGCCCAGAGCCAGCTCCCGCTAGCACCGTCCCCTCCCTGCAGCGGCCTGGCGTCCAAGGGGGCCTGGGCTCCTGCAGCAGCCAAAACCCAACACCCGGAGTCAGAAGGTGTGTGTCCACCATCGCCAGCCCCGCCTTTGGCCAGGCCAGCGGGGGAACGTGAGCCGGCACTCATGGACTTGGTGGGCGTCTGGAACCCAGGGGGCCATGCCCTGTCCTGTTGACCACTAGCCAATAACTGTGTTCTAAAGAAGTCCTCAGGAATTCAGATGCTCCTGGGAACATGCCAGGCCCTCGTCTTTGTTAAGAACAGTCACAGCCCCGGCAGGCGCGTGCCACCCTTTGAGTCTGGGAGCTCTGGGAAGGGAGGGGCAGCACTTCTGTGGCTGGATTTCAGCAGAGTCCCTGGGATGCCACCCAGGCTGTGCCAGGCCGCATCTGAGAGAAGGCCCGAGGGCTAGCCAGGGTCTGCAGGGTGGCCAGCAGCCTCCCTGGCGAGGCCACGCCCTCCCAAACCACCCACCAGCCTTTGACCTCTGCCGTTAAAAGCAGGTCCCGTTCCTGCAGACCGAGCCCAGTGTGGTCCCGGCGCCGCCATCACGGGGCTGCAGAGCTGTGCTTGTAGCTCCCGGCCGGCAGGCTTCCGCTATCGCAGGGAGAGCCTGGTGTCCAAAGAGAAGGCATCTCTTTCGAAAGAGGCAATTCCTAGAGGGTTCATGTCTGAGGGGCCCCGATACCCCCTAACGGTTGGGTCAGAGACTCCAGAGCCTGGGTCTCTCTCATGCTGCTTTGTGGCAGCGTTTCCTAACGCCACGCTGGGAAACGGGGCTTGGATGGCAGACCGGCCTGTTTTCTGCTTTTTCCCAGATGACGAGGCCTAGGTACCGATTCACCCCAAACATCGCACACGTTCCCGTGTTGGTCAGCCGGGCGAGTTAACCCTCCTGTGGGCCTCAGTCTCCCTTTGCCCACAGGAGAGTTACAGCATCCACCTCGCCCAACGAGGGAGGGCATTGCCTCCGCCTGCAGCCTTGTCTCACTCACGGAGCCTCGCTCTCTCTCTCTCCCCCCCGAAGCCCCGGCCAGGCCTGCCGGCGGGATGGAGAACTCCTCGGCAGCATCTGCCTCCTCTGAGGCCGGGAGCAGCCGCTCCCAGGAGATCGAGGAGCTGGAGCGGTTCATCGACAGCTACGTGCTCGAGTACCAGGTGCAGGGGCTGCTGGCGGACAAGACGGAGGGCGACGGGGAGAGCGAGAAGACGCAGTCCCACCTCTCCCAGGTGAGCGCCGCCCCAGCGGGGAGGGGAAGGGAGGGCCTGGGGCCGGGGAAAACTCGGAGGGTGTGATAAGGGGACCCTAAATCCGACTGCCTGGCCCTAGACTGCCAAGATGTAGATGGTCCCACTCACAGGGTGTGGGACCCCTGCAGGGAGCCCGTCTCGGACCTCTGACCCCCTCTGCTCTGTCCCACGCTATTGGGCCCGTGTGTGATGAACGGAACACAGATGTATTGAGCACCTACTATGTGTTCTACCCTATGTATTCCCGTCCTCTATAAGCTTCTGTCTGGAAGGGGTCTGGGGTTACAGCTTATCCACAATGCACACGACGAGAAGGCTGGGACTTGTGAATGTTTCCTCTGGCTTCACATACCGGCAGTTGTGGGCGGCCACAGAACGGAGTCTCTCTGGCAATCCCTCAGGCCTGTGTCAGACCCAGGGAGGACCTAGAGGCGCTCTGACCAGGATCTCAGGCTGGTCTCGCCCCTCCCGGTCCGTCTGTGGCAGCCCTGGCCTTGGGTGGAAGGTGGACTCGGAGGAAAGACCGTGGGCCAAGATTGGGTGGGGAGGAAGCTCTCTTGCTGCCTCCCGTAGCATCTGGGCGCTCTCTCCCCGGGAGCTGCCCATGGGCAGGTGGCGGGTGCTGCCTGCCTCCGCCTCCTCGGGACTCGGTGGCTCCACAGGGCGTCCTTCAGAGGTTCTTCCGGGTGAAATGGGTTCTTCCAGGAGGAAGGTCCAAGGAAGCCATGAAGCTTCACCCTAGAGCGGTGGTCGGCAAACCGCGGCTTGCGAGCCGCTCTGTTGACTAATGAGTTTTCCGACCACTGGACTAGACTAAATGTTACCGTGTAGGTGGACGCTGTAAGGATTAGGCAATTGTGGCGCATTGTGTGCAAAAAGGTAAAGGGTAGCATATGATAGTGGTCAGCAAACTCATTAGTCAACAGAGTGGCAAACCATGGCTCATAAGTGGCATGTGGCTCTCGAGCCTCGTTTGCCGACCACTGCTCTAGAGGAATGAATGCTGTGTGGATTTCTGTTCCCAAAGCCAGGCCCTGGGAAGATAATTTTGGAAGGCGGGGCCTGCCAGTGGCTTTGACCTTCGCTGTCAGGAGGACAGCGGATAGAGCGGTGCCCTTCCTCTGCCGGTTCCTGCCCCTGGGGTAGTTTGGATCTGACCACGCACCAGGATCCACATCTGGAGGGCTTTAAACAGATGCTTGTTGCCCTGGCCGGATGGCTCAGTTAGTTGGAGCATTGTTCCGTACACCAAAAGATTGTGGGTTCGATTCCTGGTCAGGGCCCATACCTGGGTCACAGGTTCAATCCCCCATCGGGGCACACAGGGGAGGCAGCCCACCAATGTTTCTCTCCCTTCCTCTCTCTAAAAAAATCAGTAAAAAAAAAAAAATCCTCAGGTGAGGATTAAAAAAATAATAAAATTCAACAACAGCAGCAACAAAAATAGATGTTGGCTGTGAGGCAGAGCATGGAGAACATGCCACTGGTAACATCTGAATGCATTCCTTGCACGCCCTGCACTTTATGACGCTCCCTGGAGGAATGTGAGCGCTGGGCAGGCCGCTGTGCGCTGCTGGCCAAGGAAGGACATTTCCATCTTGACCCCACCCCACCCCACATGCGCCCACAGACGCAGCCGGGCACAGGCTCCGGAGGAGGGTGCACTGTGGACAAGGCCGGGCATAGACTGGCTACACAGTACGCTTCTGTTGGCGCAGCCCTATGGGAAATCTCCCTGCTAAAGCAGTTTGATTGTTTTTATTTAATTCGACAACTATTTTAGATGGAAGCCAAAAACAAAGAACAGAAATAACCCCAGAGAACGTCCCCGCCTGCCTGTCTGCGGCGGCGCTTCAGTGTTCCTGGGAGAGGGAAATGGTTAAGAATCTTGGAAAAACTGAGAAAGCCCGAGGGGATGGGGAAGAACGTTGTCCTCCAGCTGGTGAGGCCACTTTCTTAGGACCTGAGAGATGGCAGTTGGCACCGGGAGGAAAATGCCTTACTACGCTTGTTCTCCCTGTGCCTCTCCAGCACCAACTAGAAAGATGGATGGATAGCCAGACAGATGGAAGGAGAGAGGAGGGCAGAGCATGGAGGGGAAGGAGGGAGAGGAGAAGGTGAGCTTCCATTTCTTTAGATGAGTAACCAAGAGAATGCTCGTATAGGCTCCACGTTTCCCAGCACTTTCAGGAAAATACCATATTTTAAATCAAACCCCAGCCCTAACCGGTGTGGCTCAGTGGATAGAGCGTCGGCCTGTGGACTCAAGGATCCCAGGTTCCATTCTGGTCAAGGGCATGTACCTTGGTTGCGGGCACATACCGGGTGGGGAGAGTGCCGGAGGCAGCTGACTGATGTTTCTCTCTCATCGATGTTTCTAGTTCTCTATCCCTCTCCCTTCCTCTCTGTAAATAATCAAGAAAATATATTTTAAAAAAAATAAATCAAAACCCCACACACATACATTTCAAGAGTGCCTACAACCCAACATTGAATTCCAAGTCCCCAAAGTCGTATCCTGAAAGTTGTCCACTCTGTGCTTGGGAGTAAGGGGGTCATGGATCCGTGCTGCGGAAGACACAGCTGAGACACCGAGACAGGAAGTAGCCAGACTGCCCTGCTGGTGATGCCCATAGGTAGCTGGGGTCCGAGCATTCCGATTGGCCCGAGGGCTCTCTTTCACAGTGTTTTTCTTCTCTTTTTTTTCTTCGTGTTTCTGTTGTTGTTGTTTCATTCTGCCTTCCCTGCTCACTGTTGCCTCATCCCCCTTTTATCCCATCCCTTCATTTCACTTGCCTCCGGACCTCCAACCCCCCCCTCTTTGCTCGTAGGAGGAAGCACTCAATGGTGGACCCCCCATGAAAGTCTTAACAGAAGAAGTGAGTTTGAGGGGCGCTGTGGGGTGGTTGACCATGGGGGACTCGTTTTATTTTCCCCCTTATTTAAAAAAATATACATATCTTTACATTTAAAAGCACTATAGCCATACATTCTCATGGTACACAAGAATTCAAATATTATCAGTAGAATCTCCCTTAGCGACTTCCTATATAAGATGACGTGTAGAAATGTATTATTTCAAAAATCATAGATTGTAGCCCAGTAACTGTGTTGTTCAATAACCCGCATTTCCCCCTACCCGTATGCCCCGGAGACTCTCCTAAGCGTGCACCTCTGCGGTGTTCTGTTTGACACCCGCTCAGTAGCCCGTAGTATGGATGTCCCAGAGCTCAGCCTTTCACCTTTGATGGGCATTCAGGTTACTTCCAGATTTTCTTCTGGAAATACAAGGAACATCCGTGAAGGCGGACGCGCCTCCGTCTGCTCCATCAGCAGTGCTTCTTTAGGCAGATGCTGAGAAATGGAATCAGTTTCCACAGCCATTGCCAAACTGCTCTCCAGATGACTGTCTGTCATTCACACGGCCACCAGTGTGTTGGGACACATTGTCTCTTGTCACTTAATGTGCATGTTCTTGATTTCTTTTTAATATGATTACCAGTTATTTTTTAAAGGGTTAAATTTTTATTTTACATCTAAAACAACATTTGGGAAATCAGAGACAGTCAGAAAACAGAGAGAGAAGTTCAGCATAATTTTATGGCAGAAGCCAATATACTAGTAATTTCTGGTGTAAAACTCTTTTCTTTATATACCTTTTGCAAAGCTGGCGTTCTGGCATCCGTGTAGTTTTTGGGTTGCTTCTTTATTTAGCACGAGCTCCTACACATGGCTTGGCTGTTTTTGGCATAAAGCACAAATGTTTAGATCTGCCCTTTCCCTACCAGTGACTTTTGGGTTCATAGTGAAATATAATTAGAGCTAACATTATTTGTCAGGCCCTGTCCTAGGCCCTGGGACGGAGTGGTTAACAGAATGGACCATATAATCCCTTTCCCCCAGCTCTTACTTTCCGGTGGGGGAAGGCGGATGACAGACAAAGAACTAGACCGTTAAAAGGTTAATACACACGAGTGAGGCGCAGTCAGGGGTGTGAGAGCGGGGCTGTCCCCAGGGCTTACTGAGAAGAGGATTTTTGAGCAAAGATTTGGAGAAGATAAGAGCAGGCGGCCACATGGGAATGCGTGCTCCAGGCAGAGGGAATGTCAAGGGCACAGACCATGTCCAGTCTCCTGGGAGCAGAGGGAGCAAGTGGGATGTCGTAGAAGAGCCTTGCTGGCCCCGGAGAGGACTCTGGCCTTTTCTCTCTCGCAGGACAGGAAGAAACGGGAGGGTTCTGAGCAGAGGAAGGACATGGTGTGACTGATTGAAGACTAGGAAGCCATGTGGGGGTCCAGGCGAGGGGTGATGGTGGCGTGGAGCAGCATGATTACTACTGAGGAGGCGAGAAAGGATCAGATTTTTCTTATACAGAGCGGGCCAGAGTAGGTTTGCAGTTGTGAGTGTGAAATAGATTAGTCTTGTATTATTTATTTATTTATTTACTTACTTATTTTATTTATTATTTATTTATTTATTTATTTTACAGAGAGGAAGGGAGAGGGATAGAGAGTTAGAAACAACGATGAGAGAGAAACATCGACCAGCTGCCTCCTGCACATCCCCCACTGGGGATGTACCTACAACCAAGGTACATGCCCTTGACCGGAATCCTTCAGTCTGCAGACCGATGCTCTATCCACTGAACCAAACTGGTCTCGGCTATTCTTGTATTATTATTTATTCTTGTATTATTTTCCATGTGAACAGCTGTTAATTTACTTTTGCCGCACCCTGTATGTATATATATATATATATATATATATATATATATATATATATATACTATATGTATACTTTTTATTTTGAAATCATTTCAGGCTTATAGTAAAGGTGCAGAAATAGCGCAGGGGTTCCTTTGAACCTGTTTGTCACCCAGCACCCCCTAATCTGAGCGTCTGACGTAACCCCGGTGCCGTGATGGGAACTAGGAAATCAGCATTGGTATAATGGGCCTTATTGGGGATTTTACCAGCTGTTCCGCTAATATCCTCGTTCTATCCCGGGATCCAGATTTGCATGTCATTGTTGTGTCTCCTTATCCTCCTCCAGTCTGTGAGACTCTCGTGGTCTTTTCTTATCTTCCACGACCTTGACGCTTTTTAAAAAACATATATTTTTAGAGGGAGAGAGAGCTAAAAACATCACTGATGAGAGAGAATTATCCGTCGGCTGTCTGCACGCCCCACCCTGGGGATCGCGCTCACAGCCCAGCAGGTGCCCTGACCAGGAATCAAACCCTGGCCTCCTGGTTGTTCAACCACTGAGCCACACCGGCAGGGGGCCTTGATGCTTTTGAAGAGTACCGATCACTTATTTTGTAGAAAGTTCCCCGACATGAACTGCCTGGTGTTTGTCCTGATTAGACCGAGATTGTCTTTTTGGCAAGAACGCCTCAGAGGTCGTGCCCTTCTCCGGGCCTCCATCGCGGTGGGGCGGCCCGGATGTGGATGGAGCTTATCGCAGGCAACGTTCTCCTCAGTAACAGGTGTCTGACGGATTTCTCCTTTCTTCCTTTTCCCCTGTAATTAATACATATCTTGGGGAGATGCTCTGAGACTGCAAATATCTAGACAGAGGGAATTTAACGCATGGAGCTGGTTACGGATGATCAGAAAGCTGAGCAGCAAAATTACCCGAGATTTAGCTGCAGGAAGCCTTGCCCTCGCTGCACCTGGGGCACAGGTGCTGCCAGGGGCAGGGCCAGGGTCACGCACAGAAGGCTGCTGCGGAGGGCTGGAGCCCTGAGGGAGACCCTGTCACTCAGGGGGGGGGAGGCGGGAGCTGATGCCAAGACTCCTCCCTTCTTCCTGTCTCCCATTGGCCAAGCCAGCTGACTGACTCCTCCCTGCTTCCGGTCTCCCATTGGCCAAGCCAGCTGACTGACCCCTCCCTTCTTCCGGTCTCCCATTGGCCAAGCCAGCTGGCTGACTCCTCCCTTCCCATCTCCCATTGGCCAGACCAGCTGACTGACTCCTCCCTGCTTCTGGTCTCCCATTGGCCAAGCCAGCTGACTGACTCCTCCCTGCTTCCGGTCTCCCATTGGCCAGACCAGCTGACTGACTCCTCCCTGCTTCCGGTCTCCCATTGGCCAGACCAGCTGACTGACTCCTCCCTGCTTCCGGTCTCCCATTGGCCAGACCAGCTGACTGACTTCTCCCTTCGTCTCCCATTGGCCAAGCCAGCTGACTGACTCCTCCCTTCTTCCGGTCTCCCATTGGCCAAGCCAGCTGACACAGGAGGCTGGGAGGCTCAGTAGGCAGGGACCAGCTCCTCTGGAGTGCAGAGCAGGATGGGCAAGAAGTGGGTGTGGGGGCTGGGACTCCCCGGGGGCTGGGACGCCGCCTTTGCCATTTCCCTCCAGCCGGGCTGTCCCCTATGGCAGCCATCCCGTGCGGCTCGCAAGCACTTGCAATGCGGCAGGTCCAAATTGACGTGGGCTCTGAGTGGATTTCAAAAACTGAATGCGAAGAGAAGAATATAAAACATCTCATCAATACATTTTGTGTTAATTACCTATCTTAAATAGGCTGAGACGAAATGGAGTATTGCGCTTAATTTGACATTTTAAAAAAATATATTTTATTTATTTTTTATAGAGAGGAAGGGAGAGAGAGAGTTAGAAACATTCATGAGAAAGAATCATCGACCAGCCGCCTCCTGCACTCCCCCCACCCGCAACCAATGTACATGCCCTTGACCGGAATCGAACCTGAGACCTTCCAGTCCGCAGGCCGACGCTCTATCCACTGAGCCAAACCGGATTCGGCTTAATTTGGCCTTTCTAACCGGTGGCTCCTGGGTCACTTACGGTCACACCTGCGGCTCTGTGTGTGGCTCTCACCCTGTGTCTGCCGGCAGCACTGCTCAGAGCGCACTGCACTGGCCGTGCTCTCAGCACTGCAATACCTGTCTTTCCTGCCGGAGGTCGTGCCTTGGCCCACCACCGGGAAGGTGTGTCCAGCCGAGGTTCACAGACCGGGCCTTGAGCCGTCCGCGCTCCCGGCCAGCTTTGGCCTGGTGTGTCAGTCAGAGAGCGTGCGGTCCCCGTGAGGGTGTAGATCAAGGTCCTGGTTCGGCAGCCTTCGCCTGTGAGGCCAGCGGACGTCTAACACAGTACTAACAGCACCACCCGGAGCTCCATCGCACCCACACAGGACGGGCCTCGCTGTTACTGCGATCTCGGTGTTTTATGGCTCACAGAGCAGAGCCCCCAGCCTGGCCGTCCCGTTGTGCACATGACGCAGGGAAGCCTGGGAGGTCCCATGGGTGCCAGTGGCTCTGAAACTCCTGGTGCATCACCCGGGAGCTTGTCCGAACACTGACGCCAGGCCCTGCCCTCCCAGTCTGACTCAGGGGGAGGACAGTGGGTCCAGGGGCCCTGTGTGGCGGGCTTTGGGGCAGTCAGGGTGGGGCACGCTCTGGGCACCTCGGGCCTCTAAGCGGTCAGCGGGAAGCCGTGGGTCTGGGCTCTGCTGGCCAGTCTGGGCTCTCCCCCGAGGCCGGCTGTCCCGTCGGTCCACACCTCCACTGTGCTTGGAGCTGGGAATACGGGGAGATCCACACGCACACCCCTCACCTCCAGCTCTGGCCTTGGCGTGGTGGAGGGCTAAGTGGCTGGAGCTGGTCAGATGGGCAAACATGGTGCCCGTTGTTCAACTCTCACAGTCACCCTGTGCCACGTCCGGCTGGCTGTGGCGTGGAGCCGGCTCTTCATCGCTCCGGTGGGCTTAGGTGGAGGGAACTAGGCCGCCTCCCCACATGCACCAAAGGGTCACTCCCCGTGGGACTCAGGGATGCCACCTCGGACCTGCGGGTCGGAAGGATTTGCTGTGAAATGGCTGGGCAGGGTTCTCCACTGGCCCCGCGGCGGGAGGAGGGCCGGGCCGGGGGCCTGGGCTGAGCGAGGCCGAGCCTGCACGTCCCGCCGTCACTGACCGCTCCTTCCTCCCGCAGTGGACGGCGGACTGCAGCCGGCAGCTGGACGGCAGCTGCGCCTTCTCCCGAGGGCGGGCCCCGCCGCAGCAGGTAGGGAAGCGCTCCGCCCCTCGGGTCATCGTGTGTCTTGTCTGTCTGGGTCCTGGGCTGGCCCGCGGTGGTCGTCGCTGGTGGCCCTCCGTCCCCCATACCCCCTCGGGTGGGCCAGCTGCCTTTCTGGTGCCGCCTCCCCGCCCCCAGCGCACAGTGAGGCCCCCCCTTCCCAAGAACACAGAGGTTACCCCTCGGTCCTCCCCCCCCCCCCCCCCCCCCCCCGGCCCACAGGCTCTGCTCTCGGGGCAGTGAACAGGGAACCGCGGGGGCCGGGGTGGGGGCCGCGGCGGGCAGGGCTGGGGACGGCGAGCGGGCGGGAGGTGGCCCTGGTCCCAGGCCGGGCCTAGGACCCCCCTGTGCACGACTTCCTGTGCTGGCCGCTCGTGTGTTATAGCAGGCGCCTGCATGCAGGCACGTGTCCCTGAGAGGAGGAAGGGAAGGCGGAATGGAGAGGTGTTCCCAGCGGAATATGACTGCAGTCCAATGAGCTGGAGGCCCACCCGTTCCTGCTGGTGATGGGTCCACACACAGTGGGACCCCGAGGGCGCCGGCGCCAGTGGGCACTTTGGAGATTCTGCTCTAGGTTTGCGAAGGCCCGGAGGGGCAGACTGGGGGGGTGGGGGGGGGAGGTGTCAGAGACGCGGCCATTTCCCAAGGCCAGCCAGCTGTCCCGGGACCAGGACGCACAACCCCTGTGTGCGTTGTGTGGCCAGGAGAGCAGGAGGCAGCAAATCTCCCAGAGCCATCCCTGGTGACCTCTAGGCTGAAAAGAGACACATCTGTCCCTGCCCCTGGCCCAGCCTCACACGGCATCTGTCCAGAGAGAGGAAGGGTTCCTGCCATCGCTTCTTCCTGACTTCAGAGCGGCCGGGGTCAGAGGGGCGGCCCGTGGCCCGAGCTCGGTATGGCCACGCCTGGCGCGGTGTGAAGCGGTCAGAACGGTGAAGGCGTTTGCCAAAGGATTCCCCGTAGATTCCGCAGCCAGGGGGCAGAGGCCCGGTGCCCAGCCCTGGTGGGCCCGAGGCACGGCCCCTGCCCTCAGGAGCCTTGCTAGTTATTTTTTTAAAATATATTTTTATTGATTTTTCACAGAGAGCAAGAGAGAGGGATAGAGAGTTAGAAACATCGATGAGAGAGAATCACCGACCAGCTGCCTCTTGCACACCCCCCACTGGGGATGTGCCCACAACCAAGGTACATGCTCTTGACCGGAATCCAACCCGGGACCTTTCAGTCCGCAGGCCGACTCTCTATCCACTGAGCCAAACCGGTTTCGGCGGGAGCTTTGCTCTTTAGAAGGACAAAAGGACGTGTGAAGGAGGACCCAGTGCCGGGCAGGAGATGCAGGTGTCCAAGGGTGGCCCGGAGCCCAGGCCCAGAGCAGGAAGCCCGGGCGGGCGGAGCAGAGGAGGAGCCGGAGTCAGACCCCAGAGGAAGGCTGTGGTTGGGACCCGTGTGCTACACGCCACACTGCACGAGAGGCAGCGCTGGACTGGAGCGGGGTCTCCTGAGGTCGGGAGGACTCGGGTTCAGTGACCAAAGGCCCGCTGTTGAGACTTGAGTGACTCGGGTCATTAGGGTACCAGCAATAGAGCGATGTAAACCAGGGGGGAGCTTCTCTCTCTCGGGACAACCTGGGTGGGTGCTCGGGGTGGGCATGTCCGCTCAGTAGTGTCGGGACAAGCTCCTTGCTCCTCATTCTGAGCTGTCTAGGGGGCTGCCTCTGTCCCCCTGGTCCACGACGGCTCACGTTCCTGTGGGAGCACCACCCCGGGCCTCTGAGGGAGGAATCCGAGCTGGTCAGGGTCTCTGTTTCACCAGCTGCCCCTGCCCACACGGAGTGGCTCCCGGGTGGAGGGGAGAGCCACAGCTGCCCATCGAAGCGTGTGTGTGCCGAGTGCAGCTCCGATGGGACGCTGCTGGCCCATCCATGACTCAGGGCGCCCTTCGGCCTGGCCCACTAGATGTGGGAGCACAGGACCGGCTCTCAGGGATGGCTGCCCACCCCACAAGCACGCCCCTGGCCTCTCCTCCAGGCAGACTCATGGTGCGATCAGACTGTCCCATGTGCATCTGCCTGTGCCCTCAGCCAGCCTGGGCATCTGCATGTGCCCTCTTCCGCCCCCAAATGGGAGCTAGGGCTGGCTCTGCTTTCCTGACTGCCCCTGGCCCAGGGCCTTGCACCCAGTAGGTGCTCAGGATGATGCTGGCGTTGGCCCATATCTAGTCCACGCAGCCAGCCTCCCTAGTGGGCTCTATGCCTCTGGCCACATCAACCTTGCTGAGCCTTCTGAGGGCACCGGGATGATGGGGCGGTTCTGCTTCCCCACCGTTGCCCACGGGGGAGAATTAGTTCCAGAGGGAAACAGGCCAAATTGAGCCTGAGGTGTCGGGCTGCTCTGGCACTGCCCCTGACTCCCTACCTTGGCCCCACGTGCCCAGGAAAGGTGGTGGCCAGAGGATGCTAAGGTGCTGCATTCTGCCCAGGAAGCTCTGGGCAGTGGGTCACAGACCGTGGCAGGGCGCAGGTGCAGGCCCCGTCAGGGATTACACATGCCCTGGGCTTACTCATTTTATTTAAAGAAAACAAATGGGGGGGAAAAAATCCCTTTGCCTCCGCTGCAGCCTTTTTGAGCACAAAGTGGGAGCAGCCTAGAGCAGGCCGAGTCCCACAGGTGGGAGGAAGGAGGCCCAGAGCAAAAACCGGGCCACACAGAGTCCCAAGGAGGCCCGTCCAACCGCAGCAACGGGAGCCAGCTTATGGGGGACTCGTTGGCTTCCCGGCAGCCTCTTTCCACAAGAACTCGTCCACCAGCCGAAACCGGTGTGGCTCAGTGGATAGAGCGTCGGCCTGCGGAATGAAGGGTCCCGGGTTCGATTCCGGCCAAGGGCATGTACCTTGGTTGCGGGCACATCCCCAGTGGGGGGTGTGCAAGAGGCAGCTGATCGATGATTCTCTCTCATCGATGTTTCTAACTCTCTATCCCTCTCTCTTCCTCTCTGTAAAAAATCAATGAAATATATTTAAAAAAGAACTGGTCCATCACCTCGTCATTTAGTTAGGAGGAATAAATACAGTTTTCACCTTTTCCTCATGTTGCGTGGAGATGATGTATTATTTTTTGTTGTCATTAATCTTCACCTGAGGGTATTTTTTCCATTGATTTTTTTTTTTTTTAAAGAGAGTGGAAGGGAGAGGGAGAGACATAGAAAAACATCGATGTGAGAGAGACACATTGATTGGTTGCCTCCCACGCATGCCACCACCAGAGCCAGGGGTTGAACCTGCAACAGAGATGCATGTCCTTGACTGGAATTGAACCCAGGACCCTTCAGTCCGCAGGCCTCTGTCCCCTGAGCCAAACCGTCAGGGCTGCGTGAAGCTGATGTAGAGAAACTCATGGGGAAACATTTCAGGGTCCCGGCACGGGGCTGAGCGCTCCGGGAAGGGCTTCGGGCGCCCGCAGGCTGTGTGGGGGCCGCAGGGAGCAGCTCCTCCCCGTCCGCACGGAGGGGCCACGGAGAGGAAACGAGTCTTCACCGCAGAGCCCGGGCCTGTGATGGGACCTCGGGAGGACTTCCTGGCCGGAGGGCCTGCTGGCCGGGCTGGCTGCTGGCAAGGTGGTGACACCGCTGGGAACCTAATGAGCACACTCCTCACCGGCAGAGCCCTGGGAAAGGCGGGGGCGCGTCAGAAATGGTGTCTGGAGTCCCGGCGGCAGCCTGTGGTCCCACACTCCGAGGAGCGTGAGAGAGGGGCACCTCCCTGTTCCATCGCGGTGCCTGGTGGCCACGTGAAGCATCAGGAGAGTGCCCCCAAGGTCCGGAGGACAGGTGCCGACCCCGGCGTGGCACGCCGCCCAGTGTCTCTTCCGAAAAACGAGGCATCAGGCTACACAGACCTCTGAGCCTCTGCAGTGTACCTCGTTGTCCACATTCTGTCTCCAGGAAATAACCACCTGATTCAAACAGTTGCTCAGGGCAACCGGAGGTCTGTACTTTGCAGATTTCTCTGTTGTTCTCCATCCACGCTGAATCCTATGCCAGCCTGTAAGCTAGGTAAGCCCTCGGTGCCAACGTTGACTCCGACCCAGAAGATGGCAGGTTCCTACCGTGTTTCCCTGAAAATAAAACACCCTCTGAAAATAAGACCTACTTAATGGAAAAACAATACATGCCCTGAAAATAAGACCTAGCACATCTTTGGAAGCAAAAATTAATATAAGACACTGTCTTATTTTCGGGGAAACAGGGTAGCAGGATGGAAAACTTTGAGACAGTAGCTGCTCTACTCCAGCCAAACAGCACGGCCCACACTGTGCCCCCTCCCCCACCACCACCACCAGCGCACAGACCCAGCGGGAGCCTGGGCTTTCCCCCTCGCCCTCCTGGGACGGGGGCCTCAACCTCCCCCCCATTGGGCTGGTGTCAGAAAACCAAGTAGGAAGATGCAGCTTGCCTCCCTGCTGGCATGTAAAAGGGCCCTGGCGCTGCCCGTGGTATTAGTGGCGACCGGGCAGGGAGCTGGACTCCACCCCGCCCGGCAGTGGGGAGACACCCTCCCCTCCCTGCCGAGGTGTGTCAGAGGAGGGCTGTGAGAACTAGGATTCTGTTGCCCCGTGGTAAGATGGCCGCCTCCATGGCAGGGTCACTGGGGACCACATGGGGACCTGTAACTTCACCTCCACCAGCTGTAACGACAACCACTCTGTGGCTGTGACCCCTTTTCCCTGCCAGGCTGGTATCCCAGAAGCCAGTTAAAACAGACTTCAGTGAAAATCAGAATCTCATAACATCACAAAAGTGTCCTGAGTGCAGTCAAAAGTCACCTGTCATTCCAAGAACTGGGAAGAGTTGATACTGAATGAAGAGGGGACAATCCATAGATGTCAACACTGCCAAAACTGGTGTGGCTTCACCTCCACCAGCTGTAATGACCAGTGGATAGAGCGTCGGTCTGCGGACTGAAAGATCCTGGGTTCGATTCCGGTCAAGGGCATGTACCTTGGTTGCGGGCACATCCCCAGTGGGGGGTGTGCAGGAGGCAGCTGATTGATGTTTCTCTCTCATTGATGTTTCTAGCTCTCTATCCCTCTCTCTTCCTCTCTGTAAAAAATCAATGCAATTAAGAAAAAAATCCCAACATAGATGTCAACACTGAGATGTAAAATCGGACTAGTATCTAGACTGTGTAAAGAACCCTCAAAAATCCACATTAAAAACCATGCAATTTAAAAATGGACAGAATGCACGAAGGCACGTATTTCTCCGAAAAGGATGTACAGAGGACGAATGAGCACACACAGGAAGATGTTCAACAGCGTTAGCCACGAGGGAGCATCCGTACGCACCTGTCAGATCACCTGCAATTAACGCCAAGCTGGTGAGGGTGCAGGGCGGCCGGGCCACGCCACCTGCTGGTGGAGGTGTACCACGTTCTGGAGAACTGGACACCCAGGAACCATGTGATCCAGCCATTGCATCCCTGGCTGTGTACCCCTGAGGAATGAAAACTCACGTTCACACAGAAACCTGTGTGAACTCAAGTGTTTATAGCAGCTCTAGCGATAACAGCCTGGACTGGAAACAGCCCACGTGTCCTTCAACACGTGACTGTGGCACTCAGCAACAGAGAGGAGCCTCTTCTGCCACTCACAGCCTTCAGGGAATGGTGCCGAGTGTGTGTGTGTGTGTGTGTGTGTGTGTGTGTGTGTGTGTGTGTGAGAGAGAGAGAGAGAGAGAGAGAGAGAGAGAGAGAGAGAGAGTGTGTGTGTGTGTTTGGGGTGGGAGCCATTCCCCAAAGTTACATCCTCTTCGATTCCATTTATGTAACATTGTTGAAGTGGCAAAATTGTGGAAATGGAGAACCCATTAGCTAAGGCTAGGGAAGGTGGGAGCCAAGAACTAAGTAGGTATGGGTATAAAAGGGCAGCCAGGGGGGAGTCTTATGCTGGTGGAAATGTTTTGCATCTTTTAAAAAATACACATTTTTTTATTGATTTCAGAGAGGAAGGGAGAGGGAGAGAGAGAAACATCCATGATGAGAGAGAATTATTGATCAGCTGCCTCCTGCACGACCCCCACTGAGGACTGAGCCTGAAATCCAGGCATGTGCCCTGTCCGGGAATCAAACGGTGACCTCCCGGTTCATAGGTCGACTCTCAAACACTGAGCACACCGGCAAAGACCCAGGTCTGCATCGTGACTGTGTCGGTGTCAGTATTCTGGAAGTGACCTGGACTCAGGGGAGATATACTTGGTCATAGGCTGTAGTCATCACCTCCCACCTCTCCCTGGTCCTTTTGGGTCTTAATTTGAAGACCGTGAGGATAGAGGGGAAGGGACAGAAAGGACAGACAGGCACAGAAGTTCCAGAGTGAAAGGAATGGCCTCTCCTGCTCCTGATCTCAGCGCTGGCGCCCCCAGGCGGTCCTCTCCGCTGGCTCTGCACTGCCATGCTTCTGTCTCAGGGGCCCTCCTACTATAAGGGGTTAAATTTTTGGGGCCCATCATAGGCTTGCCCACGTGTGTTGGGCACTGTCCTTGGTGCTGAACGAGCACACAGGCACACATGCACACAACACAGCTGTTTCTCCTTGAACAACTGCCCCTCCCACCTCCCTCTGCACTTGGCTTCTTATTTCTTTTTTGCTGAAGCAAACCCAAGTCACCCTGAGGTCTCATTTCGTTTGGGCCTGAGAGCAGCTTTAGACGCAGCCTATAGGAAGTATCTGCTTTGGCCAGGTTCTGTCTAGTTTCTAAACCCTTGCAGACTAGAATTGTTAGTGCTTGTGCATGTGAACACACACACACACACACACGTGCACAAACAAAAATCATTCTTAGTTGTGTTAGTAAAGAAAAATGAAGCAGCATTCACGCAGACAGCTCCCTCCCCATAGTCCCTCCAGCTTCACGATGGCAGATGTACCCTCTCCACCAGCACTGCCTTCCCAAAGACGCCGGAGATGGACTCAGAGGCCCAGACACTTGTGGGGGGTGGATGTGTGCTGCATTATGGGAATCTACGGTGGGTTGGCCGGCACCTGAGGCGGACCCTCGCTGGGCTGCCAGAAGAGGAGGCAGCCGCCGAGGAGCTTAGCGCTCACCAGGGGTCAGGGACGGACCGCAGCCTCCTTGGCGTCCCTCCGTGTGGGGCGTGCTGACGCCAGGCGGGCTGTTCTCACTTGTGGGCCCTCCCCGCGTGGAACGGCCCAGCATCGACCACGCCTCAGTGGGCCTGTGTGGTGGGCGCTGGTGGCCTCCTCCGTGCCGCAAGCTGCTGGCGAATGTCCGCCGCGTGGCCGGTGCGCGTGCTCACACCCGGGGCACAGGCCTGGGCCGCAAGGCATGTGCACGCGAGGCCTGAGCAGAGGGGAGCTCCGCCTTCGGAGAGAGAGGGTGGATGGCGGACTGCAGGGCTCACGGGGAGGCATGGCAACGGGAGTGGAGGCGGGGCGGGAAGGGAAGCCACGTCGGAGGTGCCGGAGCTCGGGGAGTGTTCTCCGTCCGTGGCCAGGCCGCGCAGGAGCTATCTGAGCGTGAAGACAGGCGCTGAGAGGCAGGAATCCACTGCTGGCACAGCCTTCGCCAGTGGGTGCCTCGGTGCGGTCTGCTTCAGGGAGTAGGAGTCCGCGCCAGCTGGGACCCCCCGGTGTGCGAGGGCCGCTGGCCCGGGTGGAGGCTTGGAGGAGAGCCGGGGCTGGGGCAGCGAGGCCCGAGCCGTGTCTGTGCCCGATGGCACAGCTCCAGAAACACCACCGAGGCGTCCATCCCAGTCCTCCCAGCCGCCCAAGACGACCAGCCGCGGGGCAGGGAGACCTGGGATTGGGCTGTGGGGTGGCCTTCACCCACGTGTTCCCAGTGTCCCGGCCGAGCAATAACGTGGCCCTCCCTTTCCTCCCTGTCCCCCTCCAGAACGGCAGCAAGGATAACTCTCTGGACATGCTGGGCACGGACATCTGGGCTGCCAACGCCTTCGACTCCTTCAGGTGCGCTCCAGGCTCCTGCGTGGCGTGCGGCTCTGGCGGGACCCCAGCCTGCGTGTCCTGACGCCCCGGGGGTCCTTGGGGGCTGGGGAAGGTTGAGAGCTCACGGATGAAGAAGCGGGAGGACCCAGAGGGCTGGGAGAGAGAGCACAGCATGAGGCCGAAGAGGAAGGAGGCCAGGAGAGGAGAGGAGGAGACTGGGAGACCGAGGGGAAAAAGGAGGAGAGAGTATCTGAGGGAAAAAGGAAGGGGGGGGGGAGGAAGCTGAGGGAGGACTGTGGGGGGAGCAGAGGAGATGGCTTCGGGTGTCAGGCAGCCTGGGGTGGGTCGGGACAGCGAGCTACCCTCGCCCCCGAGGTCACAGCTGGCAGCGGGGAATCTGGAGGAAGGAGGGGTTTTCAGAGGCTCAGATTCTAGAAGGTTCCTGGTGGACCAGGTTGGAAGAACAGGTGTTGGTCAGGGTTCCTCAGGAGGCGGGGACAGTGCCCGTGAAGGGGCTGCTCATGGCTCCCGCCCGGTGTCCACCCTCACTCAGGCCATGGGGGGCATGGCCCTCCGATCCGCCCTGCCTGGCGCTGAGCGGGTTCCAGACACCCAGCTGGGCAGCCCCAGAGCTGGCACCTCGGCTCCAGTGGGCTCCCTTCCTTGGCCGGGCTTGTTGCCTCCCGCCTCCTCTCATTCCGTGCCCTCCCTCGCCCTCTAGTGGTGCCACCTGGGACCTGCAGCCTGAAAAGCTGGACTTCACGCAGTTCCACCGGAGGCTCCGACACACCCCCAAGCAGCCCGTGGCACACATCGACCGTGAAGGGTAAGGAGTGTGGAGGGGCTCTCACAGAGGGGAGGGGGGGGCAGCTGTGGCTGCACCAGAGCTGAGAGGTGCCTGCTTGAGGGATACACAAATGAGTCATGGCCGCAGACCCGCAGGCTCCCTGGCCTCCCCATCCCTCAGCCACACTGCCCGCTCCCTTCCTGACCCTGCACGCCGGGAGCCTAGTGCATGGGTCTCACACTTGGCCAGAACCCCCTGGGGGCTTGTTAAAGCAGACCCCTGCATCCACCCCCGAGTCTGGAGGTCTGGGGTGGGGTGTGAGCATGTGCGTTTCTAACAGGTTCCCCGGGCTTGCTGGGACCCCACTTTGAGAACCACTGGTGTAGCGGTTGCTTTTACCCTGGGACGTCTCACCCTCTGTTTACTTGGTGCGTCACTGTTGCCTTCCCCCTTTAGAGAGCCCTGTCCCCTTGGTTTTTAAGGCGTCATCCCATAGTCATGACTGATCACCTCATTGGCCACCGGCAGTTAATCCCACCTCTGCTCTCTCCCCTCCCCGGAGGTCAGGGGAGGGACCTGGGAGTTCTAACACTTCTTCTCTGGGTGGTTCTTCTGGAAACCCTATCCTCAGGTTGCCTAGGGACTTTCTCCACTCGCCTCATTCCTTTCCCTCCCCCCTTCCTCCCTCCCTCCCTCTCTGCATAAAACACAGCCCCTGGCCAGCATGAGGGGGAAACACGCACCTACTCATGACCGAGGCTGCAGGGAGGTGAGGCTCGGTGTGCGGAGCAGACACTCAGAGAGTGCGCACGGTAAAGTCAGGACCATGCACGTGGTCACGGACTGCGGAGGGTGAGGGTGCAGAGCTCTGGAGGAGGACCTGCCTGGAGCAGCTTCGGGAGGGAGATACCCACATCCCTCCCGTGTCCCCGGGAGCGCGGGTGGTGGGACCAGAGGGAATCAGGCCCGGAGGACAGGTGTCGGACGGGGCCGTGCCACAGGCGGTTTCGGAGGGTCGGCACCAGGTGACATAACGGAGCACTGGGGGCAGTGGCCACAGGTGACCCGGGAGGAGAATGCCCGGTGCGGAGGACCGTGCCCCTCTGCAGCCAGAGGGACCGGCCACAGCCCCTCCCCAGCCGCAGGCTCCCCTGCCCCCGAGCCTCTGGGGCTGACAGTCCCCGGGGCTCCCGCAGTCACCCGGTTCCGGCCCAGGCCGTCTCACCCTGCCCAGGAGTCGGTGCCGCGCCGAGGCCGCCTGGCGGCTGGGCCCGGACGGTGTGCCCTCAGAGCCGGCCCGGCAGCATCCCGGCAGCGGGCACTACCTCGTGGCCACGGCTTCCCCGGTATCCACGGAGGAACAGGAATCCGAGGCGGCTGTTGCCTTGGAAACCCTGTTGGCAACAGTGAGTCAGCTGGTCTCCACCAGCCTCTGCCCTCAGCCTGCAGTCACCCAGGGGTGGGTCTAGGGCCAGGGGAACACAGGCCCCCCCCCCCTCCGCCTCCCCTCTACACACACACACCACCACGGCCGACCTGGGGCTGTGCCCGGAGAATGGAAGGCCAGGCGGGGCCTGCATGGGCCGGACCAGAGAGGCGCACACGGGACTTGGAGGAGCGATGTCAGCCGTTCTGGTCGGCCAAGTCTGCAGGCCCCTCCCTCCCCGGCCCCGGCACAGACGGAACAGAAACGACGACAAGCCGCTGGTGGCCTCACAGGCCGGCCTGCTCTACCAGGCAGATGTGTTAGTGAAAAGGCGGGTGACTGATTCTAGACCTTTCTTGGTTTCCGAGAGGAAGAGAGGAGGAGAGTGATAGAGACATCGGTGATGAGAGAGAATCGTTGACTGGCTGCTGCCTGCATGGCCCCTCCTGGGGGCTGAGCGGACAGCCACGGCCTGTGGCCTGACCAGAAATGGCACTGTGACTTCCTGGTTCGTAGCTAGACACCCAACCACTGAGCCACACTGGCCAGGCTGTTTCTAGACCAGCCGTGGGCAAACTACGGCCCGCGGGCCGGATCCGGCCCGTTTGGCTGTTCTATCCGGCCCGCGGAGCCGAAAGAGCGGAGGGTTCTCTTGCTCTCCCCTCCGCTCCTTCACCAGCAGCCCAAGGTGAGAGTGCCAGCACGGTCAGGTTGCTTTTGTTCCGGCCCTCCGGTCCAGGTTAAGAACCCATTGTGGCCCTCGAGTCAAAAAGTTTGCCCACCCCTGTTCTAGACCTTTCTTCGCCTCATCTGCAGCCCAGCACATCCCAAGGCCAGAGTCGGGGGCTGAGGGGCAAGAACTCGTCCGCTTTCCCCTCTTTCACCCCTTCTGTCCCTTCACCTGCCAGCCCTCCCCCCCCCCCGTATCCATCCTGGCCCTCCAGATCATCTGTCACCCCCCTGGCACCCGCTCCCTCTCCCCCTGCTCCAGCCCACGCACACGGGCGTCCTGCTGGCAGGGGCTGCATTTAGCTCCGGGCCGATGCCCCCTGCTGCCCGCCGCCCGGGGCGTTCTCCCAGGTTCTCTGCTGGGCCAGCTCCCGGCCCGTGTCCGTCCCTCTGCCCGACTGTTGTGGGCCTGCTCTTCTGGGTTCCGGAGCGCGCTCTCACCCCGGCCCCAGCCTGCTGCGGCGAGGGCCCACCCGGGCGCTGTGCACCTCGGGGCCCGCCCGCCCGCCCGAGCCCGCACAGGCACCAGTGGAACGGGCCGTGGTCCCACCCCTGCTCTCTTCCTCAGGCCTCGGCTCCTTTTTGCAGACACCCCGTTTCTCTGCCTCAGGGTCCCCGGGCCCTCTGGCCAGAGGAGTGTCTTGACACTGATCTCACGCTGCCCCCTACTGGTGCTCCGGCGAACCGCCCTGTCCGCTGGGGTTAGCACTTGCTTCCTAAGAGCCGTGAGCTGGCTGAGGGCGGGGCCACGCTGGGTTCATTGCCCTGACTCCAAGGGAGCCGGGAAGGGCCCGGAGCGTCAGAGATGCTTGGCAATGCTGACCCACCGAGCAGACGCTCTGGAGTTTAAAGGTTGCACTGACTGCAGCTGGAGAACGCCGGCGCCGGCTCCTGGCAGCCCAGCCCTCCGGGCTCACTCATGGCGGCAGAGCCGCAGTAGTCCCTGGGTCTGCCAGGCACAGGGCAGGCGGTCCCGGCCTCAGTGCTTGCCTCCGACTCTGCAAACGCTCCGCCCCCTGGCCAAGGAGGAGCTGCTACTCTCTTCCCCGGGCAGATGGGGGAGCTGCAGGCACCTGCCCCAGCGAGGCCTGCACGGGGCTGTGCTGGCTCCAAAGCGATGTGTGCTGGTCCCTGTGCTGCCTTCTCCCCGATGACGATGGTCGCAGGAGAAGAAGAGGCAGCACGACTAAGAGCAGCGCGTTTCCCTCGTTTACCGTGTTATCACGTTATTTAACTGCCTCCTGCACTTACCACGAGGGTATGTTCACCGTCCAATACGGCATTTTAAGTGTGTGTGTACCCATGCGCCTGGCAAGGTTCTAAGCCATCCGTGGGCAAACTACGGCTCGCAGGCCGGATCCGGCCTGTTCATCTGTTCTATCCGGCCCGCGGAGCCGAAAGAGCGGAGGGTTCTCTTGCTCTCCCCTCCGCTCCTTCACCAGCAGCCCAAGAGGAGAGTGCCAGCATGGTCAGGTTGCTTTTGTTCCGGCCCTCCGGTCCAGTGTAAGAACCCATTGTGGCCCTCGAGCCAAAAAGTTTGCCCACCCCTGTTCTAAGCACTTCGATATGTTAATGTAGTCCTCCGCTCACCTTGCTATGTTGGACAATATTAGTTATCCCAATTTTTCCAACCAGGAAACGGATGCAGAGGTTAAGCGACTCGCACAGGGTCACCCAGTTAGTTAGGGGTGCGGCTGGGGTTCCCGCCCCGGAGCCGGGTGCCAGGTCTGCACCTCCCGTGGGCAGGAGACGGGCGTTCGGCTGTGAGTCGGGGTGTCTTTGGCCTGAAGGGTCCCCGGGCCCCAGAGGACATGAAGGCAGCGCGTTGGTGCCCAGCGGGCAGGGGGGCTGGCCCCGGGTCAGGCCGAGGAAGACGGAGCCCCCAGGGCCTGTGTGACCTGAGGGAGCTGTTCTCTCTCCGTGCGTTTCTCCGTGGTGTGTTGGTCAAGGGGCTCGGCGTTTGCAGAGCTGAGACAGGCGTGGGCGCTATCAGCAAGGAGTTGGCGGTGCTTCTGTGGCCTGCCCTCAGGCTGGTCTCACATCCCACCGGCACGAGTCCGTGGTCCTCCAAGAAGGCCGGTGCGGCCGGGGGGGGGGGGGGAGCATCTCCAGGTCTCCGGCGCATTTCCTCCTGGCAGCACGGGCGGCTCTGCAGGCCCGGGGGGCGGGCAGGGCCAGGTGGCCCGATGGGCCAGCTCTTCCTGTGTGCCAGCGGGGGGACCCGGGCAGGAGCCCTCCCTTCACCGCCTTTGTCTTTCCGCCCAAAGCCGTCCCCTCACCGCCTTTGTCTTTCCGCCAGGTGTGGAAAAGGGAAGCTGGACGATGGGGACGGGATCAACCTGAATGACATCGAGAAGGTCCTCCCAGCCTGGCAGGTAGGCACCGGGCAGAACCTCCCCTTCGCCCCGGTCCCGATCCCGACCCCGATCCCGATCCCGGCCTGGGCCCTGCCTCCGACAAAGCGTCGCCGGTGCGCCACGTGTGGGCAGGGGGCTGCCTCCGCGTCCAGAGGGCCCCGCCGGGATGTGCAGAGGCCCAGGGCCTCAGACCCAGAGCCTGTGTTGACCCCAGGGAGCCCTAGCTCCTCTCACTGGGAGTCACACACGGGCGCCCGTCACCGGGAGGGTCCTCGTGGGAGGGCCTCGCTGGAGCCCAGAGGCTGGCACTGGGTGCCCATCCAGCCCCGGCTCCAGCCAAAGCGCCCCCTGTCCTGACAGTCCCTCCTGCTGTACTTCCCCAGCAGGCAGTGCGTCCAGGGGGGAGCCGCACGTGCTGTCCCTCGGGGACCCCATCTCGGGGGCTCGGCCGCAGGGGGTGAGCCGCACGTGCTGTCCCTCGGGGACCCCATCTCGGGGCTCAGCCGCAGGGGGGACTGCAGGCTCCCCCATTTCCCACCCAGGAGCGGCACAAGCCGGTCAGTAAGGGCTGATGCTCCTCGTAATGGCAGCAGAGGGTGAAGGCGAGGTGAGCTGGGGGAGGGGGTCGCCAGCAGCTAGATCTTAGCGCCCATCGGCCCACAACCCATGGGCAGCTTCAGGTGCGCGGAGGCTGGCAGCACTGCTCCCAGGAGCCCGATCTCGGTGGGAAGCTGGAGGCTCTGAGCTCGGGGGCATGGTTTCTGGCGGGGGGGGGGGGGGGGGGGGCGGGAGGGGGCGGGCGACACCAGTCATGGTTCCAGGCCGGGAAGCCATACGGCAGGGTAGAAGCTAAAACCCGAGCAACGGGGCTTAGGATGGGGTGTTCGGGGCCCTCCTGCACTGCTGGTGCCTCTGCTGTGAACTGCGTGTGGGGTGGGAGGGCTGGCTGTCCGCCGTGTGGACAGTGATGGGGACGTCATGTGGGATCCTGCTCCCCTGTGGCCCAGGGTCAGAGGCCAGGACAGTCGGCTGCACCGCTGTCAGCTCCCACTAGGGGGCGCCAGCGCACCGCTCCAGAGGCTGACATTGGCCGAGGGCAGTCCCTGGTCCCAGCAGCCAAAGGTATCCTTGCCTTTGGTGCTCAGCATGTAACTGGTCCAGAAAATGACCCAAAGCAACACGAGGGCCCTTCCGGCCCCGACAGGGAGCGGGTGAGGCAGAAGAGGCAGCCGCACAAAGGAGCAGGGCTCACCTGATTGGCCAGAGCTTCCCCTGCTGTGACACTCCTCCCGGGAGCACTCCCCACCCTCCCCTCAGACCTGGGACCACGTGCAGCTCCCGGGAGGGCACCCCGTTAAGCCTCTGTCAGCTTCACAGACAAGGAGGGTGCTTGCCACCCCGTGAGGGGCTCTGGTGGCATCCCTACCCCATATGGCTTCGCCGGGCCTGCAGGGGAAGCTCCCACCAGTGCGGGGCGAGGACGTTATGGCGTGCTGGCCTCTGCCCTCGGACAGGCAGGCGCCGGCAGCCGAGCCGAGGGGGAGAGGGAGCTCAGGCTGTGCTCCACGACGCTCACGGGGAAGGTGGAAGATCGAATCTGAGCGGGTTCTGTCCGCTCCGTGCACAACAACCCCAACCCTGACCCTATGCAGGCGGCTCTCCAGCACAGGGTCCGGGCCTCAGGCCGAGAGCAAACGCCGCTCCCTCACCCGCCTCCCTCACCTGCTCCTCTTTTGCAAACCCCCGAAGAGAGCCATGGCTGTTGAACTGCCTGGGTCTGGCCCAAGCTTTCCGAAGGAGACTTTTCCATCATTTTTCCTGGCTGCTCTGTCAGACAGACTGTGGTGTTTTGTTTTGTTTTGTTTCTGACAATAGGAACTGCATAGTCCGACTTACTTCCCTCCCTGCCTTCCTCTTAGGAAGGTTTGAAACTAAGCTCTCTGTCTGTCACGCTGAGCTCTGGTGACTGGCCAGGTTGGTCATGTATGATGTGTGAGTCCCGTGGAGGTGGGCATGGCACGCGTGCCGAGCAGAAACATACCCGAGCCGGGCGGCATTTCTAGGCTCGTGGATGTGGGAGGCACTCCCTGCGGGGGCGCAGGGGGAAGGTGGTGCAGGGTTCCTGACCTCAGGAGAGTGTGCCAAGGCTCTGCCTTCCCACGGGACCCCGGGAGAGGACAGGAGACCGGCCGAAGGAGGAGACAGAGAGGCTGGGGTTAAGCAGCCGTTCCCGTGCTTGGCCCCAAGTCATAGCAAGATGAGAACCACCCTCAACTGCATGGGCACACACAGTCACACACGGGCACACACAATCACACACGGCCACACACGGGCACACACAATCACACACGGGCACACAAAATCACACACAGCCACACACAGGCACACACAGGCACACACAGGTGCACACAGGCACACATATATACACACAGTTCCACATGGGTATACACAGTCACACACAGTCACACAGGGGCACACACAGGCACACACAGGCACACATATGGGCACACACGGACACACACAGGCACACACAGTCACACACAGTCACACACAGTCACACAGGGGCACACACAGGCATCCACTGGGCCCATGGCGGACTAACCCTGGGGCAGGAGCCGCCTTCTCCTTCCAGCAGGGGGCCCTGGTGCCGTTTGGAAACAGGGCTGGTGGGCCTGGATGGAAGCTGCTGTAGCCATTCCCAGCCCCCCCCACCGATGGGAAGGAGTGACTATTGTTCCCAGAGCTACGCCAGCTCTGCCGCCTCGTCCTCTGGACACCTCCAGGACCGCTCACTCCGGCACAGGACTATTCACGTACCCCGAGAGCCGGGACAGGCTAACAATGTGAAGATCACGGGAAAAGCCCCCATTCCGCGAGGCCCTCTCCTTTTCCCCAAAGCGCTGCTGCAGGCCGCCTCTCGGTGCCACGGAGGGCCCAGTCCGACCTCGTTCGCTGGGTCTGCCCGTGTCTGTCGCCCGAACGGCTGCCTGTGAGCCAGGGAGGCCTTAGCCGTGGCGGACGGGTGAGAATGCAGGGGCGCTGCCTCTCCCGAGGCTGGGGCGAGGCCTTGTCCCCCGGCCCCGCCTGAGCATCAGCAGGGGCCGCATCCCACGCTCCCTCCGGGGACTGCGATCCCGCTACCCTCACGCCTCCCCGTGGAGCGCAGGCCGGCTCGCTCTTCCCGGAGAGCGAGGCTCTGCCCAGCGGCCACCTCCCCCGGGGGCCACCGCTCTGGTGGCCTTCCTCACGCCCGTGCTCTGCGTATGCTGGGCTCTGCGTTCTCCCCGGAAATCGGCGCCCACGGGGCGGCCGAGGGCACCCTGGTGGCCCCTGCCCCAGGGGTCTTGGCCCCGCACCCAGGCCAGACGCCCAGCCTCCCCGAGCCTCCCCCTCGGGTGCCCGCGGGTCCGTCCTGCCCGGGCTGCCTGTCGGCACGTCGTCCCCACGAGGCGGAGGTACGGCCATCGCTGACCGCACAGGCCGGACTCTGCGGCCGGACACCACGGCCTGGGGGGGGAGCGGGGCCCGGGGGGCTGGAGTCCAGGCCGAGGCTGCTCCTCGGTGGAGGAGGAAGAGGCGCTGGACACCCGGCCTCCTCCTTGGCGGCCGCAGTCACGTACGGCCGGTCAGCGGGGAATGCATTTCCGTAACGGGCGGACGGGGACAAGAATGTGGGTATCCTTTCTTTTTCTTTTGAAGGCACTGAACGGAGAGAGGCTGAGAGGGGAGGCGCCTCCGACCCCCGAGAGAGGAAGAGAAGCGGCTTTTCCTTCCTCGTGTGTTTTGTCAATGGGAGGGTTCCCGGGGCCTCTTTCCCACCCTGTGGCCCGGCTCGTCCCGCTCCCCGGCGGCGTGCCTACCCGGGCAGCGCCTCTGCCCTGCGGCACCCCCCCTGCCCCCCTCCCCTCACCCCCCCGCCCCCACGCTTCCTCCTCCGGGCAGAAATAGGACCCTCAACAAGGACACGGCTCTGCTCGTGGCCACCAGGCAGCCGGCCCCCGGGAGCGGGCAGCGTCTCTGTGAGCCGGCCGGCTTGTGTTTTTGTCATTTACGAGTCTCTTTACAAGACATTATTACGGGGGGGGGGGGGGAGACTTTGTTGGTGACAACCAGGGACGCTCCTAGGCAACAGGCGGCGGCCGTGAGGACTGGGCTGTGGCCGGGCCCGGGCGGGCAGATTGCCAGGAGCCGGGCGGCAGGTGGCAGGTGCGCTCCGGCTCCGGGGCCAGAAAGCATCCTCCTTTTTTTAAAAAAAAAAATATATTTTATTTATTTATTTATTTATTTATTTATTTATTTTTACAGAGAAGAAGGGAGAGGGATAGAGAGTTAGAAACATCGATGAGAGAGAATCATCGATCAGCTGCCTCTTGTACACCCCCTCCTGGGGATGTGCTCGCAACTAAGGCACATGTCCTTGACCGGATTTGAACCTGGGACCCTTCAGTCTGCAGGCCGACGCTCTGTCCACTGAGCCACACCAGTTTCGGCTGGACCACGTGTTCCTGAGCCGGGAGATGTGTGACGGAGGGAGGGTTTAGGCAGAGGGGGGGAGTCGGGCCTCGTCAGCCCGCCCTGCTGCCGGGGCCCTCGGGGAATTCCTGGGGTGCACACGTCTCCCCACCTGGCCGACCGGGGAGGAAGTCCTGCTCCCTCCTTAGGGACAGGTTAGGGTCCTGAGACACAGCCTGCCCCGTGAGGAGTGATCTGCTTCGTGCCCTGCTCCGGCCTGGCCAGCCCCAGGATCCTCTGCTCTGGGCCAAAGGGCGGATTAGTCAGAGGGCGGCGGGGAGGGGCCGCCCTCGGGGCGAGCGAGGGCAGTGGCCGGCCCAAGTGAGGCCAGACTGACGTCTGCGTCTCCGTCTCGGCCTTGGCTGGACAAAGGTCACCTCGCCGAGCCCAGAGCTCCCTCCCGCCCCGCTTGGGAGAGCCCTGGGCGCGGGACGGGCGGCCAGCAGAGGTGCCAGCGCAGTGCTGGGAGCGGCCTCTCCTGGAGGGGACAGCCCTGCAGGGCAGGCCCGGAGCCCACTGTCCGTCCGTCCATCCGTCCGTCCGTCCGTCCGCCCACCTGTCCATCCCTAGAGCCGCATCCAGGGCTGGCTAACCCCCCGCCCTGCTCACCCCGGTCCGCATCCCGGTCTGGCCCCCTTTCTCCCTCGCCCGCGGCCAGTGAAGGAGCAGCGGGGGCGGGGAAGAGGGAGGTGTTGCGAGGGTGTGAAGCATCCATTATTCCTTTATTAGCCGGCATGCCATTTCTGTCCGCTCTCCTTCCTGGCGGCGGGAGGTGGGGGCGGAGGGCGGTTATTTTCGTTCACCCGGCCTCCTCGCTGGGAACGGCGCGCTCGGAGGGGGCCGGGCGGACAGGCCTACGTGCTCCGCGGCAGGCGCTTGTGAATGGGGCCGGCCCGGGCCGAACATCCCCCCCCTCCGTCCCCCCCCCCAGCGCGCGGCCTCCCCGCCGGACACCCTTGTTCCTGGCACCGCGCGGCCGGCGGGAGGAAGCTTTCTTCGGGCCGAGAACAATGCCGGGGTCAGCCCGGGGCCCTCCCTCCTACACCCTCTTCCTTCCATTGTGAGCGCCACACAATCCCGCCGCTGCTGGGCTCTGCGCAGCCTAGTGTGTGTGTGTGTGTGTGTGTGTGTGTGTGTGCAGAGGGGGGAGCCGGAGCGGTCAGCAGTGTGTGTGTGACACCTCCCGTCTGCCTCCACTTCCCAGGCTGGGCCAGGGTTCAGGGGACGCAGGTGGACAGAGAGACCAGGCCTGTGTGGGCGGCCACAGGGTCCCTGTGTGCCAGCCGGGGTGGGGGGGCACTGGCTGGGTGACACTTCCTCCCCCGGCCCCACTGGATCACAGCTGCCAGGGCTGAAGAGGCCTGCCCCCGCCTTCTGCCCGTCACCCTGGGACAGACCAGGGAACTGAGACCCAGGAAGGCAAAGGTTCTACCTAAGTCTTCACTGATTCCCTCGGCCCGGAGGAAACGCCCGAACCGGCCTCGACCGCAGGGCCCGCCGCCTCCCCGGCCCCTCTCCTGTGAGTCCCACCGGGGCTCTGCCTTGGGACTACTTAGCAGGTCCTTGATCCAGCAGCACCCACGGGCCCCTGCCCTGCACATCCTTCCTGCTTCAGGTGCCGGCCGGCCGCGGGCCTGCTCTTTGCAGGTTGCCCGAGGATCATCACCTCCTCCGCGCAGCCCTCCCTGATAACCCACTTCCTGTTGCATCATCTGGGCTCCTCGGCATTCGGCATCTGTCTGTAGAAGGGCTGGCCCTCCGCGTCATCGTGTGTCTGCCTGCCTGGTCCGCACCCACGCACCTTTCCCCAGGACGCACACTCAGATCCTCAGGGCAGAGCACGCTCACCTCTGCAGCCCTTCCGGCCGTGCTCCTCCTCCGAGGAGTCCCCAGCCCGGCGCCGGCGTCTGGGTCAGCCGGGAACCTGTCAGACACGCAGATGCTTGGGCCGACCTTTCCCCGACTGAGTCAGAAACCGGGAGGGGAGGGGAGGGAGGGGGCAGGGCTGTGTCTCCAGCAAGCCCTCCAGCGGTTCCGCTGCCCGCTCAGGTTTGAGAGAGAGCTCCGTATCACTTTTTTATTCCTCTCTCTTCTTCTTTTTCCTGTATTGTTCTGTTGTTGTTGAGGTACATATTTGACAGACAGCCTTGTGAACGTGTATGGTGTACAGCTGTTGACTTGGCACATCCCTATGGCAGCACGGTTGCCATCGAAGCATCAGCTAACACGCATTGTCACACAGTTATCATTTCTGCTGCTGTGGGTAGTAGCCATCAAGGTCTCGTCTCTCAGCAGGTGTGATGTTTGTGAGGCAGGTCTGTTGTCTGTCTTGATTTCTCGAGCAATCGCCAGCACCTAGCCCTTCTGACTGCTGCACAATGTCCTGTTGTTTGTTCGTTCTCTTACAGTGGTTGTGCCCACGTGAAGGGCCGAGCATCGGGCCCTGTTTGACGGCCAGGGGTGTGGACTGGCAAAGGGTTGGGTGGTTCAGGAACAACGCAGCCCCACAGACCCCAGTGCCTGTTCCGGTCCTGGCCCTGCCCCAGGCTGACCCGGGGGGGGCCCTGCAGATCAGGGTTCCCGGGGGCTCATCACCACCCCGCCCGTCAAAGGCAGAACCCTCAGGGAGCCCCTGGTGACACCCTGTGCTTGCAGGCGGTTGGAGCCGCCCCCCGGGTGCAGATGGGGGCAGCCTCGGTCAGAGACAGGGGGGAAGCGTTCTGTGGCTCTCAGTAACAGCAAACTCAGCTTGGCACAGCGAGATGCCCGTGGTGCCAATGGGACTCCCAAAGGCAAGCTGGGCTCATCCCTCAGGGGGGCTGGGCCCTAAAGATCTAGTCCGTCTGCCTACCCAGTTTTCCAAAAGGAGTGCCTCCCTGGAGTTCTTACAAATTAAATACACCAAAAATTACATAATAACACTCAGTAATTAAGTTAGATTAAATCCCATAAGTTAAGTAATGCTAACAGGCCTACAGCAGGACGTGGCCCCGCCTTCCCCATTGCTTCTCGGTCTCCTGGCTGCATTCCTCAAAGGAAATGCTGTCCCCTTTTTTTTTGGGGGGGGGAGGATGTTTTTTTCTGGTGTGCCACCATATTTCTAATACACATAATGTCTATTATTTTCATACACTGTTCTTTTAAGTTGTTTCTTTTAAATTTTAGATGTTGTCTGCTGACTTCCTGATTTTGTTCTCGTCTTTCTCTCCTCACTAGTAATTATGTGAAATTTTTAGTCAGGTGATTCCTTCGTTACTGAATCTTAATTGTTCTGCTTTGAAAAAAGAAATCAACATACAGAAAAGTTGCAAAAACAATACAGAGAATTCCTATGTACCCTTCACCCAGATTCCCCAAGTGCTAACGTTTGCCGTGCTTGCTTCAGCATTCTCTGCACAGTTGTGTGTTTTGTTTTTGTTTTCTCTTGATTGTTTGAAGGATCGATTGCAGAAAAGAATGCTCCTTCTACCCTGTGTAACTCGGTGTGCTCCCCCAAAAGCAGGGACATTGTCTGACATCACCAGCTTCGTGATCAGAAATGGGACGTGAACACTGGTGGATACCGTGATATACCCCACAGGCCTCATTTGCATGTTCCCTGATGTCCTCGAAGATCCTTTGGCCCTGACATGCTTCTGCTTTCTGACTTAGATGATCTCACTTTGCTTCTAGTCGTCACGGCCCGTTATCCCCTTGAACTTCCTCGGTCTCTCAAGACCTTGACTTCTCTGCAGAGTCTGTGCAGGCCGGCTGTTTTGTGGAATGCCCTTCCGTTTGGATGTGTCTGGTGTCTCCTTGCGCTTGAACTCATGCAGCTCTAGACAGAACGCCACGGAGGAGGCACCCTGCGTTCCGCGCGTGGCTTCGGGGTGCTCACGGTGGGACTCGAGGTGGCTCTGGCCACCTGTCCAGGCCCGCCACTCCGGTCCCCCTGCCCCTCGGTAGCTCACCGACACCGTGCAGGAGCTGTTGGAGGGACTGTGACGGCCCATCTCTGTGGGGGGCTCACCTCCCTGTGAGTTCCTCTCGGGCAGTTCCTGCCTGCGGTGTCCGCAGCTGGTTGGCAGGCGGTGGCTTTCTAATTCCAGGTGCATTTCTCCGCTGGCTTTCTGCCGTGAGGACGAGCTTTCCTTCCTCCTCCCATTTACCTTTTATCTCCTTACAATTGATGCCTTGGCTTATGGATGGTCACTTCGTTCTCAGAGCTGCAACCCACTGCTCTCATTATTTACTTTGACGCTCAGATTATCCCACATTTGACCAGGGAGTCCTCCCCGCTCCCCCTGCCCGCCCCCATCGTGTCTGTGTCTAAAATGCCCTCATTCTGTGAGCACTTCCCTGCCTGCCGGTCGTGTGCGGGCCTCTCTCCCTGGGCACTCCTGAGACACTCCCCCCCACCACCACCACCACCCAGAAGGCCTCGCATAGGGGACGAGCTGTCCCTGCCTCTCACCCGTCCACGCACCCTGCAGTTCCCGGAAA
Source organism: Vespertilio murinus (assembly GCA_963924515.1). NCBI lineage: Eukaryota > Metazoa > Chordata > Mammalia > Chiroptera > Vespertilionidae > Vespertilio > Vespertilio murinus. The sequence continues at coordinate 4,404,528 of OZ004709.1, forward strand.
CCGTCGGAGTGGGACTTCTGGTCGCTCCGACCTCCCTGTCTGGGAGTTCCGGTGCATTTCTAGAGACGGTGCAAGAAGCAGGCGTGCCCCGAAGGGCGGGCAGGGCCCTGGGGCCGGCGTGGGCGGCACACCCTGTGCTGCAGGGCGGAGGCCGGAGAGCCGGTGGAGGGAGAGGGAGCCAGTCTGCGGCTCTGTCTGTGGCTCGTCTCCGGAACACAGAGCCCCGACGGGCACAGACTGCGGGTGCGCCTGCTTCCTGGAAGTGCCATTTCCAGCCGATCCCTGGCACGGATCCGTGCACTGGCACGCCGGGCTCAGCCCCACGTGCAGGGTGCCGGGGGTGTGCCGGTGCGGGCAGAGGGCCAGAGCGGGGCGGGCCCGGGCGGAGGAGACCTGAGGGTGGGCACCCAGACCGGCTGGAGAGAACGCGCCCCCTTGGCTGCTTCCGCCGGGGCCGGGGTGCGGGGCGGCCGCGCCAGGCGACGGAGCGAGAGCCCAAATCTCCCCACGTGTCCTCATGGCGACCACCGAGCCAGCGTCTGAACCACCAGGGAGGCATTCTCAGCACCTCGTGGTCCGCAGGGAAACCGAGGCCCCTCCCGGGGGAAAGGCCCGCACCGGGACCCTCAGCCAGTCCCGCGCGGACCGGGGCCCAGGGTGGGGGCGGCTGTCCTCCCCACACATCCTGTGCTGTCCTTCTGGAGAGTTCTGGTGACCGGTCCCCGCACACTTTCCTCTGGATCTCGCTAGGGACCAGCAGAAGTCGGGGTCTCGGAAAAGGCTTCGGCACTAAAGTGTCTGACGTGAAGCGCTCGGCGGACGGGTAATGGGGAGAGAGGAGAAACACCACAGCCAGGGCGGCCTCTCCGTCTCTGACCCACCTCCCCCGCGAACAGAACAGCGAGGCCACGTCCGCGGGGAATGGCCACTAAGGACCCTCCCCACGCCGGGCCCCGCCGTCCGGAAAGAGCGGGGGGCACGGCCTGGCCAGCCCCCGGGGAGGCCTCTGCCCTGGCCCCTGCACACCGCCCTCGGCAGCCACGTCCCAGCCTTGTCCGTCTCCGCCCCGATGCCAATCTGTGGGCACGCCTGGGAGGCCTCGCCTGGCCCCTGAAGAAGACTTCTGGAAGCATCTGGCCCCTGGGCCAGCCCTGCCAGGCCAGGAGGGCCGCTTGGTGCCCGGTAGGAGAAAAGCGGCTCCTTCCTCAAACACTGACGGCCCGGCTGATCCGGTCTGAGTCTGTGTCGACCGAGAGGCACAGGAGCCGGGAACGACTCCAGCTAGTCCAGGGGTGGGCAAACTTTTTGACTCGAGGGCCACCATGGGTTCTTACACTGGACCGGAGGGCCAGAACAAAAGCAACCTGACCACGCTGGCACTCTCATCTTGGGCTGTGGTGAAGGAGCGGAGGGGAGAGCAAGAGAACCCTCCGCTCTTTCGGCTCCGCGGGCCGATAGAACAGCCGGACGGGCCGGATCCAGCCCGGCTGTAGTTTGCCCACGGCTGGGCCAGAGAGAGCCACCCGGCCGGCCGGAGGGGAGTATCGGGCGGCCGGCCGACGAGGCGGGCACCAGTGCTGCTTCTTGGAGGGGAAGGCGGCGCAAAGCAAGGCTGACGTGGTGCAGGCTGAGACCGTGCTCGTCCTGACGGGACCCTCGGGGTCGTCTGCCCGGCGCCTCTCCTTCTGGGTGGGGAGCTGGAGGCCTGACAGACGGCCCTGCTGGGGCACAGCGCTCTGCCCGCCCCGGGACGGGCGCTGAGCTGGACTCCGCCGGCGGCCGTGGTCCGAGGCCGCTGGAGAGAGCTGCGTGCCGCCTGGACCCACGTTCAGGGGTGCCGGGCAGAGGAGAAATGCGGCTGCCACGCCCCCAAATTCTCCAGAGACCCCGTGCGTGACCTCGCTCCCCCGCTCTGCGAAAGGCCACCCGCCTCGCGCGTCGATGCTCCCGTGGACATGGACCATGTGGCGTGCATTTTGAGGAATCCGTCGCAAAGACCCCAGCAAAGTTGGCCCTGAGAAGCAGGCATTCGGTCAGCAGAACCTTCATAGCCTGGCCCTCACCCCCCGGCCAGGCCGGGCACGGCGGCTGTCCCTCCCCACCTGTCCCAGCACGCGTGTGCGCACACACGTGAACACGCGCACACCGTGCTCTCCACAGTGTGCCCTCCGGGTCAGAGGAGAGAGGAACGTTTGTGTGGCAAGCAGGGAGATGTTCCTCGGCGCGGCCTTTTCTGGCAGCGAGAAGAGGCGCATTGTCCCGAGGCTGGCGCAGGCTGGTGTGTGGCCAAGGAAACGCACCCGCCCTCGGCGAGGTCCCCTCGGGACACCGGGGCGGCCCCGCGCGTCAGGCCGGCTCCGGGCTGGGCAGCGGCCCAGGGTGTCCGGGGCTGGAGGAGGAGGCCGGGGTGGTGGGGTGCGGGGCCGGGGGCCGTCCCGGGTCGCGGGAAGCTGGGCGCTGGGGCGGGGCTGTCGGTGCCGCAGGAAGAGACGGCCCGGGGGCCTCAGGGCGGGTCCGGTCCCAAGTTAGTGGCGAGCGACATCTTGACATCTTCCTTCAGTCCTGTGGTGCGAGGCTCAGAAGGCCCGGTTTCAGGTCTCTGGAATGAGGTGCTGTGGGCGCCCCCTGCCCCCGTTCTTGCCGCATGTTGGAGTCCGTTGGGAGCTCGTTAAAAAATGCCCGTGCCCGCCTCCACCCCAAGCAAGTCAGAACCTCCCGGTGCCGGGTCCGAGCACCAGTTAGTTGTTTTTCCTGCTTCCTGCGCAAATCTGAGGCCCTCTGCCCGGAGGCATTAAGAATGTGTCCGGTCATGTAAGGTGTTTGCATATAGAAAAGCAGGGGGCGCCCTCGCTGGTTTGGCTCCGTGGATACAGAGCGCCAGCCTTCGGGCTAACGGATCCCGGGTTTGATTCCGGTCAAGGGCATGTGCCTGGGTTGCAGGCTGGATCCCCATCAGGGGGCGTGTAGGAGACAGCCAATCAGTGATTCTCTCCCATCCTTGATGTTTCTCTCTCTCCCTCTCCCTTCCTCTCTGAAATCAATAAAAATATATTTTTAAAAAAAGAAAAGAAAAGCAGGCACTTAATCCAAACTTATAAAACGTGAGTGCAGGGTTGATAGTGATTACATATGCATTTAATTTCTCTCTCTGCCCTATACAGATGTAGGGTTCCTCCCCTGGCCGGTGGGCTCAGGGGTCAGAGCGTCGGCCTGCACCCCGAAGGGTTGCAGGTTCGATTCCCAGGCGAGGGCAGGCGCCGGGGCTGTGGGTTCGCTCCGTGGGCTGGTTGGAGCGTGTGCGGGAAGCAGCCACTCGGTGCGTCTCTCTCCCATCAGCGTTTCTCTCCCTCTCCTTCCCTCTCACTCTCAATGGGAAAAACACCCTTGGGTGAGAGTTAACAACAAAACAGACGTGGGATTGCTTCAGAGCAGGGGCTGGGTCACAGTTGCCATGGCGTTTCTCACAGATGGTGCTCCCCCCCCCCCCATCTCCATCCTTTACCAGAACCGCCCATTCCTTTCCCAAACGCTCCCAGACTGCCCTCCACCCCCGCCACTTCCTCGGCTCCTGCCTCAGCCGTGTCTCCACTCTGGCCCTCGCTAGTCTGCCCTGTTGGGCTCACGCCCCCTGAGACCCATCCTCCACATCACCTCCGGCCTGATCCAAAAAGCCCGAAAACCTAGCTGTGTTTGCTAGCAGGCGGCGGCTTTTCCTGCCTCCCCATGGCGCCGAGGACCAAGCTTCTAGCATGGAGAACCCCCCAGCCTGGCCCAGCCCTCCTTCGGCCTCGGTCCCGCATCTCCCCTATCACGCCCCCTCTGTGGCAGCTGCACGGAGACCTCTCCCGGCTGCGCTGTCCCGGGCCGGTGCCCGCGTGGGGGCCGGCTGTGGGGGCTCACCATGAACGGGGCGCGGGCATCACAGCCGCCCTGGTGCCCAGAGCAGCGCCCTCCAGACCCAGAGCCGTCCTCCGGGCGGCCTCAGCCGGAGCACCCTCACTTCGCCATCTCCTCTCTCTAGAACGGGGGAGAGGACCTTCCTAGGAAGGTTGTCATGAGAATCAAGCAAGGCAGTCCCTGAGGAAGAGCTTGGGAAACAGAGAGGCACCCGTCAACTGCGGGGCCTCTGTGAGGGCACCCGTAGGTGGGGGCCGTGGGGAGCCCCCCGCCGGAGCACCCTGCGCACGTGCCTGTTGGCAGGGCGGGCAGGTGGGGGCCGCGCCGGCTCCTGCCCTCGTGGCGTTATCAGAGGAACCGGGCGAAGGAAACGTCCTGGAGCAGACAGTCTTCCTCGCCTCCCCCAAAATAACTCCGGTGGAAACAATTGTGGTCACGGCCACGCTGCGGTCATTGTTCCCGTCCACGGCCGCCTGGGAACAGCTCCGGCGGCTCCGGCGGCCCCGGCTCAGCTGGGAACCGGCCCGGCTCCAGAGGCCCGCAGACAAAGCGGCGGCTCAGGGCTGAGTCCCGGCCGCGGGCCGTAGACAGTCCCGGCTGGGGGCGGTGGGGCTTTTCCTCCCCGCGTCCCCTGGGGTGCTTGGGTGTCACGTCTGCTGTTTTCCCATCGATGACGTGGGGGGAGAGTCGTTACCAAAGGAATTTATGTGACAATACTTGAGGTTCTGGTTTCCTCCATCCCCCATTCGAGAGCTCAGAACAGTCAGTGACTCTCTCATCCAGATACAATCAGTCCCCTCCTTGGAAAGGTCTTTAAAAAAAAAAAAGTATGTTTTTGTTGACTTCAGAGAGGAAGGGAGAGGGAGAGAGAGATAGAAACACCAGTGGTGAGGGAGACTTATGGACCGGCTGCCTCCTGCACGCCCCACCCTGGGGATCGACCCCACAACCCAGGCATGTGCCTTGGCTGGGAATCGAACCGTGACTCCTGGTTCATAGGTTGACACTCAAGCACTGAGCCACACTGGCCGGGCTGAAGGGTCGTTCTTGATGCTCCATTTCCGACCTCCCCAGGGACTCATCTCCCCGGCCCGGGTTACACCTCCTCTGGTCTCCCCGCCTCTGGTCTCCCCCAGCCAGTCTCCCCCCCCCCCCGAAGGAAACTGAGCACGCTGGCCCAGTCCCCAACCCATCCCCTCCCTCTCTGGCTCCCCGCTGGCCCATGTGACACCATCTGCAGCGCGCACGGTCCCTAGAATCCTCTCTCTGGCCCCATCCGTTCTCATCATCCACCACGCCGTCGCCCCGATTTTCTAGGACCATCCCGTCTTCCTGCCATTGTCATTTTTTCCTTTCCCAAGCCCCGAGCTTGCTAATGGTGTGGCTACGTGACTTAATTTTCTACTCGTGTAAAGGTCACGTCTGACACTTCTTTCTGTCTCCCCGCGAGGAGAGGCCGGCTTCCCGCGTGGCCCGTCTGCCTGCAGGTCCCGCGCACGTTGCACCTGCCGATGCGGTGGGACGGGGCGCGGCCTGAGCCCCCGCCTTCCTGACCGGCTCCCGGGCGATGCTGACCCTTCTGGTCCGTGGACCACACTCTAAGCAGCAGGGTCTTATTACTGTGGTTCTCTGGGGAGTTTTAAGAGAGAACATGCCAGTCTTCTGCCCTCAGACCTTCCGATTTTGTTGGCACCGGGTACCGCCCAGGCCTGGGGAGTTTTAGCATCTGCCCAGGGGGTTGTAGGTGCAGCGAAGTGTGGGAGCCACTGCCTTCTCTAGGGCGGATGTGGCTGAGCCTGCTTTGTATTTCACCTGTGCGCTCCTTGTCTCTCTGCGAAGACTGCAAGCCTCCCGGAGGCAGGACTTTTGTTTTGAGGGATTGATTGATGATTGATTGATTGATTGGCTGGCTGGCTGATGATGACTGAGTATTAGTCCGTTAGGAGCTTTTCTGATGATTAACCACCTTTCATAGAGTGTGCATCTAGCCCGTAGGAAACCATACTAGTTGCCAAGAGGAAAACAAAGATGAGAAGGTCTTGGCCTTGCCAGAGCACGGTGCCGAGCGCCAGGACCAGCCGGGGCTGACGGGACTGCCCGAGCGCGGGGTTCCGAGGGTCTCGGGGTTCCGAGGGTCCCGGACACGTTTCGTCTCCTCCCCTCCCCTTCCCAGAGGCAGAAGGGAAGCCTACCACACTGGGCACTTATTCCAAAACCGCTGTCACCGATACTTCTGTTTTTCCCGTTTGGCCTAAAGCTCTCCGCTTGGCCTCCGTTTAGAATCTCCGGGAGAGTCCCAGACGCTCCAGGAAAGCTTCTGGGGTGGGAGCCGGGCGCGGGGATGTTAGAGAGCCCGCGGGGGCTGTCGGTGAGCAGCCTGGACCGACAGCCTCAGAACCGAGGTGTTTATCCTTTGAAATGTAGACATAACCCTTTTATCCTCCTCTTAGTGGACTGAGTTGGTCTGGCCCTTCCGGGGAAGCCAGTTCTAGCAGCAGTGGGGGGCGGGTGGAGGGGATGTGAGGGTGCTGGGCCCCTACCAACTGCAAAACGTCGCCACTAGGGGGTGCTCGGAGAGTGGAGCCAAAATGCTGCCACGTGCACTTGGCCTCCGGAGCCCAGCGAGCAAAGGGCCTCCCTCCAGAGTTTTATAAATAAAGTTTTATTGGAGCACAGCCCTGCTTCTGTGCTCTGCTCTGCTCTGGCTGCTTTTGCTGTAGAACCAGAGGGGCGAGCAGTCGTGACAGAGACCATGTGGCCTGCAGAGTCTAACTGTTTACCACCTGGCTTTTCACAGCCAGCGTTTGCTGACCCCTGCTCTAGAGAGTTGGCCCTGCTTTCCTTCCTAGCTGCCGTCGATGCATCAGCCTCAGATGCTCAGAATTTTAAAAACCACTTCTTAAACTCTTTTTAAAAAAATATATATATATATATTTTATTGATTTTTTTTTTTTTTTTACAGAGAGGAAGAGAGAGGGATAGAGAGTTAGAAACATCGATGAGAGAGAATCATCAATCAGCTGCCTCTTGCACCCACCCCCACCACCACCACCACCACTGGGGATGTGCCTGCAACCCATGTACATGCCCTTGACCAGAATCGAACCCGGAAACTTTCAGTCCACAGGCCGATGCTCTATCCCACTGAGCCAAACCGGTTTCGGCCACTTCTTAAACTCTTTGTAACCTTTTCGTTGCTATTAAGCCAGAGTGGACTGTCCTGATAGGAGTCTGAGACCAGGTCCTGGCTGGGCCAGGATCGGCTGTCCTCACTCAGCCCGGGGCGGTTGGAGCTATGGGCTGCTGCCCTCAGGCCGCAAGCAGCCTCTCTGGGTCCCTCCGGTGGGCGGTACAGATGTCCCAGCCCACCCTACGGGCTAGGGCAGGGGGTGGGCAAACTTTTTGACTCGAGGGCCACCATGGGTTCTTAAACTGGACCGGAGGGCCGGAACAAAAGCAACCTGACCATGCTGGCACTCTCATCTTGGGCTGCTGGTGAAGGAGCGGAGGGGAGAGCAAGAGAACCCTCCGCTCTTTCGGCTCCGCAGGCCGGATAGAACAGGCCGGATCCGACCCGAGGGCCGTAGTTTGCCCACGGCTGGGCCAGGAAGTGGATGGTTAGGAGGCCCCACATGGAAATCTGACAGGTTTAAGAGGTCAGACAGACTGGGCTAGGAATGAGCTCCTTTCCTGACCCAGGAGAGTGAGCCGGGTTGAGGGGCTGGAGGAGGAAGAGGCGTTGGAGATGGAGAGAGGAAGGGGGAGATGGGGGGGGGGGGGCAGGAGATGCCTGCAGCCCGCACGTCCAAGGCCTGTGTCCGACTCCCCCTCCGTTCCTTCTTGAGCCATTGCTCTGCCCCTGAAAGTAGGTCAGATCGCTGTCTGCTGCGGAGACGTGGAGGGAAGTAGATACCAACTAGGTCATCAGAGCTGCTGGGGCCTGTGAGCCGCCGGAACCAGTGGCCGCCCAATCTGAGACAGCCCATAAAGACGCTTTCATGTGGCAGAGAATCCTTAATGGCTCTCGTCCATGCCACAGAAGGTCGGCCCCGCTTTCTGGGAATGGAGCAAGTAATTGAATTTCTGAAATGGTACATTTCCTGTAGTCAGAGAGAGGTGGACTGTACTCACTTAAAAAATTAATACGTTGGAGGCAGTGATTTCTTCTACCAAAGATGTTTGCCGTTGCACTTACAGTTTCCTAGCTTCTTGCAGACAGTTCACACACCATCCCACATGGGCATCCTTTTGCACACACGCCGATGTTTAGGGCCGCATCTCTGCTGCTTCGTTAGCCTCCTAACCGGAGCTCTCCGCGAGACCCTGCTCCTTTTTCGCTTTTGACAGCACGCTTGTCGGGGAGGTCCATTCGTTTGCACGATGCTGATCCTGTTGATACCTAGCTTGGCAGCATCGCCATTAGCGATGACTTGGAAGGAAGGAGAGGGAAGAAGCAGGTACCCCCAGCAGGGACCAATGACAACAAACCTGTGAACTTAAATTGTCTATAGAGTGAACCCAAGGACAACCATGAGTGAGCCAAGCCTTCTCGTGCCTTGTTGAAAAGTGGTTATATTCATTCATTCGTTTTCTCATTCCAACAGCAGATGCTGGTTGAAGTCCACTGTGGTGGTGCCGAGCAGAGCCCCTTGTGACGGGACCCGAGGCGGGGGGGGATACAAGGGGGGATGCACTTCCTTTGCCTGAGAAACGCACTTCCGTTGGCTTCTCCATTGCGCCGCAGTGGCTGGCACTGGTGCTCGGGTCTCCTGCTCTTGTGGGTGTGGTGTTGGGGCTCCATCCCGAGCCTCTGAGTCCCAGCTCCGCCACACGCTTGCTGCGTTTCCTTGGGTCTGTAACTGAATGTCCTCGGTCCCCCTTTTCCCCTCCCGTGGAGCACGGGGAATGGTAGTACCTCCCTCAGGATGGCTGGGGGGTTTGAGGTGGGTGATTCACGTGAAGCTCCTCGCTCTGTGCCTGCCTCAGTGAGTGGCAGACGCTGTTATTACCACTGTCATGGCTCGGAGTCCTGGCCGGCATAGTTCCGCTCCTTCTATGGTAAGGAGACTTTGTTGAATTCCTTCCAGGAAACAGAGTTGCTCCCTCGGTGGAAGGGAGCATGTGTACGGGGCAGGCCTGGGGGGAGGAGGGGGGAGGGAGAAAGGCGTTGCAGGCCAGCTCCCTCCCCCCACCCCCGTCATTGGGCTAGCTCGTCCGCATGGGATCAGCCCTCGCTTGCCACCCTTGGGTGGCCTAGCAGGTAGCCAGTAGGATCTGCTGCAAGCAGCTCGGGAGGGTACAGGGCAGCCTCTTTCCGTGTGCCCAAGCCATCCTCCCTCTTCCTCAGCAGGTGGCGCTTCGGTCTCACCTCCTTGTCCGAGTCACTCGTGTGACCCCTCAGACCACTCTCTTCCCGGAGGATGGGAGACCCAGGTCTCCATCCTCTTGCGTTGAACGGGAGGAGAGTTGCAGTCATGAGCACTGGGCCTCACGGTTGCACGTTGAGAGCCGCCAAGGCCGTCGGGCGCCCTGTCTGCTTGCGCCATCGGGGAGATTGCCCGGGTGAGGCAATGGCGGAGTGAGGCAATGCCCCGGCCCCTGGGTCACCCGCAGTGCTGTTGGTTCACAGCGGACGGAATGGCGAGGGCCTGGTGCTGGTCCATCCCCGTTGTCAGCTTAGCTCTCCATCCAACGAGCAGCGAGGAAGGCGGCAGGACTGGCACCACGGCACCTACAGGCGTACAGGGGATGTGGCGCCGCTGTGCCGGCTGGCAGCAGGAGCACCACCTTGGTGCCGGGGCTGCCACCTGGGCACGGGCAGGAGCCCCTGGGTCTCATTTGGTCTCAGACTTTGATGCCAAGAGAGTCATAACCACATAGTCATCCCTCCAACACACACACACACACACACACACACACCCTTCCCCCAACTGCCCTGGTTGCAAAATAAGAAACTGATCACAGTAGTCGAAAAAGCGGCACCTTAGTAATTGTTTCCTTTACATTTTATTCCATAAAGAGCCACATTCAAGGGGCCAAAGAGCCACCGTTTGCTGACCACGAGCTAAGTACACCAAGCAAGGCCAGCGACACACAGGAACTGGCCTCTGTGTCCTCAGTCCCTGCGGACACAGACCCCTGGGCGCCAGAGAAGGGGGCGCTCACCCCGCCCCAGGCACAGTGTTCATGTGCACTCGGGGCGTCAGGAGGTCAGAGGCACCACCAGGACCAGCTCAGGGAGCCCAAGGCAAGCTTCTCCTGTAGAAGGAAGTCCAGTTCTTGGGGAGCCGGCCTCCAGGATGGTGTCTGGAGCAGAGCCTTTCAGGGTGGACGGAGTTTAGGTTCGTGATCCAGGGTGTGAGTGGGGCAGCCGGAAGCAGGGGGTGGGTTTCCTCTCTGTCCACATGTGTCTGTGTTTTTGTGCCGGGGCTCCAGCGAAGGTGTTGTTTTTGAAAAGGTCTCTGCTGGTGTGAAAAAAAGTAAATCAAAAGTCAGAAAACCTTGTGTGTAAGCGTGGCAAGGTGCCCCCCCCCCCCCCTTCACCTTTCTGGGACAGGGCGGCTCCTCCGAACAGAGGTGCGGCCTCAGGGTTCCGGGAATTCTAGGAACATCACCTGCTTGTTCCAGCGTGGCCGTGACCTACGCCGCCTGCCCACGTGGGGTGAGTGGCAGGGTGACTTCTTAGAAGCTGTGACCAAGGGGACCCCAGAAGCAGGAAGGCTCCCCACGCAGACCAGTTCATTGCCAGAGGAGCTGAACTTGGCATTGTCGTGGCCCCGGAAGCTGCCAGGGGCTCTGGTTCCCTCACACCGTTTGCCCCGGGAGCCGGGGAGCCGGCGAGTGCCGGCTGGCTTTGTCCCCAGGGTCTGCCCTGCCTCCCGGGCTCCGGTCCTGGGCCAGGCGATGTGGGGGCCTCCACTTGGGGTCGCCTGGAATTTTCTGGAAAGAGGAAGCCGTCAGTCTCCATGTATTTAAACAGCTTTCTTGAGAGTGGCGGGGGTCTGGTGGGGACCAGAGGAGGAGGGCGTGGTTTGCAGGAGGCCAGGGCAGAGCCGCGAGCCAGGCACAGCCGAGGAGAGCAGGACTGACCTGTCAGGAGTCTGGGGGACCCCTCCCCACGTGAGACTTCCCGTCGCTGCCTCACCCAGGCCAGGAGCTCCGCCTGCCTCTCCAGCGGGGCCGTCCACAGCCGGGCCACCTGCTGCTGAAGGCCCTGGGCTGGTGCTGTTTGCCCGAATCCCAGGGCCTGGCGGTCCTGGGTGAAGGCTTCCTTGTCTGTGTATCATGCTCTCCCCTTTGCAGAGAGCCCGGGTGTCGGACAGACAACGGGACAGGCCTGTGAGGTAGCTAGGCTGGGTGGTTCCTGGTAGGTCCGGGCTCAGGTTCAGTGGCCAGCGGTCCAGGGTCACAGGAACATCAGGAAACGCTCCCTTGAGGGGGAAGTGAGTGTGGCGCTCCGTGAAGCCGCAGGCCATGACACTGAGCTCTGTGGGTGCAGCCAGACGGAAGGGGATGGGGCTCAGCAGCAGCCAGGGCCCCCGGCCCCCCTGCGGGTGAGGGGCAGAGCGACCTGGGTGGCCATGAGCATCGCAGGGGACCCGGAGGGCGCTCTGCAGGGTAGACGTGGGGAGGGCATTGGGAGCTGTGGCCAGTGACACCAGGTCTCCGTCCTCAGGCCGGTGGGGGGCGGTGTGGTCAGAACCGGGGCTGCCTGCCCAGCTGGGGCCCCAGCATAGACCAGTGCTTGCTCTCCTCCTCGCTCTCGGGGACCAAGAGTGCGTGGCTGGGCACTGTGGGGTCAGAGGCAGGGCAGGAGAGAGAGAGAGAGAGAGAGAGAGAGAGAGAGAGAGAGAGAGAGAGAGCTGCCTGATGCCCCCAGGGGTTCGGCCTTCACATCTCTGCCCTGATATTGTCAGCCAAGCGTCATCAGAGTTGGTCAGGAGCCGGAGCCTTGGAGACGCGGACACGGGCTGCTGCCAGCTGGTCGGGTGGCCTTGGGCGACTTCCTTGACCTTACTACTAACCCTCTTCTTCCTCCATGAAAGCGGGTTGGAAACACCACACAGCGGATCTGTCTGCTGAGCCCATAGCGTGTGCAAATTAAACTCTGTCTTGGCAAAGGCTACTCTGTGAGGAAAATCGCCGTTTTGAAGGGCAGACGGTTTTGCCCCCTCTCCTACCTGTGCTGGCCCCCTGGGGCCCCCGTACGAAGTGCCCCGGTCCGGGGCTTACACAGCAGGAGCGGCTGTCTCACAGGGCTGGAGTCCGGAGGTCCGAGGTCCAGGCGCTGGCCGGTCACAGTCCCTCTGAAGGGGCCGGGAGGACCTGCTCCTGGCCTCTCTTCTGGCTCCCGGGAGCCTCTATCCCAGGGGTGGGCAAACTTTCTGACTCGAGGGCCACCATGGGTTCTTAAACCGGACCGGAGGGCCGGAACAAAAGTGACCATGCTGGCACTCTCCTCTTGGGCTGCTGGTGAAGGAGCGGAGGGGAGAGCAAGAGAACCCTCCGCTCTTTCCGTTCTGTGGGCCGGATAGAACAGCCGAACGGGCCGGATCCGGCCCTCGAGCCATAGTTTGCCCACGGCTGCTCTAGGCGTATGGCAGCATAACCCCACCTCTCACATGGCGCTCTTTATTTAATGACACCAGCTCTTGGATTTAGGTTCCACCCTGACCCTGTCTGACCTCATCTTAACTTGATCACATCTGCAAAGACCCTGTTTCCAAGTCAGGTCACGGTCACAGGTCCACAGGGTGAGGAGGGCAACTGGCTTTCTGGGGGCACCCAGTTCTACCCACCACATGGGGTGAGGAGGACTCCACAGCCCGCGCCAGCCGGACTCGGTCAGGAGGACCAGCGCTGGCCATCAGAGAGCCCGCTGCCCCTGTCGCCCCCCCACAGTGCCGGCCACGTCCACACACGCAGCGCGACCCTGGCTCCCTAGGCCAGCGGCCAGGTGGTGGCACGCCTCCTCGCTCAGGCCCCTGTGGAACCCTTGAGATGAAGCTCAGGGACCGACCACCCTCTCAGCAAAGCTTCTCTGGCCTTCTCCCCAGCAGGGCCCTCATGCCTTCCTCGGGGCGGCCAGCGGCGTCTGGTCGGCGTACTCTCGTGGGTGCCCCCGACTCCCTGTTACTCTGGGGTTCTCCACCTGCTGCCCGTGGCACTGGTAGGCCTGCCCACCCCATGCCTGCCTCATGCTGCTTCGTAGTATTTTTCATCGCTTTTATATTATCTACTCATTTGGGTCTGTCCTTTCACTAGAATGGATGCCCTGTAAGAACAAGCATTTTGCTTCTGCTTTTTCTTTTTCTTCTTCTTCTTCTTCTTCTTCTTCTTCTTCTTCTTCTTCTTCTTCTTCTTCTTCTTCTTCTTTTTTAACTACTGTGTCTGCAGTGCCTGAAACAACAGTATTTATAGGCTGGGAGGTGAACGGAAGGGTGGGGGGTGGGTGGGTGGGTGCATGGGCGGAGGGGCCGCCTGCGGCCCAGAGGGAGGAGGGACTTAGCACACAGTCTGCTGTCCTCAGAGCCACCCGCACACACTCTGTCCCGGTCAGTGTGCTTGCTCACTCCCCCCTTCCTCCGCCCTCACGTTCAGACCCAGGGTTTGCTTCTTGGGTATCCTCAGGGCCAGGCCCTTGCACCCCAGCCTGGGGCCCGCAGCCCCGTCCTGGAGTGGGGGAGGGGGGTTACATAAGATGTTTCCGCAACCAGAGCAGGAGCGTCTTACACAGCGCTGGCCTCGGGGAGCATGTGCATGTGTGCGTGTGCGTGTGTGTGTGTGTGTGTGTGTGTGTGTGTGTGCGTGCTCTGCCAGAGCTGCACGCAGAAGGAGTATTATCTTCCCTCCCTCCCTGGAGAGACCTGGTTTATATAATCTACTTGTCTCCCAGGCCCACTTAGTTATTGAGAGTGGTCAGAGGTTAGCAGCGGGAAGCTGCAGCCAGGCCTCCCAGCCAGAGGGAGGAGGTTCCCACGGAGAGACGCCGAGGAGGACCCGGCAGGCCCTGGGTGGTGGCTCGGAGGCACCTGCCTCCACTGGCGAAACACACACACACACACACACACACACACCAGCTGGCAAACCAGAGTCTGGGCTGTCGTCTATGGCAGGGGACGGGGCTCCTACCTGGACTGGCATGACCTGGACTGATGTCTACATGCAGCGTTCAGAGCATGCCGGGGGCGAGGGGTTTGCTGGGTAAAGAATTAGAGCAGAGCCCTAACCGGTGTGGCTCAGTGGATAGAGCGTCGGCCTGCGGACTGAGGTGTCCCAGGTTCAATTCCGGTGCCTTGGTTGTGGGCACATCCCCAGTAGGGGGTGTGCAAGAGGCAGCTGGTCGGTGTTTCTCTCTCATAACTCTCTGTCCCTCTTCCTTCCCCCTGTAAAAAAAAAAATCAATAAAAAATGTTAAAAAAAAAAAGAATTAGAGCAGAGACCACTTATACATAGAGGATAATTCTGACAATCTGATCAGTCTCTCCTTCTCCACTGGAGGGATAGATCCTACCTAAAAAGCAAGGGGGGGGGGGTGTCTCTGGTTGAAAGCTGCCAGGCCTGGAGACTCTGTGTCACGCTGTCACTGTGTGCTCCTTGCCTGGGGCCCGCCGCCCACCCAGCTCTGTCCTGTGACTGCTTTAGGGCAGCTGCTTCCTAGAGAGTAATTGACGGAGAGAGCACATTTTTCATTATGGCTGAATCTTCCTCCTCCTCCCCCACCTCTTCCCCCTCTTTCTTTTCCTTCTCCTCCTCCTCCTGCTGTCCCTCTCCCCCTCTCCCTCCCCCAACACTTGGCTGTTCCTCTGCCCGGAATATGCTGCACACAGATATTTTTCCACCTTTTCAAGTTGAGTTATGATTTACATACCATAAAATTTGCCCTTTTGAAGTGTACCGCTAAATGGTTTTTAACATAATTCACCGGGTTGTACCGTCATTACCACTCTAATTCCAGAACTCATTAGCAGTGGCCCCCACTTTCCTCTCCGCAGCCCCTGACCACTACTCATCTTTGTCTCTGCAGATTCGCCCACTCCATACATTCCGTTAAAGTAAATCGCCAACTCGTGGTGTCCTCGACTCCCTCCTTCCCCTGAGCGTGTTTTCGGGGTTCAGCCATGTTGTGGCATGCGCGTCTCCTTCATCGCCAGGTCATGCTCCATCGTGAGGGCATGCCACACGTACCGGCCGTCCGCTGATGGACGTCCGGGGCGTTTCCATTGGGGCAGTTACAGATAATGCCGCCGTGGCTTGTATCCGCGCGTCTTCCCTCTCCCCAGCGGCTTTCAGACCTGCTAGCCTGGGTCCGCGGCGGTCTGGTGGCAGGCGAGCGGCTCAGCACGGTGTCCCCCCTCCCCGGTGGCCTCACACCCACCCTGTGGGCGCCGAGATGCCATGGTTTGGGGGAGTGTGGGCAGCATCGCAAAGTACGAGTCACTTGGTACCAACCGGCAGCCTGCGCCTGAGGAACCAGGGGGCTGGTTGGGAGGGTCCCCCGGGGAAGCGGTGGAAACCCAGTGCGCCCCGTGGCATGCCCGTGCCTGAGAGTTCCCTGGAAGTGCCCGAGGAGGCGGGCTTATCGCGTGTTCACCAATAGGCTGGGGCCACGGGTGGCCTGTGGGTGGGACCAGTCCTCCAGGGCCTGGATTGTCCCCGGGGAGGGAGGGCTCAGAGAGCGAGGCTTTGTCCATCACCCGTGTCCCTGGTTCAGCTGGTCTGGGGCCTCCCCGTGGCCTCCAGCCTCGGAACGGGCGTGTAGGCCGGCCTCCCTGCCCTTCCCCAGCAGACCACGTGGCCCGGGCTCCGGCCGATTCCCTTCGCCTTCCCTGCCCGTGCTCTGTGCTTCCCACACCCTTCCCTTCCCTCCTCCCCCTGCACACACCTCTGCTGGACCCTCTCTGCCAACACTGGGGGCTCCACGAGGACAGGGACCAGCAGCCCGCTCGTCCTGGCACACTCAGCCTGAGCAGGGGCGGGATCTGCGGGAGAGGAGGGGGGGGCAACGTTACAAACACCATTCCATGTTCTTTCCATGTGTAGCAACACCCTTAATCCTCACACGGACCCTAGGAGGCCGGTGCTGGGGTCACAGGTAGTCTGTGGGCGGGGACTGAGGCACAGAGAGGTCAGGCCCTTTGTGCGAGGTCACACAGCCAGCAGGAGGGAGAGCCAGCCTGACCGTCACAGTTCCACTCCAGACCCGCTCTCTTGTCTGCTCCCCTATTTCACGTACGCACACGCGTCCTGTTTGTTTGGGGGTCGGGGGTGCACTCAGAGGTCCCCGCTGGGGCTTACTTAGGAGAGCGGCCCCCGTGCCCACCGGGCCACCTGGAGTCCCGCGCAGAGTTAGGGCTCCGGCAGGCTGGGTCCCAGTGCAGCTCCCGCCTGCTCTGGCCATGTGGGCGGGAGGAGGCCGGCGCGCAGGGCAGAGCCCAGCACTCCGAGGCCCCGACGGGGCGGCTGGCTCCTCTGGGCACGTGGAGGCCAGGGCTGCGGACAGCTCCCTCTGCCCGGGCTCGGACTCCAGGCTCCGATACCGCCAGCTCAGAGAGCCCGGCTTCCTCCCATTGTCTCCGCCCGGCTCTCCCCTGCGCTCCGCCGTGACCCGAGGTGGGAGCGAGGGAGGGAGGGAGGGAGGGAAGGGGCCACCGGAGCCGCTCGGGGTGGGAGAAGGGAAACGAGAGGGGAAGACTTGGTGTTTTTCCTTGTTTGTGTTCTGTATTAAAGAAAGCAAGTAATGTCCTTTGAGAAAACCATTAAACAAAGCACATCCTAAAGCCACAGAGGTCCATTGTGGCTGCCCGGAGCCCGGAATCCATTCAGGCCTTTTTACCGCATTGTCCAAGGCAAGATGGGGCGGGAGGGAGAGACTGTTATTATTTTCAATGTGTTTTTATTGATTTCAGAGAGGGAGGGAGAGAGACACTGATGTACCATCAATGGCCTGCCTCCCATATGCACCCCGACGGGGGAGCGAACCTGCAACCTGGGCATGTGCCCGCCCGGGATTTGAACTGGCGGCCTTTCAGGGCACGGGGTGATGTTCAAACAACCGAGCCACACGGGCCAGGGTGGGAGAGACTGTTACTAAAACCTATTTTGAGGCGTGTCATTCCCTCCCTAACTCAGTAGGAGTCTGGACTGAGACCAGGTCTGTCCCCGTGTCCTCCTGAGCCTGTTGCCCTTCCAGTGCCTCCCGTGGAGGCTCCTGAGACTGGCCAGTCCTGGCACAGCCAGAGCTGCCATTGTCCATCCACACGCCCCGCCCTGATCGGGGCCTGGACCCCGAGCCCCAGGGCCTGGGCTGCCGGCCCCGCAGAACTAACTGCCTCTCTGATGAGTTGCATAAGCTCTCTGGGCCTCAGTCTCCCTGCCTGTAGAGGAGGGTCTGGGGCAGGGGACCATGTCCAAAACCCTGGGCCCTGTTACTCCCTCTCCCTGAGCGTGGCCAAGGCCCTGTGGACTCAGCCAGCCTGTCCCCAGGTGTCCCAGACTCAAGCCACCCACCCCCTCCTCCCAGACCTTCAGGCCTAGCCGCCACCACCACCCCCGGCCCCAGGTTGTCCACCGTGGGTCAGCAGCGCCCTCCCCACGTCCCATCAGAACATGCTTTTCTGCTGACACCGGTGTGGCTCAGTGGATAGAGCGTCTGTCTGCGGACTGAAAGGTCCCAGGTTCGATTCCGGTCAAGGGCATGTACCTTGGTTGCGGGCACATCCCCAGTAGGGCCTGTGCAAGAGGCAGCTGATGGATGATTCTCTCTCATCGATGTTTCTAACTCTCTATCCCTCTCTCTTCCTCTCTGTAAAAAATCAATAAAAATATATTTAAAAAAAAAAGAACATGCTTTTCTGCTGAGCAGAGAGAGGTGGTAAGTAAGAACAGAGCCTGGCCATCAGCCCAGCTTCTCCACACAATCCCGCCTGGGGCCTGTGTTTCTGGGATCAGCCCCACGGAATAAGCAGGAAAGTGTCTCTGCAATTGGGAAGTAAATGCACAGGCGTGGTCGTCACGGTGACGCCACGTAAAAGACCACCCTGAGGGTTTCCCCTGGGCATGTAGCTGTGTGCACGTCCCCCCTCGCGGCTCCCCGGGAGGATGAGGAGTGAGGATCTTGGGTAAAATTCCACGGGAGCCCTGGACGAGGGTGAGGGACCTGGGTTCTCGCCCGTCCACTCTGCAGGGGGCTCCTCGCCTTGGCCCTGCCACCCGCCTGTCACTCAGAGAAGAAGGTGCTGGCATTCCTGGGGTGTCGGGGGGCTTGTGAGGGAGGTGATGGTCCCTGGGACAGGCTGTGAGGCCAGAATGTGGTCCCAGCCCCATGGCCAACTCCACGAGACCTACAGCCACTCATTCGCCTCTGGGCCTGAGCATCCTCAGCTGCCGTTTGAGCGCCTGGATACAATGGATTCCGAGGTCCCCGTGTGTCCCTGCTGCTTTTGGTGCTGCGACCCCAGCGCCACTGCCTGCTGGGGACCCACTCGCTCTGGTGCTGGCCACGGTCCAGTCTGGCTTTGGTGGTCGGAGCCTGTCTCCCCACGCGCTCCGTTTCCTGCTGGCAGAGACGTCCCAGTGGTCAGTTTGGTCCCAGAAGCCCCCGTGCTCTTTCAGAAGTTGCTAACGCTGCCCCTCCTCCCCGCCCAGGGCTACCACCCGATGCCCCACGAGGCGGAGATCGCGCACACCAAGAAGCTGTTCCGGAGGAGGAGGAACGACCGAAGGTAGGAGAGCCGCGTCTCGAGCTTCTGCTCTCGTCTTCCCGTCACCGCCCGGGACCGCAGCTCCGCCACCCGGGCCGTGCTTCCATCCTGGGAGCTCGGCACGTGGGCCGGTGGGTGACCGGTCCGGCGGCAGCAGCTGTGCTTCCCCCGCGGGACCGCGGGAAGGATGCTCCCGAATCCGGGAGGCAGCTGTGCGGTCCAGGGGAGACACACTCGTCCCTCAGACCTCACAGCAGCAGCAGCAGCCAGTCGTGCTTTGAGACATGCCCTCCAGGAGGCTCCGGAGATCCCAGTTCCTCCGGCGTCTGTCCTTCCTCCGCCCCAGGCTCCACTCGGCCCTGTGGCTGCTGCTGCTCTCGGGTGCCCGCAGAGCACTGGGCTGAGCGGGAGCCAGGACCTCCCTGGCGTCCGAGCCCCAGAGCCGCCTGGCCTGGGCGGTACCGGGTGGTACCGGGCTAGAACAGCGCCCCCCGGAGGCAGCCCTGGGGGGGACGGGAGGGCTGCCTGTGTTTCCTCCCGGCGATCTGACCGGGAGCTGCCTTCCGGGTTTGTCTCCAGTGGGAACCCCACGTGTGAGCAGTCTGTGCAGTGTGTGGCCGTTTGTGCAAAAGCGGCATTGGGATTTTTTTTTTTTTTTTTTGCTTGAACCCGCATGTAAGTGATTTCTGAATGGAAACGGTAAAAGGGAGGGAGGGGGAGGAAGGAAGGAAGGAGCCGGCCTGCGGAGTTAGCAGGGGGTGTTCCTCCAGAGGGGCTTCTCCTGAGATAAGGCCGGGCCGTGGCGTGGCCTGGGATGAACAGAGCACGCTCCCCGGGAGCCACGAAGCAGCCAGCCACACCTTGCTCAGAGAGCGAGACGCGCGTGTCCCCGCGCCGCTCCTGTGGTCAGCGCTGGGCCGGCCACGGTCCCGGTGCTCCCTCCGCCCTCCGCCCCCAACGAGGAGCGAGGGGGGGGTGGAGGACCCGCACCCCGATGCTCGTCATCGGCTGGTCTGGCGGCCTAGCGGGTCTGCGCTGGCAGAGGGAGCCCTGGCTGAGCGCGCAGAAGCCGTGAGGAGGGGCATGGGCCAGGGGGTTGGCCTGAGCCCCGCTGCCCCTGGTTGCTGTGCTGTGTGCCCCCTCCCTCCTCGCTGTGCAGCCCGAGAGGCTCGGCAGGCCGCTCCCGCGTCCGAGGGCCGGGGACGTCTCTTCCTCGTGCATCATGTAGAGGTTAAGCCGGAAGCAGCGCGAAGGCTCACTCCTTAGGATTGTTCCTAAGACGTACACGACTGGTCACCACTTGTCTATTCTGGGAAGCTGGTCCGGGAGGCTTGCTGATTCCAGACAAAGTCGTGCATTTTGTGATGTAATCGTGCCGACGGAGTATTCCATGCACCCCCCCCCCCCCAAAGAGCAAGGTGCCCTCGGGCGCTCCGTCCCGTCCGCGTTGCAGACCTGGGAGGGGCCACGACGGTGTGTCTCCGCCTCGAGTTCCGCCGTCGGGACGGGGGGCAGAGGCGCAGCCTCAGAATGGGCTGGGTCCTGGGCATGTGCGGACCCGCTGCCCAGTTGGCCTGGGTGGGGGTCTCTCCTCTCACCCCGTTCCTGCCCCCACCCCATCAGCAGAGAGGAACAGCCTGAGGCCGTGGACGGATCTGTCGGTCCGTGTTCCCCGGGGAAGTGCGCTCCGGGATGGAGACCAGCGGCAGGACACTTACCCAGAGCGCCCGGGTCCACAGAGTCCGGGCAGGGCCGGGCAGAGGGAGGGGGGAGCCGCAGCGTGGTCTGGGCCAGGGGTTCTACCCCACGGGCAGCTCTGAAGTCGGGGTGACTTTTTAGGGTGAAGGGGCAGACCCCTATGTCCCCGTGTCTGCTGGTCATGGATGGGGACTGCCCAGGGTGGGGTGACCTTGGGCCGGGAGTGCTCTTAGCCCAGGGCGCTTTTCCTAGGGGCGGGGTGCCCAGAGAGCTCCACAGAAGTTCCCCTTCCCGCCCCCCCTCTGCCCCCCGCCATCCCTGGTCCCGGGAGGTGCTGAGGCCATGTGCTGGGCGCCCGGGGGTGAGCAGGCCCTCCAGCAGCCACACCTGGCTTGGTATCCTCTTGTAGAACCACGTAAGATCCCCTCCCTCGCTCCCTTCCTCCGCCAGCCTGTGCCAACCCCTCTACTCCTCCTTGGGTGCCAGACTTCCTCCAGGGACAGACAGGACATCTGCCCTCAAATAGGAAGACGTAATTTCAGAATTGTCACCCCTGACGCTGCGCCCCGGGCTCACCCCGCCCTGGAGGCCCCCGACTCCCCTCCTCCTCACAGCTGAGCCGAGGGCACGGAGGGCCCGGGGGCGGTGCCAGTGCCTCTTACCCCCCCCCCCCGCCTCCGCGTCCAGCTGCTCTCGGGAGCCTGCCCCTCCCCGGTCACTCAGACCGCCTCCCGGGCGTCCTGCACCCCACGAAGACCTCTGCGTCCGATGGCGCTCACCGGGAGCAGGATCCGGGTCTGTCAGCTCCTGCGCACCAGTCTTTCGGCCCCTTTGGAAGCGCAGTCAGCCCGCACATCTCACGGGCCGCGTACCTGAGAATGTACCTCCCCTCTCCCGTTCACTCTCGACCCTCCACGAACTCCCAGTGTTTCGGTGGTTGCTCGTGGACAGAAGCGGGAGGCACGCGAGTCGCCGGCACCCACCTGCCCAGCCAGGGAGCCGCCCTGCCTCCTGGTTTCCGTTCTCCCGCTGTGCCCCGGCCCGCTCCGCGATCCGTGTAACGATCCGTGTAACGCCGCGTTTCTCGCACCGTGTGCTTTCTGTTGGGCGTTTGCTGTTTAACGTGGCACCCGGGCAGGGGGCTGATGCCCTGCCTCATGCTCCTCGGCGCCAGCAGGCTGCCAGGTGCCTTCCGGAGACCGTGCGGGTTCCACAAGCCTCCTCCGGCCCGCGTGCTGTGCCGTGGCCGGGAGCTGGACGCTGACGGTGAATCACAGTGCAGCTCAGTGAGCGGCTCCGAGCGAAGCACACACAGCACAGGCTGCGCGCAGCTCGGTGGGGGTAACGAGGGGAGCAGCGGCTCTCAGGACCCTCCCCGGCGCTGCCCCTGGGAGCCGAGGCCAGCGGTCACTAAGTCAGTGTTTTCGGGATTTTGTGGAGCAGCCAGGGCTGACTGCGCTCACTCTTTAAGACGGGGGGCGGGGTGCTAAAGAGGCCGGAGCACGAGAGGGACAGCCTTTCAGGCCCGAATAGTTTATCTTGTCTGTGCGGTGGTGGCAGAAATGGGGGGTCGGGGGAGCAGGGGACCCTCCCTCGGCCTGTAGTCCCCTGGCTGGGGTTTCACGGCGGGCGGGGGCCGCTGCTTCCTTTACCCCACCCGGGGCGGCACGTCCCCGACGCCCGCAGGCTGCTCAGCCCGCGGGGACCGCCGCCCCGTCCTAGCATCGGGCGCCAGGGGACGGCGAGACAGACCCCCGCTGCCCACGGTCTGCCTCCATACCCACCCGGCGAGGAAATGGCCCTCATTAAGTCCCTGCTAAAGATAGACGGGAAAATGGGGCAGCCCCCCCCCCCCCCGGCAGGCAGCCCTGTCAGATCGGAGGCGGCGTGAGTCAGATCGGCATTATTTTTAGGCGCCTCGCCCCCGCCCCTCGCCCACCATGGGCGGCTCCCTCGGGAGGAGGCGCAGAGGGCAGAGGAGCCCGGTGTCCAGGGCCGCTCGGGGCGGACACACGGCGCCGCTCTGCCTGGAGAAGGCCCCGGCCAGACCACCCTCTGGACAGTGCCCACCGCGCCACGGCAAGCCCCTTCCGGCCCCTCTTCTCTGGCACGGGCCTCGTGCTCAGGCCCTGCCCTCCGCTCCCACGCCGGGGAGAGCAGACAGGGCCCAGGGAAGGACCGGGTGTCCCTCGCCTGCTCCTGCACCTGCACCTGCACCTGCACCTGCTCCTGCACCTGCACCTGCACCTGCGTGGGGCCGTTCTGCTCATTTTGGGGGGATAAGCGGGTGCCGGGCCTGCCTACCCCACAGCGGGCACCTCCCAGTGCCGTGGCCGGCAAACCTCGGCTCAAGAGCCACGCATGTTAACCCCGGCCCTGCCTCCCTTGCCACCTGGCACTCGGCGGCTCCCCTGCACCAGCCACGCAGCCTCCGTGGGCGGTGTGCGGCGGGCAGGCCAGCCGGCCAGGCGCCCTGGGTTCGGGGCTTGCTCGTCCCCACCAGCCAGCAGATTCGGAGACAATGAGGACCTCACCAAGCTCATCCTTCTCACTGTCCCCGTGAGGACACGGTGTGCAGCCTGCAGGATGCCAGAGGTGACACGCATGGCAGGTGGTGAGGAGGCCTGTCCTGGCACCAGGCTCTGAGTCCCCTCTCCTTCCATCGTCCGCTCCTGGGACCCGGCGCCCCGGGCAGCGTGCCGGGGGAAAGAACGCCGGACCGGCAGTTGTGAATGTTGGTCTTCATCCTGTGGTGTGGCCCAGGTGCTCCCCTCATTCCTAGAGCCCCCCGTTTGCTCGAATATAAAACAGGGCTCCCGATTCCAGCTCTCACAGGCAGTGGGGAGCGTGCAGGGCTCACGATGGAGAAAGAAAGAAAAGAAATAGCTCCCGGGAATATTCCAGCCACCCAGAGGCCAGCTGGGGCTTTTGTGGCAAATACCCAGCGCCCCGTGTGTCTTCAGCCCGCTCATGCGTCCGCTCCAGAAAGCTCTAGAGAGCCATGTCTGCTGTTCTCCTGCATCTATCTTTCAGGACAAAATCTGGTCCAGCCTGCACCCTGGCCACCCACCTGTGCCTTGCTGAGCCCCCAGGCCCCAGCATCCTGGCCGCCTGAGATGGGACGCTGCCGGGGACCCCGCCGGGGACCCCTTACTCACAGAGGGGGCGGTGCACCACGTGCGCTCCGGTCCTCCCGCCGGGCCCGCCTCCACCCCCACGAGAGGCCGCTCAGCCCCGAGTGAGCGCTTCTGTGGCCAAGACCCACGGGACCCTTCACCGGTGCCAGCTCACATATCCCCTCCGACAGCCCGGCAGGGAGATGCCGTTTCTATTCCCGTTTCACAGGTGGGGAAACTAACGCGGGCTCGGCACACGGCGGTGAGGTAACGGCCTGAGTCTGACTTCAGAGCCCGTGCCACCACCTGGCTTCCTGCCGGGAGCGTCCTCGGCCCCTTGGCACGCTGGGCTCCCCATGCACCCCCTGATTAAGGCACGTGCCAGGGCGCTGAGGGCCGGGTGGGAGCTGCTGGTTTCAAATGGACTGAGGAGGAGATTAGCTCGTGACTCGAGGCACGCTTGAACGGTGAGATTTCAGACGGGACCCGAGAGACAGGACGGCCCTTCCCCTGCCTCCTGCACCCCTGCCCCGGGCCGGTCATCCGGGAGGTCTCTGGTCCCGGTGATCCACGTGCGGACATAGCTAGGGAGTCTCCGCCACAGCCTCGAGACCTCCCAGGTGCGGGGTGAGGGGGCACCGCGGGAGGAAGGACAGTGAGAGGCCCAGGACTGCGGGCCACTGAGCGAGGGCTTCCTCCGCCGCCAGCTCTCCCGGCCCAGAGGACCGCCCAGCGCACGAAGGTGCCCTTCCCCCCGGGGCCCCCGCGGGGACGGAGCTCAGGCTTTGAAGACACCAGAGGGCCTTCAGCCTGAGTCAGCGTCTGCCCCGGGCTCTGAAAGTTATCTCTGAGGCTTCCCGGTAGCTGAACTGTAGCCGTTTCTACCAATGCATGCGTTTTGGGGAAGCTGAGGTGGCTCGGTTATGTCTGGAGTATGTTGGGAGCCCCAGGTTCCCAGAGGGGACGCAGGGGCTCTATTAGGGGAAACATCGCACACTGGAGAGGAATTAGTGGGGGAAGCAGTCCCCAGGGTGCCCGGAGGAGATGCCTGTGCTGAGCACCCAGGGAGGGCATTAGACCAAGGTGTCCCCGGTGTCCAGTGGCCATCTCAGCTGGCTGGGTGCACAAGGGTATCTGAGTGCCCTTCAGAATGCAGAATGGCCCGGCCAGTGTGGTTCAGTGGATTGAGCGTTGACTCTCTTTCTCTTCCTCCCTCTTTCCCTCCCTTTTTCTCTTCTTCTCCCTCCTTCTTTGTCTAAAATCAGTAAAAACCTATTTAAAAAAAAATTTTTTTTTAATGCAGAATGGATGGACTTGCCACTTCTTTCCAAGTCGTCCTGGCCAGCCCGCCAGAGTACCAGCAACTCACAGGAGCTTAAAACACACAGTCGCCGGCACATTAATACCGCAGAGGTTTTTGGAGGAATTATTAGACGGCATATAACCTTTCAAACCTTCAGAGCCCCCTGTCCGTGCCAGCTGTACCTGCCGTGTTCCTCACCCACCCAGACTGCCTTTCCCCGCTCGCTCCTGCCCTGCTCACTGCCCTTCCAGGCCCCCGCCGCTCGGCCCCTTGACCAGGCCGCCTCTCTTCCGTTCCCCGTGGCTGGCCCCTCTGCCCTGGACCTTCCTCACCCACTCTCGCCCTCGGAGCGCCCTCTGCTTTACAGGTTCTGCCCGCCCCACCCTTCCCCATCCAGCTCTCTGTAGTCC
The DNA here is from genome assembly GCA_963924515.1 of Vespertilio murinus. NCBI lineage: Eukaryota > Metazoa > Chordata > Mammalia > Chiroptera > Vespertilionidae > Vespertilio > Vespertilio murinus. The sequence continues at coordinate 4,429,654 of OZ004709.1, forward strand.
TCTCTGATCTCCCCGCCCTTTCCCGCAATTGCTGGGCGTGCCGGGCCTGGCGGGGGCTCAGAGGCTCTCGCTGCCGCGCTCGGTTCCCCGCTCACCTGGAGCAGGTGCAGTGCCCAGGACTCGGGGGGGGGGGGGCAGGAGGCCGAGAGCACGGGCGGCACCCGTGTGTGGGAGGGTGGGGGCCCCGTCCCCTGAGTCGCCTCTCCCGGCGAACAGGTGAGCCCAGAGCAGAAGCAGCCGCCGAGCCCGCGTTGTCCCGGGGCGGCCCCCCTGGAACACGGCTGCCTGGCGTGGTCTTCAGGGAGGAGTCCATGGACACAGAGCCCAGCTCTGGGCTTCCTGCCCGTCAGCACCGCCACTTACCTCGGGAAGACGCGTGTGGACTCAAAGCACGAGGGATGTGTTTTTAAGGGAAAAAACTACCTCTGTGGATGGGTGTGCATGTCTGGTCCGGTGGCCGAGTGGCCACGGCAAACACAGGTTCTGAACGGGCCGGTGCCGGGAGCAGACGGCATGGCCGGGCCACCCGGAGCGGGAAACGCGGTGCCCTTGGCCTGTGCGCGGTAGCCAGGGGCTCGCGGAGGCCGGGCGAGGACAGGGGGGCGGCCGGGGCAGGGGTCTGGCTTTGCCCGCGTGTACAGGAGGCGGGAGACGGCTGGTCAGGAGTGGGGCGGGAAGGTGACCCGTAGGCCCTCTCTGGCCTGGGTCCCTGGAGGCCTTCCCACGGACACCCCCATACAGCTTCGGGGTACCACTGCCCTCAGGGTAGCAGGGGAGTCTTGGACGCCCTTTTCTAGCCCAAGCGCTGGCATATCTGACTTTGGTGCTTCCTCTGCCCACATTGGGGAAAACCATCTCTGCCTCCTCATCCATCTCACCCCTCCCCACCCTCAAGCAGCTCCTTGTATGCCCAGGTTTACCACCCTCCGTCCCATTGTATGAACTGGGGTTTTGATGGTCATTGTGTGTAGTGTGGGGGGTAATGTTTGAAATGTCTGGACACTTATGACTATTGCTGGTTATGGGATGCTCAGACACTCCTAGGTTTTTCTCATACATAATAATGGAGTTGCACTAAACATGCTATATTTATTTTTAGGATAGCAATTCTTTTTTAAAATATGTTTTATTGATTTTTTACAGAGAGGAAGAGAGAGGGATAGAGAGTTAGAAACATTGATGAGAGAGAATCATCGACCAGCTGCCTCTTGCACATCCCCTACTGGGGACGTGCCCGCAACCAAGGTACATGCCCTTGACTGGAATTGAACCTGGGGCCTTTCAGTCCCCAGGCCGACGCTCTATCCACTGAGCCATACCAGTTTGTGCTTGCCTACATTTTCTAGAAGTCACATCACATGCACCACTGCAGGCCCCGGTGCCAGCCAAAGGTGCAGGTGGCCCCGTGAGGGTGCTGACTCATGTAGGTTTGGTTTGGGTCTCCGTGCTAGACTCGAGGCCTCAAAAGCATGCCTTCACCTCTCACCTGTGAGAGAGGACCTTCTGCCTTCTAAGACTGTTTTGCGGATAAATGAGATGACGCTCTGAAAGCAGGTAAAATGCCAAGGGACGCACCAGCATGAGGACTTTTCACCTGTGTGTGTGTTCCTATACTCGTGTCTGTTCAGTTGTGTTTGAGTGCTTCAGGGACTCTGTCAGTACCGTTTCCAATGTTGGTTTGCTGGAAATCGAGCTTGGCTCGGCTGTTTGTATTGGTTCTCTATTGCTGTGTAACAAATTACTTCAAAGCTTAGAGCTTAAAACAGCAAACATTTATTATCTCGCACCGTTTCTGAAGAAGCAGCTTAAAAAGGCGGTGCTGGCTCAGGGTCTGTCTTGGGACTGCGTTCAAGCTGTTGGCTGGGACTCTAGTCATCTGAAGGCTCAACTGGGGTTGGGGGATCTGCTTCCAAGCTCACTCGCAGGTCGTTAGCAGGTGTCTGTTCCTCACGAGTTTTTGGTCACCAGGTGGGTTTCTTCCTAAGGCTACTTATGACATAGCAGCTCGCTTCTCCCAGAGTATGATCTGAGAGAGGCAGAAGGCAGGCGGACACCAGGCTAGAAGATGCACTGTTTTTTATGACCTAATCTTGGAAGTGACATTCTGTCTCTTCTGCCGTATCCTGTTGGTCACGAAGGCTTCCCCGTTACAGTGTAGGAGGGACTACAGGAGGACGTGGACCCCGGAAGGCCAGGATCAACGGGATCATCTTAGAGGCTAGCTTTCATCACCCTCCCTCTGCCCCCAAGGATGCAAATGTCTCATTTGATTACAGCACCAGCTCAAAGTCTGTCTACAATGTTATCATCTATATCAGTATTTCCCAAACTTTTGACATATGTGTACCCCTTCTATAATTTTCGTAACGCTGAGTATCCCTTGTCAAAAACAAAAAATGGATGTATTTTAATAACAATCAAAATATATTTATTTTTTCTTTTTTTGGTGCATACACAAAATAATAAACGAAAAAATAAAATTATTCATAATAAAATAAAATAAAAGTTATATTATAAATAACACTTATTTGCACACTGGACCATCTCATGCCTCACAAGACTGTCTTGACTTGACTCATGAGGACGTAGAATTAGGTGCAGCTAAGCACGGTGCAGTGCATATCCCCACCAAACTCCGGTGCAATGCGTACCCCCACCAAACTCTTCCCGTACCCTGGGGGTACGCGTATCACACTTTGGGAAACACTGATCTATATCATGTTTAGGTATGCATGAGGCTCCTGGGGTGCAATTCCTTACCTACAACTTCTCAAGTATAGCTCCTTCTTGATCTCTGGGCTTGAACCCCACACATGTATCAATATACAGTTGTGGGGCAAACAGAGGGTAACTGTCACAGGCACCCCCATTCAAGAAGGAGGGAAACAGGAAACATGCAGAAGGCATTGGTCCATCGCAGTTTTTTGTTTTTTTTTTTTTTAAATATATTTTATTGATATTTTACAGAGAGGAAGGGAGAGAGATAGAGAGCTAGAAATGTCGATGAGAGAGAAACATCGACCAGCTGCCTCTTGCACACCCCCTACCGGGGATGTGCCCGCAACCAATGTACATGCCCTTGACCGGAATCGAACCCGGGACCTTTAGGTCCACAGACCGACGCTCTACCACTGAGCCAAACCGGTTTCGGCCCATCGCAGTTTTGAAACCCAGCCAAGCAGATGCTGGAAGTTTCTTGATTAGAGCTCAGCCCTGCTCCTGCCCAGGAGTAGGAGGTCTGCGTGGCTCTTGGCTCTGCTCTCTACCCTGAGGGTCTCCCATGATGTTGCAGTCATGTCATTGGCCCGGTGAATACTCTGGGCTCTTGGTTCTGCCTCAGCGTCACTCTTTTCTGTGCATGGTGGCGTGCGTTTACAGCTGAGTCATGTTCTCGGCTAATCCCCTGCCAGTGGGTTTTGGAGGTCTAACAGCACATTTTCATTATACACAGTCTCAGTCCCTTCCAGCCCAGATTGTCAGTGTTTCTGCTGATGTAGTCCTTTGAAGAAGTTTTTGGATCTTTTGTGAATCCTATTGGGATCTACATTAGTAAATAAAGCCCCACCCACGAGTCTCTTTAAGATCATCCCTTCCCCACGTTGGGTTTTGCCGAAGAACAATGCCCTTAACGCTTCTTTGAAGCTCTGTTGTTTGCAAAGATCTGAGTCACGCATTTAAAATCTTAAAGCTGTGTGTCCACCTGGACAGTTCTCTGAGGCACCACCTTTCAACCTGAAAGGACTGAAATCTTCACAAAGGGTTTCGTGGTCACACGCCCTCAGCCTCATCTTCCGACTCTGCTTCCCTGAGAGCGCCTGGATTTGATCTTTGCTCAGAAGTGATTTCCTAATGGTAGCGTTGTTTGCCATCTGGGAATCTTCTAAACGAGTAAGTCCTGGCTCGTGTGTGTGTGTGTGTGTGTGTGTGTGTGTGTGACAGTCTTTTTTAGCTTCTGTTTTCCCTCCCCTGTCTCACCATAACCAGAGAGAGAAGACCACGCGCCACCATCAGCACTCCGGCCAGAAATCTCTTCGCGAGACCATCCAAGACATTAGGTACCCTTTGTGCTTGGCACAGAACTGTAGGAGATGGGGTGCTAAGCATTCACATAACCAGACTCCCCTTCCAGTTTCCGGTAGCCTAGGCCTCACTTCCCTTCAAGCTCTCACCGGCAACCTCCTCAAAGTCCACAAAGTCCACATTTCTGCTGACAGTGTCCTCGTGGCCCTTCAGGTTTTCCCTGCCCCCAGAATCCTTCCGGTTCCCGCCCACCGCCCAGTCCCAAAGCCACTCCCACATCTTAGATTTTTTGTTGTGTCGACACCCCAGTTCCAAGCACCAAAATCTGTGTTTGTTAACTCTTGCCGTGTAACAAATTACCCCCCCCCCCCACAATGTTTTAGTAGCTGAAAATAGCCAACACTTACTATCTCACACAGTTTCTGAGTGTCAGGAACCCAGGGGTAGTTGACGTCAGTGGCCCCGGGTCAGGGTCTGCTGTGAGACGCAGTCAGGCCGTTGGCAGGAATTTCAGTCTAAAGGTTTGATTCCGATGGACTGGAAGGTTCCCCTCCGGGCTCACCGATGCGGCTGCTGGCAGGCCTTCGTCCTCGCCGGCTGATGGCTGCAGGCTTCATTTCCTTGCCATGTGGTCTCTCCGCGGGGTGCTCCTAACAGAATGAGTTGTGAGAGAGGTAGTGGCCGGGGAGTGGGGGGAGATATGGAAGCTGCCACAACTTCTGTAACCTAACCTCACAAGTGACGTGCCATCCCTTCTGTTGTATTCGGCTGGTCGCGCACACTAACCCCGTTGGAAAGGACTGCCCAAGGGGGTGAACGCCAGGGTGTGGGGACCATGGCGGGCCATCTCTATCTGTTTCCAGTTCCTTCCCTGCTTCGTTGCTCTTTCTTTTCTTCCACTTTCCATGACCTAGTAAAATCTACCAACAGTTTTTTGTGTTGACCCTCTCTTCTGGTTCAACTCGGATCTTTCCAAGGATGCTCGCCCCGTCCCCTCCTCCCTCTGTGTGTTCATCCTGTTTGTCTGAGGCGCCTCCTCCATCGGCGTCCACACTGGAATGGTCCTCTCTGGGGACGGCTTTGAGCCAAAGGATGCTGTGGCCGAGCCTCGGAACATACCTGTCCTCCAGGGGGCCCAGCAAGTAGCTCCAGGAAAGGGAGCTTTTCCAACACACACACACACACACACACACACACACACCATTTCACCTTAAATTCTATCCTCTCCATGATGATCAAATGTAGGGCTTTAATTGGAGGCATATGGGCACAGTTGGACCTGCCAGACACCAACAGGAAGGCTTCCTTGGGAAGGAGAGGAAAGAATACAGATATGAACGACGTAAACAAAGATGTCGTACGCAGTCCTTTTCGTAGCGTCCCACCGCCGGCCTGGAGGCAGGTGAGCCTCGGCGGTGGCCCAGTGTGAGAGCGATGCAGGTGAGGCGGGAAGAGGCTGCGGGATTCGCTCAAGGCCTGGCAGATCGGAAGCTGGCCCGGGCGCCGGAGTGTCCAGATCCCTTCCCACGGGGGACACACGCTTGTCTCTCACCCGCTCCGTTCCCCATAGGGCGCCGGGAGTGGTGAGATGGGAGGGAATTCTCTGGAGTCGGCAGGTCCCGCCTCCTCCGGGCTGTGCCGTGGGCGATGCGGCCAGCTCACCGAGCCCTCAGCCCACCTCGGAGCGCTTGTCCTCACCCCCCTGGCACCCCGTCCCCTGGAAACCCACTAGCCCGTCCCTTCTTCATGCCCCTCAGAGCCGGCTTTTCTGTTAAGGGTGTGGTCCACCCTGAGCCTCCTCCGTGCTTCTGCAGAAGGTCTTAATTCTGGTGGGGGTAGTAGCAATTTGGGGTCCCTCCCGTACCAGGCGTAGTTGGAGATAGAGCTTGCGTCTCGCCCTGATGTTGGTTTCAAACCCCACCGAGCCGCCCTGCGAGCCCCAGCTCAATCCCAGACGGGACCCTCCAGCAGAGGGGAGACCCAGTGGGAGGGGAGCCCTGAGGCCTCGCCCCTCCGAGGCCTCGCCCCTCCCTCTGAGGGCTGGGAGTTGGGGAGACCGTCAAAGCTCCCCCTTATCCGGGCAACGACCACCCACCAGAAACACGTCACGTCAGGGCTGCCCCCCCCCCCCCCCCGAGTATCTGCTGGTGGTGAAATCTCCCAGTCAAGACGGGTCGTGATCGGAGTGTGAGACATTCTCCCCCCAGGGGCGCTCCTGGGTGCTCCCATTTCTCCCAGGTCCTCCTAGAGCCCGGCCATGAGTGGGGCGGACCCGGGAACACCTCTGCCCGCTTGCAGAGGGAGCGTGGAGGCTCTGGGGGGCTGGGCCCCTCGTGACCCCGGGCGTGGAGGGAGCGGGCACGCCAGGGTGGTCTGGCGGTGAGGACGGCCTGGCTCCTGGGAAGGATTGCCGCAGAACCTCTTCCCAGCTCCCCTCTCCGCGGAGCTCATGGAACCCTGCAATTACCGAGCCCCCCCGGGGGAACCTCAGGCTCGTCTTCCTCCTCCGAGGTGCACTGAGCCAGGCCGGTCAGTGCCGCGGTGGGCCCCCCCACTCTCCTTCCTGGCGGCCCCGGCTGTGGTTCACCAGCCTGGTGGTGTCCTCCCCGCCGGGCAGGAAGATGAGGGGGCTGGATGGATGCCCGCAGCCGGCCGCCCTGCCGTGGCACGCTCCGGGGCCACGCAGCGGGTCCCACGGCCCCCGGGGTGCCGTCCGCCGCCCCCAGCTGCTCCGAGGGAGGCCGCGCTGGCGGGGGCTATGGGGGGACGGGGGGGCTGCTCTGCCTCGTCCTTCCAGAGATTTATTTCTTTCCGGCATATTTCTCTCCTGGCCTCTTGCCTCTCCGTGTGTGATTTGTGTTTGGGGGTGTGGGGAGAGAAGGAAAAACATATAGAATGGGTGGCTCCAGACCTGGAATCCTCCATGGAAAAAGGATTAAAAGCAGCCCTCGCGCCCCAGGAGCCTCTAGCCCTGCACCAGCCCATCCAGCAGCCCCGGCTCCAGACCGGCCTCCGCGGGGGGCGGCTGGGTCAGGCCTCGGGCAGGAAGAGTATCGCCCACCTCGGGGCTCGGTGCTCCTGCTGCCCCCTCCACTGGCCTCTGGGGTCCCCTACAACCGTGCCTGCTCAGGGCGGCTCCCTGCTGCTTCCCTGCCCACCCCCACCTCCTGTGCACAGCAGTCTCCACGACCCCCACGTGGCTCCTGAACCCGGCAGCCCTGAGCTGGTGAGCAGGAGCCAGCGATGGGCATGGGGCTGTCACGTGACGAACCTTACCTTTATGGCTTTCCCCCGGAAGGGGGTTGGCCGCTTTCTTGGCTGGGCAGGCTGGAGCAGGCTGGGGACACAGGCCTCCACACGCTCCTCCCGGAGACCTGCCGCGTGCACTCCCGGCGTCTCGTTGGCAGCAGGATGGGGCTGCCCAAGGTGAGACACTTGACCTTGGCAGAGCCGGGCTGTAACCTGGTCTCCGGCTCCGTCCTGATGCTTCCAGCGCTTGGCCAGGCCCCGACCTGTCCCCGGGAATCGGGGAGTTCTAGGCGTTCCGAACGGGAAGCAAGCCATTCTCTGTCCGCTGCTGCACGTGGAGTTCCAGGGACCGTTGGCCCCTTCCCCGGAGGGAAGAAAGAAAACCCACCACTGAAATCAAAAAGCAGAGAGAAACTAATGGCCTCAGATAACACCAGCTGGAAAAGAGAAAAGGAAGGCGGGAAAAGCACGTGTAGTATGCTATCATGTCTCCCTAGAAAGACAGGTGTCAAGATGTATTCGTATTACCGGTATATCAAAGATAATGAGAAACAGAGACTTCAGGATGGTTACCTGAAAAGGGAGGGGGGGTGTAAAAAGGGAAGGAATATTTTCAGTATCATTGTGACAAGTTCACAAAGTGAGATAATTGATTACTAGAATTGGTGGGGTGATCCCATTATAAGGCATAAACATGTTGAATCACTGACCTGTAGAAATCTGAAACTCATATAACCAATATAAGATTGTTTACAAACTATACTTAAAAAATGATTTTTTGAAATATATTTTATTGGTTTTAGAGAAGAAGGGAGAGGGAGAGAGAGACATCAGTGATGAGAGAGAATCATTGATCTGCTGCCTCCTGCACGCCCGCTACTGGAGATCAATCCCGCAAACCAAACTTGTACCCTTGACCGGAATTGAACCAGGGACCCTTCGGTCTGCACTGAGCCACACCTGCTCGGGCAAGAAAAAGTAATGCTTTAACAATGATGATGAATGGATGAATAAGCCATAAAGTCAATACAGTGGTTGTTCTGGGGGTGAGAAGGGGAGGGGGAGAGGGCGGATGTCACTGGACACCTTGTTGTGCAGACTTGGCTTGGGAACCATGTAAATATTTCACAAAATAATCATAAACAAAAGTGACATGGAAATGAACACAAACCTTGCTGCAGCGCCGGGGCAGGCAGGCGTGCTGCTGAGCCAGTGCCGGTCCGGGAGGCCCCGAGCACGTGTGGCTGCGTGACCAGCGTGGGGAGGGTCTGATCGCCACCCATCAGGCTGCCCTGCCACGCGGGTCCTCGCCTGTGGCCGCGACTGTCTGTGTCCCCGAGTGCGGAGCAGCTCCAGCATCAGTAAGCAGTGGGCTCGGCCACCCGCTCCCTCCCCGTGGTCAGCGGGAAGCCCGGGCAGCCACAGGCAGACCACGAGGAGACTGCTCCGCGTGGCAGACACACTACGCTGAGAGCTCCACCGAGGCGAGCCACGGTTCCGCCGAGCCCCTCTCTGCCCGCCGAGGCCCGGCCCCTCCCAGCCCCCGCACCCCCGCCCTGTGCCCCGGGCAAGCCCGAGCCTCCCACATGAGGACAGGGATGGCGCTGTCCGCCCCACAGAGCGAGGGCATGCCCGAACCAGGTGGGCTGTGTTCTCAGAGCAGTGCCTCGGGCCCACCAAGTGCCAGCCCAGTGACGTTCGTTGTTACAGTAGTTGTTGTACTGCTGTTGTTGTTTGTTTGTTTGTTTGTTTTTAAATATATTTTATTGATATTTTACAGAGAGGAAGAGAAAGGGATAGAGAGTTAGAAACATTGATGAGAGAGAATCATCAATCAGCTGCCCCCTGCATACCCCCTACTGGGAATGTGCCCGCAACCAAGGTACATGCCTCTGACCGGAATCGAACCCGGGACCTTTCAGTCCAAAGGCCGACGCTCCATCCACTGAGCCAAACCGGTTTCGGTGTGCTGTTGTTTTTATAAAAATATAATAATAATAACTAGTTCAGAGAGGTGTTTTCATGAACGCGGTGACCAGGGCCGGCGGCCGCAGCCCCGGTGGAGCCTGGTGGCCCGGCTCTCCAGCCAGCGTTCCCGGGCACCTTGCCCTCCCTCACGTCCAGGCAGGGCTGCTCCGGGGGTCTGACATGCCCCCGGACATGGGCAGGTGAGTCCCACCACCCCCGTCCACACCCGAGCCACCTGGGCTTCCCACCTGAAGGAACAGGCTGCCGGGGCCGTGCCGAGACTGCCCTCTGGCACCCTCCTCTCCTCTCCCCTCCCTGCCCTCCCCTCAGGGCTGTGCTAGGACTGCCCTCTGGCACCCTCCTCTCCTCTCCCTGCCCTCCTCTCAGGGCATCGCTGGGCGCAGGAAGGGAGCGGAGAGCAGTGAACCTGCTGGCACCGCGGCCCCCAAAATGCCCTCCTGGTCCCCCAGGTCAGAAGCCTCTTCCCACAACCCCACCGTGAGAAGCTGCCCTCCACTCCCGGTGGAGCCCGCTGCTCCCTGTAGCAAGCCCGGCAGGAGCGGGAGAACAAGGCGGGGTCCTGCCCGACCTAGCCGGTGTGGGTCAGCCGATAGAGCGCCGGCCTGGGGACTGAAGGGTCCCAGGTTCGATTCCGGTCAAGGGCATGTACCTTGGTTGCGGGCACATCCCCAGTAGGGGGTGTGCAGGAGGCAGCTGATCGATGTTTCTCTCTCATTGCTGTTTCTAGCTCTCTATCCCTCTCCCTTCCTCTCCGTAAAAAATCAATAAAATATGTTTTTTAAAAAGACAGGTCCTGCCCACCCTCCAGGAATGAGCTGTGGACACATGGACACTGACTGTCAGCCTGGGGAGGGGTGCTGGGCAGACAGCGTCCACCGGGGCCGGCGCTCAGGACAGTTCGGGGGGCGGGGGGGGGGGGACTTGAGCAGCTGGGACCCGGAGGAGATGTACGGAGCGAGGGGGGGGGGGCTGGCATGGACTCTCAGAGCCGAGGGACAGGCAGGTTGGAGCACGGGGTTTCTGAGGTCTTGAGACTCCCCCCGGGGCCAGCGGGAGAATTCAGACACACACACACACACACACACACACACACACACACACACCAGCTGCCCACAGTGAGCTGCAGCCCTGAGGCCCCATGAACCCTGGGGGCCAGAGGAGGTGTCTTCTGGGCTCAGGCCTCAGGGGGTTCACACAGGGTGGGGGGCGGGGGAGCACTGCACCCGGAGTCCTGGCTTGACCTGCTGCTGTGTCCCCAGTAAAGCGATGCCCGCAGTGGTGGCAGTTCCTCCCCCAGCCCTTGCTCCGTGTCAGGCACTGGCCACGTGGAGCTCATTTAAACCCCAGAACGTTATTGACATCCCTTATTATCCTCTCCCAAGTGGGAAACTGAGGCACGCAATAGGGAGGTGACAGGGTCCTGATTTGAACCCGAGTCAGGCTCTTACCACCCCATCCCTCTCCACCCCACCCTCCCCACCCTCCCCTCCTCCCACCACCACCACCACCACCACCATCACCGCCACCACCGCCGGTATCTTTTCACCTTTAGAAACCCGTAGCGTGGACCCCGCCCACGTGGGTGGAGTGAGCGCCCAAGACTCAGCCACTTTGGTGGCTGTGACCATTACGCAGTCTGGAATTATTTTTATCCTTGGACAAATATTTAATTTTTACCCTAATGGCCGGTTGGTTAAAGCAGGAAGCATTAGAGAACCCTGATATTAAAAGGCTGGCCCAGGAGGACATGCAGGTGGTAATAAATCTGCACACTCGCCGCGGGCTCCACCCGGATCCAAGCAAACATTCATCTGGTTGGAGTGCGGGGTTCGGGAGGGGGTGGGGGGAGCGGGGGCAGCGGTGGGGGCCTGAGAGGCTGAGCTGGGTGGAGGGGGCCTCCCCTTCTGCTCACGGGGAGTCGGGACCCCCACCCTCCACCCTGCTCCTTGGGCGGAAGGGATTGCAGACGCTTCCTGAAAATTCTGGGGTCTCATCATTTAGAAACAAGGCAAGAAAATGGCAAAAACAAGCCAGTTGATTTTTTACTTTTAAAAAAACCAAATAAACATAACATACAAGAATTCCCAGCAGCGGGCCACGAAATCCGTCTTTGCTTCCTGTTTCTCTCTCTGCCTTATAAAGTGCGTGGCCGGGCCCACGGTGGCGGGTGATGGCAGGGTGTCGTTTGCACACGTCTGTGTAGGAAAGCGTGCTTGTGCTTTCCTGACTCATGGCAGTAAGTTAAGGAGAAGGCATCACTTGGTGAGGGGGCGGGAGGGCAGATTTTGCCTTTACTTGTGGATTTTCTTAAAGATCATATTAAACATGAGCCTCATCATTTGCTCCCAATTACATGTCAATCTAAAAAACTGTTTTTCCATAAAACAGCTTCTTCGTTGTGTGTCATTGAAAGGGGCGAAATGGGCTTTTAATTCCTACGGGTGTCTGCAAGATGGCACAGGGTGGGGCCGAAGGAGGTTGGCAGTTGTTGGTAGGGAAACTAGCACAGAGTTTCACAAAGGGTAACACGCGCACAACCTCTGAGATTGGCATGCTCGCCGCTGTCACCCTGCTTTTGCCCCACAGCATATGGCTGTGGCAGGACTTCTCGGTCTGCAAAAGCTCAGCGGAGCGTGACCAGCCCTCTGCGCCGCCTCGGTTTCCACAGGTGTCAAAGTAAGAATTAAAAAACGTTCCCGATGCCCCTCCTGGAGGAGCCGGGTCTCCTGGCGAATACAGGGTGTCCCCCCCCCCCACACACACACACACCCCGGAGAGCGGAGTCTTACCCTGGGGAGGGCAGCCTTGCATGTTTTGTCTGGGAGCCTGTGTATGACGGAGGGCGCACGGGCCGCCGGGCCTGTGTCCCGGGCCGCGGGGTGTGGCCGTCTGCAGGCTGTGCCCGTGTTTGAGCTCCATTGAGGACTTCTGCGGGCGGTGAGGACAGAAAGGCCAGAGAGCGCTGAGTGCCCTCCGGTGGGGCCTGAAGGTCTCCCGCTGCTCGGGAACAGCCGCTCCGAGGTCCGTGGTCTGCGTGCGGTTTGTCGTGTACGTGAGAAAATGGCCCCCACGCCTTCGCTGCGTCTGGAGTCACCTCTGGAAGGTCCTCCCCATGTCTCCCCTTCTCAGAGACTCCTACTCGTTTCTTTAAAACTTTGTTTTAATCAAATTTGAGACTCGCAGAAAAGCTGCAAGGATAGTACAAAAAAAAATCCCGTATATCCTTCACCCAGATTCCTCAAATATTAACGGGCATTTGCTTTCGCTTTCTCTGTCTCACATCCATTTTTTTCTGCCCTGTTTGAGAGCAAGTTGCTGGAATGATGCCTTGTCGCTGCTCAAGACTTCAGTGTGTTTCTTCAGAAAGACTTTTTTTTTTCATCACAATACAGTGATCACAATACAGTGATCACAATCATCACAATACAGTGATCAAAACCAGTAGCCCAGATGCAATGCTGGTATCTGCTCTCGAACCTTCTCCTCCTCGGCCTCATGTGTCTTTCGTTTCTTTCGTGTGTGTGTGTGTGTGTGTGTGTGTGTGTGTGTGTGTATGGGGGGGGGCAGTTCCCAAGTCCGTGATTTCATGGCTTTGCCTTTACAAGGCGTGGTCAGGTATGGGGGTTCCGCGGTCTGGCTCTCTGACGTGTCCTCGCGGCGGCAGGGGATGCAGAGGCGATGCCGAGCCCTGCCCGGGCCTCCCGCCGGGAGAGCCACGCCGTCTTTTCGCCTGGTGACCGCGACGCTGACTCCGGTGGCCGGGTGAAGGCAGAGCCTGCCAAGGCTCCCCGCCGGAGAGTTGCGAGATCCCCTCAGCGGTGAGGAAACAGCTCGCGGGGAGATGCTCTGAGCCCGGGCCAGCGTCTGTTTCTCTCCAACTTTCACCCACCGGCTCCTGACGAGACAGTCAGGACGGCGGCGGCTGCCGCCCAGGGTTTCCTGGTTCCGCCGTTTCTCCCGGTCCTCCGGCTGCCGTCGTTGTCAGCGGGTCTCTGGCCGGCCCCCCACTCCTGGCTCTGGCCTCGGGACCCCGCACTGGGGGGCCGGGAGGAGCAGGCCCCGGGGCCCGGCTGGCCGTCCCTGGATGTAGAGACGGGGGCCCTGGCAGAGGGATGTTTCTGGGGTGCAGTGTGGAGCCCGCCGCCCTCGCTGCCGGCCCTCTGGCTCTTGGGAAGGTTCCAGCCCGAGAACCCATGTGCTGGCGGCCGTGACCCCAGCCGGCTGGGCGGGCCGGGCCCCGGTGTGCGTGGCGCTGTGGAGCGGCTCCCCGTCTGCCGCCACGTCTCGCCGTCGGCCTGTCGGCTCCGCCGGCCCCGGCTGAAGAATGGGCCCCGAGGGAGGCCCGGCTCCAACGGACGCCACTCGCACTTCCTCTCCTTCCCGGGTGGACAGATGGCCCTTCGGGGACAGAGCCGGCCTGTCAGTGACGGAGCCGGAGGGGGAGGCCGGCCCGGAGGGCGGCGGCGGGGACGCGGCGGCTGGTGGACGGGCACGGCGGCCGCCGACAGCCTTTCCCCGGAGAGCCCGGAGGCCGGCGCTGCTCTGCTGCCCACAGCGCCGAGCCGGCTCCGGGCCGCCCCGGACCCTCTGCCTCCCATCACGGAGCCGTGGCTCCCCCGGTCTCCCCGGGTCCCTCAGGGCCAGCCGAGGCAGCGGTACACGTGGGCTCAAATGAGAGCAGAAGCCAGGCGCGGGGCACCCCGGGGTCTCTTCCTTGATCCCTAACATTTGAAAGAGCCCGCCTCCCGCGGCTCGGGTCCCAGGCTGGTGCTGTGGGTGTGCGGTGGCTCACCACTGCCCCCGAGGCGCTGAGGGGCTGACCCCGTGCTGCTGGGGGAACACACAGCGCCGCTTTACCCCAACCACACACCGAAACGGCGTTCACACCGAAACAGCGTTCACACCGAAACAGCGTTCGACGCCTTTAAATCGCGCCAGGCCTCTGACCGGGGCTCCGCTTGTCCCCGGGCTGCGGACGGAGAAGCCGCGTCCGGAGGGTGCAGGGACTTGCCCCGAGTCGGAGCCAGGGTCTGGACTCGCGTGGCCGCGCTGCTGCGCCCGCGCCGAGCTGTGAGGGTGGCGTGTCGCCTCCCGTGAACCCCAACAGCCTGTGTGCCAGGCGGCAGATCCACACCGTAGCGGGGCGTCCTCGGTTCTGTAAGAAAAGCGGTGGGAGCCGGCGGAATCTCGGGACCCCAGGAGGGTGGCACGGCCGGCTTGGGCTTCCTGGAGTTGACTGACGTGGAAACGCCCGTACCCCAGCGGGGACTGGCCTGCATCCGTGGCCGTGGCCACGGGCTCCGAGAGCGCCCCGGCGGGCACAGAGCTCGGCGGATGCCTGGCCCCGCCAGCAGGCTGCACGGAGGGGCCGGCCGGGCGGGTGGAAGGGCGAGGGCCTTCCCCGGGGACACGCCGCCGCGTGCTCTTCCCGTGACATCACGAGCACCGGAGGCCAGGGATTCTTGGCATGCCGGCTCACCCTGGACAGAAATAACGCCCTCCTGGTGACGTGCCTTTGTTCCCCCAGCTCTCCTCTCCTCTCCTCTCGGGCTCCATTGTATTGTGGCCAGCCCAGCCCCGTGGCCCAGCGGGAATGGAGGATGGGGGACCCTCCCTGCTAGAGGGACCCCGTAAGTGGGGCCAGGCATTCCCAGCCTGCAGGTCCGGATACTGAGACATGGGTGCTGAGCGAGGTGGGAGTGAGGCTGAGCCCATCCTGCTCCCCGCAGAAAGCTGTTCCCCGGGGCTGCAGGATGGAGGAAGGTGGCCAGGGCCTGCGGCGCCTGCCCCCTCCCCCAGCGCCCAGCCCCGGAGCCGGGGGGCCACCCGAAAACTCAGCCTCCCCCCCCACTCCCCCCCCCCCCCCGCAGCCCTGCCCACAGGCCGCCACAGGAGCTGGCAGGCTGGAGGGAGGGAGGATCGTTCCCAGCCGATGGAAACCCGAGGGCCACACGTGGGTCTGTGGTTTGCCCCAGACGCCGCGGAGCCAAGGCTGCACGGCCGGATTTCCAAACCTCCACGCAGAGCCTCAGGCCCTCCCAGGCTTTGCTCCCACGGCCGGCTGCCCCGCCCCGCGCCCTCGGCCCGGCTGCCCCGCCCCACGCCCGCGGCCTCTGTCTCCGCAGACCCGGCCCTGCTGCCAGCCGCAGCCCGCAGCCCGCCCGCCCCCCCCCCCCCCCCATACACATACACACACAGGCTTCTGCCAAGGCCCCAGCTCCTCTGCACTCGGTCGGTCGGTCGCAGTGGCTCCGCCAGGAGTGCAGGCGGCCCCAGGCCCGGAGACCTGGGACCAGCAGGCCTCAACAGCGGCGAGGCGAGAGCGTTCAGGACACACCGGCTGAGCCCAGGCTGTTGGTTCCAATCCAAGCGCTGCCTCCCGCAGGCTGCGTGACCCTGGGGAGGTCCCTGCCCGGTCTATGCCCCCTGACCTCGCTGCAAAGCAGGCTAGCGGTATCCGAGCGAGAGCCGGGCCTGGCGCAGGGTTGGTGCTCGTGCACGTTGGCCTGCGTTTAGTCCTCGTGACCTCAGGTCCCGGCCTGCTCCCCGGGCAGCCCCTTAGCCGGGCTGGCGTCGGGGATGGGTGCTGCTAGGCCGTCCCGGGATTCCTGATGGTGTTCCACTAGGAGACCTACGCTTGGTTTTGCACCGAGTGCCACCGGTGAAGTAGCGATCCTGCCCGAGGCCAGACCAGGACAGACCCCTGGGCCGCTCTCTGCTTCCTTTCCTCCCTGACTCCGATCCCCACCCCACCCCCGGCTACGGCCAGATGCCGTTCCTGGGATTAACGGGTCAGCATCTGCCTCTTCCAATGGATTCTAAGCTCCGTGAGGGCACGGCCCTGTGTCCGAGTCAGCGCCGGTCCCAGGGCCGGCATGCTTCCGGGCTCGCTTGAGGCAGGAATGAGTGCCCGGCCCCACGCCAGACCCCGGGAGATTCCGAGAAGGTCCTGCCGCGACCCACGGGAGCGGGTGCCTGTGAGGGCCTCTGCGAGGAGCGCAACGGGCTGTCTGGCTGTGGCAGAGACGGGGGACAGGGGTGGGCAAACTTTTTGACTCGAGGGCCACCATGGGTTCTTAAACTGGACCGGAGGCCGGAACAAAAGCAACCTGACCGTGCTGGCACTCTCCTCTTGGGCTGCTGGGGAAGGAGCGGAGGGGAGAGCAAGAGAACCCCCCGTTCTTTTGGCTCCGCGGGCCGGATAGAACAGCCGAACGGGCCGGATCCTGCCTGCGGGCCGTAGTTTGCCCACGGCTGGCCTAGGGAAATCCCATGAGGAGTCGGGGTGGGCGTGGGGGTGGGGGGTCCTAGGGGCTGGGAGGCTCCTGGGCAGAGCTGGGCCTTGAAGCCCATGTGGGATTAGGGGAGGTGCTGAGAGACCCCCGGGGACAGGGCACAGCTCGGCGGCTGCCCACCCGCTTCCCTCGCAGTGGTCCCGGATCGCTGCCGTGGGCGAGCCCGTGGCCACCTGAGTACCCCCAGGCGGCGCCGAGTCCCGGAGCAGCGGAGTTAGAGAAGCGGTCCCCGGCCAGCCTCCCTCGTCCTCCTGGTCCGGTCACTGTGTGGTTGGGAGAAGTCTTCCCTGCGCGTCCAGGGCTCGGGGTGCCATTCCACCCCCCCTTTTCCGTCCCAGAGCGCCCCGCGGCCAGGTGGACATCTGGCTTCTGAAGCTTTCGGCCCCGAGCGGAGCATCGAGCGTCTCCCGTGAACTCTCGCCTCGGCTGGCAGACACCTCGTCTTGGATTATTTCCTGCCCGACTCTGGGTGAAAGGAGAGCCCGCAGGCTCTCGGGGTGGGGAGTCCAGAGCCGGGCTGACCGTCCGGGGCAGCAGGGGGTTCCGAAGCACAGGGTGCTCTCCGCTGGCACCGTCCCGAGACCCCGTGGGGGCGAGGGCCTGGCGTCCAGAGAGCTCATCAGTATGGTGCTCACCAGTACGGTGCTGCCACGATGCGGTCCCCCTGTCAGCGCTTTGCCGTGATGCCCTCGGTGCTCCCGGGAGCGCTGAGACCTCGGACAAGTCACCGTTAATCCGGGCAGAGAGCGGTCAGGCCGCCCCGAGCCTGCGGGCACAGACCGAGCGCTAGGACGGGCGTGCTGCGAGCTAGCTGGGCAGCCCAGGGGGACGGAGCAACCTCTCTGGACCTTTGTTCTCCCACCTGGAAACCTGTCCTGTCCCTCGGGGAACCCTCGCAGCCACCCCTGAGGTGGGGCCGGCACAGCTGGGAGTTGGCATGGAGAGAGGCAAATGCCCCCGCGCCTCCAGCTGTGAGCGGCCCAGCCGGACCCTGAGCTGGCCGCCGTCTCCCAGACGCCAAGGGTTCCCACCATCTAATCCAGCCCCAGGCGCACAGTAGGTGCTTGCGCAGTCCCATAGTAGGCTGCTCCCATCCTTGTCCCTTTGGCGAGCCGTGGTTGGCTGCCTGAAGAGAGAAATGCTTTTCCCCTGTGTCTTCCCCTCATTGGGCATTGTTCTGCAAACCGGGGTAGTGGGCTGCCTTTATTCCCGGGCCCCCCTAAACTCAGCAGCCTCCCCCCCCCCCCCCCCGCTCTCCGGCCTGAGCCCGAGTCTCACCCTGCGGGCGCCCCGTCGGGTGGCTGGGGCGGGGATGTGGGCGCTGGCCGTGAGGAGGTGGGCAGGCACCGAGGCGCCGGCTCTCCGGAACACGCAGTCATCCCTTTTCCTGGAGGCAGGAAACATGAACCCGGGAATAGTTTTCCAACCACTTGCCCTAGGAATTTTGCTCTCAGAAAATGTTAAGCAGACCTACAAATTATGTGGTAAAGCGCCCGACATTTGAGGGGACCATAATAAGCCGGTGGCCCTCGGAATATCTGGTTGGGGAACGATTATGAAATAAAAAATGAGCAGAGAGAGAGATGTTTGTCTGCCGCTAAAATCGTTTCTCAGAACAAAAATCTGAAGTTGTTCTCCCGACACCCACCTCCCAAAATGCAGCTGTGGCGTTCCCAGAATTTTTTTTTTTTAATAAAAGAGAGAAAGAGTGAAACAAGACATCTGATTTCAGATCCCCGAGAAGAAAGAATAAACGAAATGAGTGATGGAAACAGCACGCTGACAATTTCCATTCTCAATAAAAAGAGCGTTATTTCCCTAACAGCAGGTGTTACCAGTAGCACCAGTGGAATATTAATCTTATCTCCTAGGCGGCCCCCCACCCCCCGCCACCAGAGAAAGCCCCCCCCCCCCCCAGGAGAGGCTGGAACATAACAGACAGGAGCGAGCTGGATCCCGCCCCCTCGCTTGCCCGTGGGGCCGAGGCCTGCAGGTCCGGTGTGTCTCCGGAACCTGGACCACACGTTTGTGTGTCCGACGCCCAGTGTGCCTTCCTGGCCCGGCCGCTGGGAGCAAAGTCAGCGTCTCCCCAGCCCGGCCAAACCCAAACCCAAACCCACAGGTTTCCTGGGGAGCGGCCAGCTGGACCCCGAAGCCCGGGGCCAGCGCACACCGGAGAGAGGAACTGGTTTTGGCAGCTCAGACAGCCGACAAATATTTGTGAATGGCCAGGGCGGGAAGCCCGGGTCCCGCGTCTGTTCCGTGGGCTGGGCCCTCTCAGCCCTTCCCAGGTCAGGGCTGGGGCCTCAGGGCTGCCACCACGGCCGGTCTCCGCTGTAACCCGGTCTTTCTCTGCCGAGAGGGCTGGGTGTGAGGGCACTCGGACACGCGGTGCTGTGATGAGCCGGCGGGCTGGGCACAGGGCTGAGAGCCTCCGCGAGGCCCTCTGGTGAGAGACCGAGCCTCCCTGAGCCTCAGCTGGCTTATCTGTGAAACGGGAAGGAGGTCGTGGCGCGCCTGCCCACAGAGAGCAAAGCAGGGCCCAGAGCAGGAGGGAGAAAAGGGGGGAAGAGGTTCTGTGCCCTTTGCCTCCGTGGCATCTGGCTTTTCCCTTATCCCCCTCCCCCCCCCCCGGGCCACCCCGCTAACCTTCTGTACCGCCCAGCGCCACATCAGCCTTCCTCCCTCTGCCCCCGCCAGTCTGGCCTGCCCAGAGAGGGGTGGGCTCCCGGCCCCCAGGCAGAGCGGGTCCGAGGAGACTCACTATTGGCCAGCACCCTGGGTGTTCCTGGTCTTCGCTGTATGACAGGGCTGGCCGGCTCCTCGGTCTTTTGAACTAGGAGGACATGGGATTCTAGCAAACCCCCCCCCCCCCCCCCACACACACACACACACATCCAGGAAGAAACAGCAGAGGCTTTGCAAAGACCTGGCTGGGTTTTTTCTGAGCCTTTGACAACACACACACACACACACACACACACACACACGCACACGCACACGCACACGCCCATGTAAAAATCACCCCTTCCTCCTCCAGGGAGAGGGAAGTTTTGTGGAGTTGTGTTTGCTCGGGGGGAGGGGGCGGGTTGAGGAGGAGAGGGAAATCCCTGGTGTGGGAACTGGGAACCCAGACAGTTTGGAGACACATGCTGGGAAGGGCCGGGTCAGCCGCTCTCTCGGGGCATCCTTGGGCCGGCGTGCGGGCACCACAGAAATTCTAAATAAGGAGGACAGAGTTGTAAGAGTCAGGCGTTATCTGCCAGGGAATTTCCAAAGTGCTTCTCTGGGCTTGAAGTTACTCACGCGCTCGAAGAACAAAGAGAGCGAGGGGGGAAAGGGCCAATTAATTAAAAGCAATTTAAGAATGTAAGTGGGGAGAATTCACCAAAGTCGCAGGCGAGCGAACGGGCCCTGGGGAGGGAGGCGGCGGGCCCTGGAGTTTGTCTCCCGGCCGGGCCGGCGGTGATCCTGGGAGGAGCCTGACTCCGTGGCTGGCATTGCTGATGGGGCCCCTCTCTCTTCCCGGGGGTCCATGCTGGTGAGCCCTCCCCTGCTGTCCATCAGACTGACCGCCGTCTGGGACTTAAAGCAGCAGGCCCACTGAGATCGAACCCAGACCAGGATGGAAATAACCACACAGGCCCCACACTCAGCATAGCAGGCTGCTGTCAATGTTCCTATAATGACCCTTAAATTACCAAAATAACACAGACGACAAGGCCCCTGCACATCACCTATCAAGACAAGCATAAGAGGCTCCGGAAGGTGGAGAGGAGGCAGGCTGGCTGGGACCGTGGCACCTGAGGAACGACACGCTGGTGACTGGCTTCAGTTTTTCTCTTGGCCTCACAGATCCTAGACGTGGAGCTAGAGAAGCCGCCAGCCCAAAATGCCAGTAAGCGCGGGCAGACCCAGAGAGCCCAAACAGAAGCCTGCCCTTCGTAGTATCGTCACAAGACAGGAAACGTAGACAATAGCTGCCCTGCGCCAGGCAATGCCCCAGAAAACGCTCACTCCACCCGCACCCGTGCCAGCAGCAAAGGCCAAGTGAGGGGCTGAGACCCCACCCTCCTCCTCAGCGGGGTGCACGAGACGCCCTGTGGGCATCCGGAGCTCCCACCCCGTGGGTGTCAGAGGAAGCCCAGGGAGAAGCTGACCTCTGCCCCCTCCTGCAGCCACGAGGCGGCCCAGCCCTGTCCACCGCCAGAGCCGGGTCAGAGGAGACCGTGTGAGGGTCTCCCAGCAGAATGCCCAAGGTGTCCAGGTTTCAGCCGAAGGCCTCTTGTCGTGGCCAGAAGAACCTCGGCAGGATGAAAGGAGACAACAGATGTCCATACTGAGATGGCAGAAATGGTGGACTCACCTCAGATTTTAAGGCAGCCGACACCAAAACGCTGCAGAGCACCATCAGGAACACACCGGAAACAAGGTGAAAGATGGACTGTGGCAGAGGAATATGAAGCTGTAACAAAGAGCCAAGTGAAAACCGAATAAATTATAACAGTGGACAGGCCAGCAGCAGCACCGAGGGAAGCAGAGGAAGAGCTGGAGGCAGAGCCTTAGAACCGGTCCGGCCTGAGCCACAGGGAGAAGTGGACTGGGAAAGAGCGCCCAGTCCTTAGAGGCCAGACAGGAGAAGCGGGGGTGGGGGGTGGGGGAGACAGGCGGGGAGGGGACAGGTGGGACGGGGGGCTGAGAAAGGACCCAGCGAGGTGATGCCGGGACCGTCTCCTGCATCGCTGATGGGAATGTCAGATGGGAAACGGCTCAGCATTGTCCTAAAAAACTAAACACGCTCCGTCTTATCCCAGAGAACCACACACTGTGTCCACACAGAAACCTGTACACACGTGTTCCTACCAGCTTCATGCGTAATAGCCAGTAGCCGGAAATAGCCAGCTGTCCTTAAACTCACTGGTAGGTCCACACGATGGAATCCTAGCCGGCAGTGAAAAGGGATGAACTGTGGATGCACACAGCCATGTGGATGGATCTCCAGGAATTGTGCGGAGTGGACAAAGTCAATCCCAGTGGCCTTTGGACTCTATTTAAGTAACGGTCCGGAGATGACCACATTGTAGAAATCCGTTCGTGAAATGCAGTGCAAGGTAGGCCCCAGAGGGCGGTGTGGGCCTCGTGTTGTAGAAGTTAACGTCTTTCTGACTCACAGCTTCTGAGAGGTGAGGTCACCTTGTTCTCCAGCCGCCCCCACATAAAGCCGTGGCCCAGGAGGGGGGGAACACAGGCCGTCCGGGGACGGAGGATCCCTGGGCACGAGGCGGAAAGATCGCCAAAACGCGCTCCCCAAATGGCTTGCCTTCAGTCCACAAATCATATTTGGCTTGCCCCGGGGCACACCCCTCAGATTTGTCCCACGTGGTATGCCCTGCTTAGCAAGTACTGTGTCAAGTCTGTCGGGGAGCCTGCCTTCGCATAAAATCGCTGTGCTAGCGATCACTTCTACATACGTCAGCTTGGGTTGCCGTAACAAGACTACCATAGTCCGGGTGGCTAAACAACGGGAATGTATTTCCTCACAGTTCTGGGGGCTGGAGGCCCAAGATCAAGATGTGGGCAGGCGTGGTTTCCTCCGAGGCCTCTCTCCTCGGCCTTCAGATGGCCGCCTTCTCGCCGTGCCCTCGTCGGGTCCTCCTTCCGTGCATGGGCACGTCGGTCTGGATTTCTTAGGAGGACAACAGCCATGGCCCGGCCGGGCCGCTCCGTTGGTTAGAGCAGCATTTCCACCAGATTGCGGGTTCGATTCCCGGTTAGAGTACATACAGGAATCAGCCAGTGAATGCATACATAAGCGGAACGGCACCGCGACCACCAGCCAGGCCCTGCCACACACAACAGGGACCATCGGAAGTCCTCCCTCGGGGGTTCAGTGCCCCACCCCTCTCTCTCTCAAATCAATAAGTAAACATCCTGAAAATAAAGACAATCGTCACATTGGATTGGGCTCCATCCTAGCAGCCTCCTTTTAACGGAGTCGCCTTCACACACAGTCACTTTCTGAGGTTCTGGGGGTTGGGGCTTTGGCACATGAATTGAGGTGTGAGGAGCACAGATCAGCTTATAACAACTGTTTATAGCATGTTTTGTTACTGGGTTTGGGGGGTAAAAATGTCCATAGATATAGATATAGATGATATAGATATAGATATAGATATAGATACAGATACAGATACAGATACAGATACAGATACAGATATAGATATAGACATAGTTGTTTAACAAATGATACAGCTTTTCAAGAGTCGTTATGGCAAAGAGTCATGACCAGGCGCCCCGCCGGCGTGGCTCGGTTGGTTGAGCAGCGTCATCCCGGGCACCGGAAGGTTGCCAGTTGCACTCCCAGTCTGGGCGCACCCCTGGGTTGTGGGTCTGAGCCCCTGTAGCCGATCGATGTTCCTCTCTCACTCACACTGATGTTTCTCTCTCTCTCCCTTCCTCTCTCTAAGCACGTCCTTGGTTGAGGATTTTTTTTTAAGTCGTTAACAGGATAGTCGTTATCAGATGCAGGCCTTGCGTATCTATGTTTGCCGGGACAGGTATCGGGTATGTTTGGAAGATTCACAACGTGATAGCAGTTGCTGCAGGAGGACACGGGGCGGCTGCAGACAGTGGGGAGGGCTCGCTGCCCAGCTATCGCACCGCTTCCGTTGCATTCCCCGCACGTGTGCCAATGCATATTCCACCAGGGGGATAAAATACGTACTTTAGCCAAGGATTGGTTTGATCCCCCCTGTAATCTCAGGGACCTGTCATCCCCTTCCCCGCTGAGTCCCCAGGCACTGGCACAGAGCCGGGCACAGGGAAGACGCCCCGTGGGGTGTTGGCAGAAGGGCTGAGTGAGCAGCTCGGCAGATTCCTCTCTCGGTGTTGGGGCGCAGGGACCCCGCGGCCCACCCAGTGACCCTCTCCGTCTTTCCCTGTGCTTTGCAGGCGGCAGCAGAGGCCTCCGGGCGGGAGCAAGCCCCAGCAGCACGGCGAGCACCCGCCGGGCAGCGCCAAGCACAGCAGGGACCACCAGAAGTCCTACCAGGGGGGCTCGGCGCCCCACGCCTCGGGGAGGCCCACCCATCACGGCTACAGCCAGAACCGGCGCTGGCACCACGCCAACACGAAGCACCCGCCGGGCGACAAGGCGGAGGCCGGCGCCCCCCGCGGCGCGAAGGAGGCCGCGCCCGCGGACGGCCCCAAGCCCGAGGACGGCCTGGCGGACCCGGGGCACGGTGGCCTCGAGCCCCCCCGCAGCCCCGACGGCCCGGCCCCGCCGGCCCCCTCCGAAAGGCTGCCCCCGCCGCCGCCGCCCGGAGCCCCGGAGGCCGAGGCGAAGCGTAGAGACAGCGTGACCCCCGAGCGCCTCGGGGAGCGGCCCAGAGTCACCCTGCTCCCGTCCTCCAAAGACAGGCTGCGGCGCAGGCTCAAGGAGAAGGGACCGGTATGGCATTTTCATTGTCTCTCCCACCCGGGAGCACGCGGGAGGCGGGCGCGTGGGTGGGTGGGTGGGCGGGGGTTTGAGAGCCTGGGGCGCCAGGTGGAGAGAAGCGGGAGGCTCGGGGAGCCCTGGCACCGGGGAGAGCCCCTCCAGCACGTTCTGGCTCCTCGTAGTACCAGCCCCCAGCTGAAGAGGGAGGGAAGGGGAGGGAGGAGGAGGAGGCCATGCCTGGGGGCGATGGGAGGTACAGAGAGTGAAGCCACGTGCTGCCAGCCCAGAGAGCAGGTTCCAGAACCTCCGTCCGTGCCCCAGCCCAGAGCGCTCCTGGTTGAGATCAGAGGCCAGTGCAGACCTTCCTTCCTGACCTCGATCCTGCCCGTCACCTGCCCTCACACCCAGCAGTTAAGTCCCTCACGCTCTCGGCCACCAGCCTGTCGCGCTTGAGCAGGGACTTTGGCGACGGTCAGGGCCGTTTGCCTCCGGGGCTGTGGCGATGAGCCCTCAGGGGCTGCAGGCTTTCTGCCCGAGATTTTCCTCCTGGGAGGGCCCACCATTTCGGTGACACGTTGGAGGGTTCTTTGGAGTGTAGTGTTTGTGAGTAGAAGGCCAGCCCAGTCTCCATAGGACACAGGCGGTGGCCGTGGCCATGTCCACGGGGAACCCTGTGCCCGGAGGACACAACCACCGTGGGCTCCCGGAGCCTGGAGCTGCTCCGTGGGTGCGTCTGACCAGCACAGCAAGCATTTTGGATGCCACCTTCCTTCCCGACCTGGTCCTCCTGCCCTCCTTTTCCGTCTGGGCCAGTTTTTCATTGTTATCTTGTTTCATCTTCTGTGAGCCCTATTAAACCATTTCTGGATTGAGACCTTGGACGGACACGTAGACAAACAGAACCCACACACGGGAGAATGCTGGAGGAGAGGTGGAACTCATGAGAAGGGATGTCAGAGGGCCAAGGACAAGGGCAGCCGAGAGCGTGGGGCTGAGGGTCCTTGGTGGAGGTCAGCATTCCTGGGGGGAGCCAGACCCGGGTTCTAGAAGGTGGGGCCGGGTCCTTTCGTACGGGCCACTCCCCCAATACACACACACACACACACTCACACTATCACACTCACATTCACACACACACACACTCACACTATCACACTCACATTCACATACTCACACACACACTCATACACACACTCACACATTCACACACACATACACATACACACACACACTCTCTCACACACACACTCACACACTCACACAGACATACACACATTCACACACTCACACACACACACTCACACAGTCTCACACTCACACACACTCACACATTCATACACACACACACAGTCTCACACTCACTCACACACTCATTCACACACTCACACAGACACACAGTCACACGCACACACTCACACACACAATCACACACAATCTCACATACACTCACACTCATACACACACACACATTCATACTCACACACAGTCTCACACTCACACACACATTCACACACTCACACACACTCTCACTCACACAGACACACACACAGTCTCACACACACACTCACACACTCACACAGTCTCATACACACACTCTCACACTCACACACACACACACTCTCACACACACACAGACACATTCTCACACTCACACAGACACATAGTCTCACACACACTCACACTCTCACACACACGCACTCTCACACACACACTCACACTCACACACACACACTGACACACACTCACACACACAGGACCTCGGCTCCACTCAGGCGCCTCGGTTTGTGTGCCCGCCCGCCCCCAGGACGAGGTGGCCGTGGAGCCCCCGGCCCCGCAGCAGAACAAGATGGACAAGCTGATGGAGATCCTGAACAGCATGCGCAACAACAGCAGCGACGTGGACGCCAAGCTGGGCACCTTCATGGAGGAGGCCCAGAACTCCACCAACTCGGAGGAGATGCTGGGCGAGATGGTGCGGACCATCTACCACAAGGCCGTGTCCGACCGCAGCTTCGCCTTCACGGCCGCCAAGCTCTGCGACAAGATGGCGCTCTTCATGGTGGAGGGGACCAAGTTCCGCAGCCTGCTGCTCAACATGCTCCAGGTAACCGCGCGGCAGCTGCGGCCCGGCCCCTGCCCTCTCCCCCCTCCAACCCCCCCACCCCACGCAGCCCCCCGCCCGGCCCCGGGCTATTACTAGAGAGGAGGCTGCACATTCTGACCACGGTTGAACTTTTCCCAAGTTCCACCCTTGCCCGATTAATTATAGAAAATAAGAAGGCACTCAAGGGGCAAGGGCTGAGCGGCCGGATTTACGTGTGTTTGTGTGAGGGCTCCATGGTGACGGTGGCCCAATATACTTTTATAGGTGCGTCATGTTTAACCGGCCCCTGCCCCGTGCTATTTCCATGGTGAGCGCGCTGGCTCGCGGGCCCCAGCGGCCCGTGCTGTGACCTCTCGCGTCTGAGTAGACATGACCTTGCGGTGGCCTCGCTCTCTCTCTCTCTCCTCGCTCCTCGCTCCCCCTCCCCAGGACCAGCCCCCGCCCCCACCCCGGAGGTGGAGCCGTGGGTGGTAGCTGGTGCTTAGACGGGTCTGAGCAGAAGGTGCAGGGGCCTTGAGCAGGGAGGGCCTGGCCTGGCTGCCGATGCTCTGAGCTTCCTGAAGCCCTCGAGGGGCGGAGGGGAGCGTGGTGACTTAGTATTCTTCCTCCTTGTGCTTTCCCAGTGAGAACCCTCCACCGGGAGCTTCAGCTGCGTGTGCAAGTAGGCGTGAGCGTGGGCGCTCAGACTGAGCCCGGCACAGCCTCCTCTCGAGCTTGGAGCCGGGGGGTGGAGCTCATGCCTGCTGGGCTACTGGGGGTGGTGGTAGGCAAACTGGTGGCATCAGGGACAGGTAGCAGGGAGCAGGGCATGGTGGCCACGCCAGGCCGGGGACCGTCCTTGACTAGAGAGAAGCCGTCTCTGCTTTCACTCTGAACGTTAGGCTGGTCTGGTGGGGATAGGAGTTGCCGTGCAGGTAAAGGGGGACGGTAGCTTGCGAGTTCTGCGCATTGGGGCGGGAAGTCTGCCGCAGGTCTCTCTCCACCAGGTGACCGCACGGTGGGTCATCCACGAGCCGGGGGTCCCTGTGCATCGCTCCCCCTAGACACCGGGTGTGGGCCAGGACCGAGGGCCGCCTGGCCTCAACCGCCGGGCCCAGGTCTGCTGTTTCCCCCAAGAACAGGGAGGCGGGACCTCTCCGCCCGCAGCCCACAGGGCTCCGTCCGCTGTCCCCCCTCTTCCCACGGCGCCCGCGCTGCAACCTGAGCCCTGGCTGGCCGGCCTGGGCTGCGTCTCCAGCTCGGGCCGATCGGGTTCCCGTTCCTGGATCGCCCCGCTCCCGGTGACGAATTCCCGCATTGCCTGAGGGATTTGCACGTTGGACGTGCTCCTCGCAGGCCGGACTGTCCCGGAGCCTGTGGGGCGGCATCGGGGATCCAGGATGGGATCGGCCTGTGGCCTGTGGCCTTGGCTTTCCCCCTTTCGTGAGAGGGCAAGATTTCTGGGCAGTGGCTGCCAGACCCCAGCCACCTCGCCTAGGCCAGCGACAGACAGACAGACAGACAGACGGGGCATGGGAGGACGCGCCAGCCGGGAAGGGCAGCCCGACCTCGGGATCACCCAGATCCTGCCCGGGCCAGACGCTTCTTCCAGTGGCCCCGGGTGAGAGCGGCCTCGCCCACGTGGCCCCGAGTGGTGTCAATCCTGCACATGGTGACGCTCCCCCACGAGAGGGGCTCCGTGGCCCGACTCTGGCCACTCCGTCAGTCCACACGCAGCCGGCCCTCAGCAGAGGGAGGGAACCGGTGAGGCTGCATTGGACTCCCACAGCCCTCCCCACGGCCCCGCTGACAGCTTCCGGCGTACCTGTCGTGCTGGGAGGCACCGTCTGGCAAACACCGGGGCGGAGAGAGGGGGGACTGAGCTGGAAGCTGAGGAACGGGGCTTCTGACCGGGTTCGCGCTGTCGGCCAGAGCGTGGCTCTGCGCTCTCACGGGCCGGGGCTCAGCTGCTTAGCCCTTAGGATCCTGCAGCCTTAGGATCCCGTGCCGCGGAGGTGGCTCGGGCTGGGGAGGGGTGAGGGGCCACGTGGCCTCTTCCTTCCTCACTCTCCCACGACCGGGCCCTGCCGCCCTGGGTCCCCCTGGTCCTCGGAAACCGGCTCACCCCATATTGTGGCCCAGGGTGAGGCCCCCTTGTCTCTGGGCGGAGGAGAGCTTCCTTCCCACGGCCTTTGCCTGCCAGGGGCATGTGGGTTGGGTATCTAGAAACGTGAACGTCCTCGCCTTCCCCCTCTTCACCGCCCCCACCCCCGGCTCTCATGTAAGCTGGGAGGGGGCCCCCGAAGGGCATAACCGGGGGCACGAGCCGGGCACCTGGGCCTCCTGAGGCGCCGCCGTCCAGGGCCCCGTGGCCCCTGTGGGAGGCAGGCTGGCTGAGCACCGTTAGGAAGACACTCCCGAGACCCCTGACGGTGCCACCGCTGTCACTTCCTTACGGCCAGCTGGTCCTGCCCACCTCCCCGTGAGGGAGTCAGAACACAGGTGCCAGGTGCTGCGCGGGGCTGAGAGGGTGGGTGAGCGGGTGGGTGAGCGGGGAGGAGGATGCGGGGCTCGGCGCTGCGCGGGTGGGTGAGCTGGTGGGTGAGCGGGGAGAAGGATGCTGCAGCTGACCGTCCCTCCGCGCCGCCCGGCCTCGGTTTACCCTCCATGCGGCGGGAAGCCGGCCTGGGCACCCCGGGGCCTGTCTCACACTCCTCGCTGCCGTCCCGAGGCTCTGAGTGGACCAGGCGGAGCCCCACGCCCCTCTCCTCGCCCGCTGACCCCCTTTCCCTCCGCCCCGGCTCCTCTCCCGCCCGGTTCCTTTCCCGTGGCCTCAGACGTGTGGGAGAGCGGCCATCCATGTGATCGGAGAGGACCGCCCGCTCGCTCCACCCGCATTCCCGCTGTGCCCGGGGCCAGGCCACCCAGGGGGAGCCGGGAGCCATCCCCCCTCGCTGCCCAGCCCCTCTCCCCACCCTCCCGCCGGCTCCCGGCTCCCGGTTCTTCATGCTTGTGAAGGCCCACGCCCGAGAGAAGATGTGGCGTGGTGATGGCCGACTTCCGGGAGAACGTGGGCCCCCGGGCCCCCGGGCTACAGAAAACACCGAGAC
Source organism: Vespertilio murinus (assembly GCA_963924515.1). Lineage (NCBI taxonomy): Eukaryota > Metazoa > Chordata > Mammalia > Chiroptera > Vespertilionidae > Vespertilio > Vespertilio murinus. The sequence goes on from OZ004709.1 coordinate 4,458,838, forward strand.
TCTGCCCTGCTCCTCACCGGGGAGCGGGCGGTGACGGGGCGAGGGCGAGGGGAGAAGGAGCCTGCCTCTCTTCACGGGCCGATCGGTACGACAGGAATGAGAGGCCTGAGCCCTCCGCCCCGCACGGCCCGCCACCGCCCCGGGCTGTCCACCCCGGGCTGTCCACCCCGGGCTGTCCACCCCGGGCTGTCCACCCCAGGCAGTCCACCCCGGGCTGTCCACCCCGGGCTGTCCACCCCGGGCACGCTCCTCCCGAGCTGTGCTTGGTGCGAGTGCGAGCCGCCTCTGCTGAAACGCTGCGCCCTGTTTAGCCGAGAGGCGTCTGCACCCGAGCTATGCGGAGCGGAGTATTATTAGAGCGGGCATCAGAGCGCCTGTAACCGGACCCAGCCCTCCCTAGCAACCGTTGCCAACAACAGCTCTAACAGAGGGTGCAATGCCTTGTTTTGAGGGGGCGGGGGGTTGGGGGGGAGGAAAAAAGTCAAAAACACAGCAGGGTTGTGGTGAAAAGACAACGTGAAATCGGAATCTGGGATGTGACCAGACTTCAAAATAAACTGCTCTCTGCCGACATGCTCCCGAGGAAAGAAAGGCAGCCCCTTAAAAATGGCCTCGGGCTTTTCATAGGCAGAGACGCTAGTGACGGTGTCGGGGGCTCCGAGGGGCCAATGGGGAGATGGGGGGGTGTCTCTGGGACGATGGTAACTGTGAGTGTTCGTGCCAGGAGGGGCGCTGGGGATCCGCTGGTCTGGCTGCCCCTCCATCGCCAGAGGGTAAGGTCCATGTTCGGGGCGTGGGTGACGCACCGTCCCCTCTGGAGCCTGGCCAGGCCTCTCACTCCGGCCATGAGGGGAACCCCCTCCCGCTGTCTCGGGGTCTCCCAGAAAGCACAGCCCTCCCTCTGCGTGACGTGTGGCGCCCCCGCCCCGTCGGCGGCCGGGGAAAGGAGGGAGGGACTCACCGGAGTGCCTGGACCCCAGCCAGCTCTCGGGCAGGGGTCCTAGCTGGGTTCCCATGGGCCTAACTCCTGGCGGCACGGCGTGCCCGTGGTGGTGCCCGCTCAGCCATGAGCGGTGCCGTGCTCCCGGCCGTGCGGGGGGCTTCTCTGCCCTCCCGGGCGCTGGGCTCCGCTCTCCCGGGAGGAATCCTTCCCCACGTTGGCGTTTCCTGGGGCTCAGCAAGACTTCGAGCCCCCCCAGAGCGACGGGGCTGCCCGGGGTGGTCAGGCCAGCACCCGGCTCCAGGCTCCACGCCATAACACCCACACCCATCCCACCCCGCCCCCCACCCCCTGCCGCCCAATAGCTCCCACAGGCGGGAAGCTTGAGGAATCGGGAACCTGCCTCAGGAAGGACGCCATCAGTGGGGATTTCAAACCCGGCCGTCTCCAGCAACGGCTCCGCACCCTGTGGTCCCCGGGCGCCGAGCTGTCTGGGCCCCTGGGGGCCGAGGGGGCTGAGGAAATGCCTTCGCTCCTCCGCTTCTTTATCCGGTGAACCCCCAGCTGTTGTGCCCAAGGTGGTGCTCTCCCCTCACGCCCTCTCCCTGGTCCGACCTCCTCCTGCCCTCCCCACGCCCACCACTGAGCCGCCCTGCACTCCAGGCGCTGGCGCACCTGGCGCACCCGGCGTGGCAGCGCGTGTTCTGCTCCTCCCTGCGGCCCACCCCGCGGCCGGGAGCCGGGAGGGCAGAGCCAGGGCCGGCGCCGAGGCAGCGCTTTCCTCGTGGGCAGAGGGAGGAGGGTGACCTGGGCCCCCCCAAAGGTCTCTTCGCAAAAACAGGCTGCCCCACCTGCCGGCTGGCCCCGAGCACCCTGTGCGTCGCCAGTGCCCGTGCCGAAGGTCGTGTCCCGGGAGGGCCACGCCGGGCTGGCACGCGCGTCCCCTCGGGGTGGGCGCCGGCAGGCTGGTCTCCCCTGCCACGGGAGACGGGCTGGCACGGCCCCCCGATGGGGAGAGCTTGGCTGGTGCCAAGGCTCCTGGCCCACCTCCCCGAGCCCCAGAGCGGGGAGCCCCGGGTCTCCTTGCCAGGCCTGTTGCCCACACGCGCTTTGGCACGAGTGAATTTTGCCTTCTTTCCCCCGATCCTCAGGTCTTTCTCTCACTGAGCAAACACGTACTGGGCATCAGCAGTCCACCTCCCGCGGGGCAGGCCTGTGCGCGGGGCCGTGTCCGTGACTCTGCCCTCCCTCCCCTCCCCCGCAGTGCGGTGTGGGTATGGCCGAGGCCAGGCTGCTCGGAGCAAGCCTTCCGGCCAGTTTCCTCTGACTGTGCGGTTTGGGGGTGGGCGGGGGGCTCCTGAGAGTGCTACATCGAAAACCCCCCTGAAACTTAGGGATGTCAGGTGGGACAGAATCAGCTCATGGCTTGATGGGGGCGGGGGGGGGGGGGGGGAAGCATTTTGTGCTTTTAGTCTGAAAAGAAGCAGAAGGAACGCGATCAGTGGCCCAGTCAGCCCCGGAGGCGCCCAGGACAGCGCCTGCCGGTCAGCCTTGCCTTTTCCAAAGCGGTGTCCCCGGGCGTCCTGGGGCAGAACTGTGTCCCGTCGTCGTCTTTGTGTCCTGTCCCTCCCACACACACACACCCCCCACCACGGCAGCACCTGATTGGTGCTGCCTGTTTCCAGGTAGTTCGTGGGACCACGGTGGGCAGCAGAGGGGATGGGACAGCGTTCTGCCCCCCCCCCCCATCTCTGGGCCGGAGCTTCACCAAGGTCAGGAGTGGTTTCACCACCGCCCGGGTCCCTTGCCAGCCTGTGTCCTCTTCCTTGCACACCCTCTCCCCCCCCTCCCCCCGCCCGGCTTCGTTTTTCCTGCTAAATCCCCTGACAGAGCCGGGCCGGGCGCTCCCCTGTCTGAAGCCGCCACGCCGAGGCCGGCCTGCAGATAAGTGGTCATCGGAGAAGGCCGGCTCGGGTGTCCGGGCCCCCAGAGGGGTCACCCCTGGCTGGCTGGCAGCTCACCCCCGGCACCTCCTCCTCCCAGAGCAGGCCAGCCGGAGACAGCAGATCCGTCCGCGGCTCGGCGAGGGGCCGGCCCCGGCCGCCAGCGGGAATCTGAGCTATGCGGAGCCGCTCCAGATCGCGGCATCGCCGCCCTGCCCGGGCACGGCGGCCAGACAGGGCGCCTCTACCTGCCGCGGCCGCCGCTGAGAGCTGGCACAGCCGCGCGATGGAAAAATCTCCCCGCGGGTTATGTAACCGCGCACCACCCTGTCCCCGGCCACCGCAGGGGGAGACGTGGACCCCGGCCAGGGGGGTCAGCCGCGGGTCACTCTTCCAAAGGGAAGCAAACAGTCTTGAGTGATTGCCGAGGTCCTCCTCGGGCCCAACACCCCGAGGCCCCAAGGAGTCTAGGGTGTTCCCTGCAAATGCATGTGGGGCCGGGAGGCCTGCCCAGCCCCGTGGCCTCGCACAGAGAGAAGGACTCGCCCGGGAGCTGGACCTCGAGGCGGGTGTTAGGAAGGAGAGTGAAGGGCAGTTTGTTGTTGGTTGGTTTCCTTTGGTGTTTTGTTTTGTTTTTTTACTTGTTGATTTTTTAAAAATATATTTTATTGATTTTTTTTTTTTTTTTTTTTTTTACAGAGAGGAAAGGAGAGGGATAGAGAGTTAGAAGCATCGATGAGAGAGAATCATCGATCAGCTGCCTCCTGCACACCCCCTACTGGGGATGTGCCCGCAACCAAGGTACATGCCCTTGACCAGAATCGAACCTGGGACCTTTCAGTCTGCAGGCTGATACTCTCTATCCACTGAGCCAAAAACGGTTTCGGCCTACTTGGTGATTTTTTAACTTGTGGTAGATATATGCAACATACATGTGTAATTTTAGCCATTTTGAAGGGTCTAGTACAGCGGCTTCAAGCACCACCCCCAGCCCCGTGGACCCCCACACCCCTCTCATGGTCCCGAACAGAACTCCTGCAGCCACAGAAGAAGGAAGTCAGGGAGTCACCCAAACAGTAATTCCCAGCTCCCCCTCCCCCCAACCTCTGCTCACCTCCTGTCTCCGTGAGTCTGCACGCTCCATGCGTGCTGCGTGTGAGCAGAATCATTCAGTGGTTGTCCTTTTGCGCCTGGTTTCTCTCACTTAGCGTGGTGCCCTCAAGGTCCATCCATGTGTCAGACGGCCCTTCCTTTTCACGGCTGAGGGGGCTTCGTTCTGTGGCTGCACCCGCTTTGTTTACCACTCACTCACCTCCGGTGGGTGTTTGGGATGTTCCTACCTCCTTTTAGCTGTTGTGAACAAGGCTGCTGTGGACATGCAAGTTCAAGTATCCGTTTGAGCCCCTGCTTTCAGTGCTTTGGGATACAGAGCTAGAAGAGGAATTGCTGGACCGCCTGGAGATGGTGTACCTCTTTAGGAACCGCCAGACTTCTCCGTGGCGGGCGTGGGGAGGTCGTAATGAAGCGAGACCCGAAGAGGTCGTGTGCCCGTGAGGAACGGGGGGAACGCTGGCTGACCTGGAGTCGGGGTACGTGGACGGTCAGAGACGGTCTGTAAGACGCAGCAAGCGGGACCCCGGGAGGCCAAAGGGTTTGGACTTTGTGAGTGGGGCTGGGAGCCACGGTCGGTTCTTGAGCTGTAGCATCCCAAGATTAATTAAAAAGACATAGCACAGGATAGGCCTAAAGGAAAGCTCTACAAATTGCCCACCCAGCCCATTCCTGCTCCGGAGAAGAGATGAGAGGCCAGAGAGGTGAATGGACGTCGTGCCTCCGGGAGACACTCAGGAGGAGTTGTATGTAGGGTGTTACGCTTGGGAACGCCTCACAGTAGAGAATCGGGGGTGGGTGGGGGGCAGTTAGGTGAACACAGGCGTCTCTTTCGTAAAGGGAGCCTGCCCCTCGGGGCTCTGTGCTGCACTGGCAGGCCCCGGGGCCCCACCCCCGCTCCGGAGCCCGCTCTGCCCGTTGGCACATGGAACCACCACCCCGAGGCTGGAGTGCGGGTGGTGCCGGAGATTGTGTCCCTGTCCCCCCCTCTGTCCTCCTTCCTCTCCAAGTGCCACGATGGGCTCCGAACTTCCGGGAGGACGGGTCAGCAGGTGTCTTTGCACTTGGATTCCGTGTTCAGAGATGTGAGCGGGCCCCCAGGCGAGGACACGTGGCCTGTGTTTCAGATTGGGCAACTGTGGGGAGAATGCACAGGACTCTGCTCATTGCATGCCCCCCCACCTCTGCCCCCAACTGCGGTGGGCACGCCTCCCCCGGCCTGTTGGTTCACCCACTCCTGCCTGCATCGGCTGCGTTCTGGGTGCCTGGCGCGAATGGCTGTGACTTTCAGGGAGGGAGTGAGTGGGGGTTAGAGGGAAGGGGCTGAGGGAGTGGGACGGGGAGGACAGGGCTGTGTAAACACCCAGGAAGGATGCACACTTGTCGTGAACTTGTGCTTTCGGGGTGGCTGGGTTCTACCTCCTCCAGATAAAGGAGAGGCCCCTGTAAGTGGGCAGAGGTGCCCCCGGCTCCTGGGCCGGGCAGTGAGCGTCACGGGAGCCCCCCCAAACCCATGTCATGCCCCGTCGCCAGTCTCTTCTTACCTGTACCCCTTCCCTGTTTGGTGGCATCTCTGTCCCCAGGGGCTGGACGGCGTGGTCATCGTCCGACCCAGGAACTCCTGGGGCACCCTCAGAACCACCGGCAGAGGGGAGCTGGCCTCGAACCCCAGGTTCAGCGTCGGGGCTCCCTGGGCTCCCACAAACACTCCTTCCCGCAGGGCCTCGGGCCCGAGTTCTGAGTCTTCAGGGAGCACCGGTCTTGGCCCCTCCTGGCTCCAGCTCAGCCCCCCCAGGTCCACACGGGCGCGCAGCGCTGATGCTGTGCACTGCCTTTGCCCTGCGGCAGCCAGGGGCCCAGGAAACCAGGAGCGGGCTGCCCTCCATGCCGGGCGGCAGGTTCCCGAGGCCGCCCTCCAGCTCATCCTCCCCTCCTCCAGCGGCCCCGCTCCCTCCCCAGCACCCGCTCCTGGAGAGAAGGGGGCAGAGGGTCAGAAGCCAGTCTGCGTCTTGCCTGGCTCCACCCGCTCTGGCCTCCGCGCTCCTCTGGCCTCCATTCTCCTCTGGCCTCCATTCTCCTCTGGCCTCCGCGCTCCTCTGGCCTCCATTCTCCTCTGGCCTCCGCGCTCCTCTGGCCTCCATTCTCCTCTGGCCTCCACGCTCCTCTGGCCTCCGCGCTCCTCTGGCCTCCATTCTCCTCTGGCCTCCATTCTCCTCTGGCCTCCATTCTCCTCTGGCCTCCGCGCTCCTCTGGCCTCCGCGCTCCTCTGGCCTCCATTCTCCTCTGGCCTCCATTCTCCTCTGGCCTCCGCGCTCCTCTGGCCTCCATTCTCCTCTGGCCTCCATTCTCCTCTGGCCTCCATTCTCCTCTGGCCTCCGCGCTCCTCTGGCCTCCATTCTCCTCTGGCCTCCATCCTCCTCTGGCCTCCACACTCCTCTGGCCTCCGTGCTCCTCTGGCCTCCATGCTCCTCTGGCCTCCATTCTCCTCTGGCCTCCATTCTCCTCTGGCCTCCATTCTCCTCTGGCCTCCGCGCTCCTCTGGCCTCCATTCTCCTCTGGCCTCCATCCTCCTCTGGCCTCCACACTCCTCTGGCCTCCATTCTCCTCTGGCCTCCATCCTCCTCTGGCCTCCACACTCCTCTGGCCTCCGTGCTCCCCCCTGGGTCTGGGCCAGTCTCCCCGGGGCAGCAGGCCTAATGCAGCTCTTCCAGCCCCTCGGGCGCCTGGGCCTTGAGAAGGTCGTGTTTGGGGGGTAGGGGGAGATGACGGGGAGCTGCTCGGAAGCAGGGGGCCTGGAGGCCGGGGTTGCAGGGGCCAGGTTTCTAGCCGCCTGCCTCTCTCTCTCACTGGGTGACCGACCGACCGACCGACCGACCGGCCTGGGCCAGGCCTTCCTCCTCCTGCTGGTCTCCTCGCCCATAAAATAAGAAGTAATCTCCGAGGTCCCTTCCAGCTCCCTGTCCCTTAGGCTAGAGCAGACCAGACGTGCGGGGCATACACAGGGTGCTGGATGGTCACGGGGCGGGGTGAGGGTGGGGGGAGTGTAACCAGCGAAAAGCAGGCCTCAGCTCAGCCTGTCCCAGCCTGGGGGTGTCTGCCATCCTGGTGGCTCCTCCCTTACCCTCCGGGCCTGGTCTGTGGAGTCTGTACCTACCTGGCGGGCAGAGTGGCCTGCAGGGGGCGCCAGTGCTCAAGGCTGGCCTCACCTGCCTGCAGGCCCTTCCAGCCCAGCCCAACATCCTGGTACCCTGGAGGGTGGCCGCAGGGGAGACTGGAGCCAGGTGGTGGCAGCTGCAGCCACAAAGCCACCCTACTGTGCGGACACCAGCCCTGCACCCACAAACCCCAGTGCTGGGGGCCCCTGCAGACCTCCAGGGCGGCCAGTGTCACCCCCACCCCCACCCCCCACGTCTGGAGTTCCCGCCAGGGGTCTGCCAGGAACACTGGTTCCTCGTCCCTTTCAGGGGCCAGTCCCTCGCAGCATTTATTGTGCACCAGCTGTGTGCCAACGCTTTGTACCCATTTCTTAGTGAGGTGAGTGCTAATGCCTCCTACCCATGGGCAAAGGAAGTTCCAGAAAGCTTAGGAAGCACGCCTGAAGTCACACAGCCAGTCAGAGCCAGCACAGGACTGGCTGCCCCCCACGTGCCTCCGCTGGTCAGTGTGTGCGTGTGTGTGTGTTGGGGACAGGGCCAGCGTGTGTGTGTGTGTGTGTGTGTGTGTGTGTTGGGGACAGGGCCTGCGTGTGTGTGTGTGTGTGTGAGTGTTGGGGACAGGGCCAGTGTGTGTGTGTGTGTGTGTGTGTGTGTTGGGGGCAGGGCCAGTGTGTGTGTGTGTGTGTGTGTGTGTGTTGGGGACAGGGCCTGCGTGTGTGTGTGTGTGAGTGTTGGGGACAGGGCCAGTGTGTGTGTGTGTGTGTGTGTGTGTGTGTTGGGGGCAGGGCCAGTGTGTGTGTGTGTGTGTGTGTGTGTGTGTTGGGGACAGGGCCTGCGTGTGTGTGTGTGTGAGTGTTGGGGACAGGGCCAGTGTGTGTGTGTGTGTGTGTGTGTGTGTGTTGGGGGCAGGGCCAGTGTGTGTGTGTGTGTGTGTGTGTGTGTGTGTGTGTTGGGGACAGGGCCTGCGTGTGTGTGTGTGTGAGTGTTGGGGACAGGGCCAGTGTGTGTGTGTGTGTGTGTGTGTGTGTGTGTTGGGGACAGGGCCAGTGTGTGTGTGTGTGTGTGTGTGTGTGTGTGTGTGTGTTGGGGACAGGGCCAGGTGCCACATAAGGTAGGAGGCAGGTGGCGCAGAACCACGGTGAGGAGATGCCTTGTAGATAACCATGCTGATCGGAGCCTCTTCCACGCAGACCAGCCACTGGCCCCGTGACCTCTCCGCTGTCACCCTGTGACCGAGAGGATCCGGCCACGGTTCCAGGCCAGAGCCCAGTGGGTGCTCGGGTCTGCTGCTCCCTTCCTTCCCGGGGTGGGGGTGGGGGGCAGGGCGTCCCCCTCCCCCGGGCTGCAGACGGGAAGGAGGTGGCTCTCTGTGGCCGGCCCATCACGCTTTCCAGCCCAGCACCCGCGCGGTGCGTGAGAAAAGGCGAAGAGAACGTCAGTTCTGTCTGAGCCGCTCCCACTCGGGGCCAGGGTAAGGCGGGTCCTGGTGAGCCGGTGCCGCTGGTGCCCGGGCGTCTGGGCGTCTGTGGGGGCCCCTCGGGTGGGAGGCGGCGTCTCCTGTGACAGCAGGCCCGGCCACGGAAGCAGAGGAAGCAGACTCCCTCTGGAATGGGGCTTCACCCTCCCTGTCTGTGGAGACCAGAGGGAGGGGGGGTGGCACCTTTAGCCAGCCCCTTCCTCACCCCCGAGCCAGCCTGAGGGGCCAGGGAGAGGAAAGAGGGAGAGAGAGACTGCGCCCCGTGCTGCCTCACGTCCCAGCTCTGGGTTATGGCGGAGGGAGGACCCTGGGGTGGGAGCCGGCGCCGCAGGCCGCTCCATCCCAAAGGAGCCACCGGAGAGCCACGTGGGGAAGGCTGTCTCCGAGCTGCCGCCACGCTCTGCGTCACTTTTTCAAACGCCCCTCCACACCCCTGTGCCGCCTGACGGAGCGCGGTCCCCCTGCTTTCCGTGGCCGTGGTGACGTGGCCCGGGCTGAGAAGGGGAAAGGCCGGGGGGGGGTCTGCGGGAAGGGGGGCCGCCGAGCGCAGGGCGCTCCCACGGGCGTCACCGCCGGCGTGGGCTCACGTGGGCTCACGTGCCTCCTCTCCCCGCGGGGCGGCGTGGCCAGACTCCGCGGCTCCCGGCCTTATCGCGGGGAAGCTCGGAAGCGTGGTGCTGGCATCGCGCGCCTGTTCCTCCCGCTTCCGCTCCTCCGGCCCGGGACGGAGGGGGCAGCATTCCTGAGAGCTGGCTGGAGCGAGAGCCCCGAGGGCCCCCCCCCCCCCCGATGGCCGGGGGCCAGCTCCGTCTCACCAGCGCCCTCCCTCTCTGAGCACCCTCTGTGCCCTGTGGGGGCGGAGGGCCAGGACTGGGCTCAGAGCCTGTCCGTCTCTGCCCCTGCCCCCAGACCCCTCTGTCCTCCCCCCTGCTGGCGGGCACACCCTCCCTGCGCTCAGACCAGCCCCCACGCTTCCGGAGACACCCCCCCCCCCCCCCCGAGGAGCGTCTGGCGTCGCAGGCCCCCTGCGCGTTGTCAGTGACCCCAGAGGGCTGGCTTGCAAAAGCTTGTTCTCTGGACTTTGTGTTTCCTCGTCTGCCCTGCCCTCCCCGCGCCTCCTGGCTCCGGCCCCGCGCCAGCCCTGCCTGTCCCTGCAAACACGAGTCGGCTGTGTCGCAGACAGGCCCGGGGGGGGGGGGGGGGGGGCCTGCAGGGGGGACGTTTCCCGGGAACTCTGGGGGCGGCTGCCCGATAGCGGGGACTCGGCGTCACCGTCTGGGGGACTTGGCCGGGCCCCAGGGGCCGGCGGTGGGTGGTGACCGGCGAGGCGGCCAGGCGGGAAGAAGTCTGCCAGCCGCTGGAGAGGGTCGGAAGCAGGCTGCCGGGAGAGATAACGGCCGCGCTGTGTCTGTGTGCGTCTGCGTCTGCCGGCGGCGAGGGCGGCTGGAGCCGGGCGGTCTGAGGCCTATCTGGAGAGGCTTCTGGCCCGGGTTGTGAAAGTGACCTGCGGGGCCGGCAGCAGGGCTCAGGGCCTGGGAGAGGAGGCACGTGGCCCGCCCCTACCCCGCAGCCCGCGTTCCTCCAGGGTTCCTCCCCCCTCCCCTCCCCTCCCCTCCCTCCTCACCCAAGAGTAGGTGGTGGGAAGGCGCAGGCCAGGGGGAACGTTCTGAGTGCCCTGCAGATGCCAAAGGGCCCGGGTTGCCGTCTCGATGGGGTCACCAACTCGACTTGAGCACTTGGACGCATCCCCTAGCATTCCTGGCGCTCAGTCTCACTGGCCGTAAAATGGGGATCCCTTGTATCTGCCCCTCGGGGAGGTGGGGAAGGTCTTAGGAACCTCCGAGAGTGTGAACATGGTTTGTAAACCTAAGAGCCACACACGCCTCAGGGGTTGTGATGATTTGGGTCTGCAAGAGCGGACCCACCAATAAAGACGTGGGTTAGAGGAAGCTGGGGGGGGGAGGGGTAGCAGGCAGCAGCAGGTCCGAGGCCCCCCCAGAGCGGGCCCTGTGGGAACCCGGCCCCCGGCAGGTAGGGAGACAGCAGAGACCCCGGTCACAGGTTTGCTGACTCCAGGAGAAGGTGGCATGGGTGGGCCACTTCCCCGGGGAGGAGGGAGAGCTGCGTGAAGCCCCTCACCCCTCGCCCCTCGCCCCTCGCCCCTCGCCTGGCTGGAGGTAAAGGCCAGCCGATTGCAGAAGGGCCAGAGGGACGATGGTTTCTTTCCCTCGCCCCCGGAGCCTGAGGAAGTCAGGTGGCCCTGCCCCCCCCCCCCTCTGACCTAGAAATCAGGTGTGGAGAGCCGGAGGAGCTGGCGGGGGTGACAGGACTGCTGGGCCGAGAAGCTGAGCTATTTAAAGTGTGCAGTGCCCGGGGGGCATGCATGCCACCCACCCCCAGGGTGCTCTCGGCAGTCAGCCTTCCTTTCCTGGCCCACGGCCCAGCCCTCGGGGCACCCAGAGGGCCCCGGTCAGGTGCCAGGGGCTGGGGGAGGCGACAGGCCGGCAGCTCCCGGGGCTGGCATGGGCGGCGGCCCGGCCTCCCCCCTCCGAGCCTCTGGGCTGCGTTGGCGGGCCACACAGACTCTTTGGCTCCCCGCGCCTTATAAACAGGCCGGGGGCGCGGGGAACGCGGAGGAGGAATGCCCAGCGCCCGAGGCCTGGGACAGCTGCTGCCGCTCCCGCCGCCGGACACCGGCCACCGGCCTCGGGGAGTCGGCGCCAGCCAGAGGGGCAGGACTGGAGGGGGGGGAAACTTGGACCGACAGGCCCTCCCCCCTACCCGGCCCGCCTTTCCAGGAGACCCCAGAGTGCAAAGGGTTTTCTCCTTTGCCCCCACTTAACCCCCTTAACCTGCACCTGCCCCGATCCTAGCCGTGACCGAGGACGCCACGCGCTGCCCCCCTCCTCGCCGCAGAAGGCCGGTGCCTCGGCCCCGAGAGCAGAGCGGCCGGGAGGCAGGTCCGTCAGAGGCCCCCCCACAGGGACGGGCCGAGGGGTCCCGGCCCGTGGGTCCCAGGTGCGAGCCTCCAAGCAGAGCCGGCCTGCGGGGCAGGCGGCACGGTGCGCTGGGCCGTGGCCCGGTGTGAGCGGCTGCCGGCTGCCTGTCTGGGGAGGCCGGGCCGCTGTTCCGAGACGGCATCCTTCCTACCACCTTGGCACGCCATTGTCCTCTCCCCGTGCAATGATGGATGAACGCTTTTTGAAAAACATCCTTAGCAAAATAAAGCGCTGGCAAGCCTCAGGTTTTACGGGCCCAAGAAATCCTGGAGTCCAGGCCCAGTGCCCTGGTGGATGGCCAGGCCGGCGCAGCTCACCGGGCGCCCGGCGGTCCCTGGCGCGGGGTGGCAGGAACTGACGAGGGAGCGGGGTGCAAGTGGGGAGCGGGGACAGGGCGCGCCCCGGTCTGGGCTGAGCGTGTCCGCCGGACGCCAGCGTGTGGCTTCCCGCCTCGGGTTCCCAGTCCCCGTCCCCCCCCACACACACACCTGCTCTGCACGCTCAGCTGCAGACGCCGCCCTGTGCGAGCTGGGAGTGCGGTGTCCAGGCCGCCCCCGGCCCTGCAGACCGGGAGCCCGAGAAGCCGCACGGGCTGCCTTCGGGGGATCTCAGCATGCTCACCCGTCCTCCTGAGTGCTGACCCAGGCACCCCGTCAGCACACCCCCCCCCCACCAGCTTACGTGGCTGCCTGACCTCAGCCACGGGCTCACATCGCTGTGTGCACACTGGTCAGTGGCCTTTTCCACTTGGAGACTCGCTCATTTCTCTGTGCCAGAAAGCCTGCCAGTGGGAAAACGGAAGGGACCCTCAGCCGCGTGGGGTTCCTCAGAGCGGGGTGCGCCTGCCCACAGACGGCCCATCGCTGCAGACAGCGTGCCGAGGGCGGACAGGGGCGCACACGGCCGCCGGGGTCTGGCCGAGAAAGGCCTCGCCCGGGAGCACCGGAGGCCGTGGCTCAGCGAGGGCCACAGGGATGAGTCTCGGGGGCTGGGTCGGTCCTGACCACGGAGCCGGGAGCCGAGGAGCATTTTCCAGGCAAACATGGGCAAGAGGCAGGGAAGGGCAGTGAGCACAAGACAGGAAGTGGTATTCCTGGAGGGACAGGTGCATTGAGGGCAGAGGGAGATTGGGGGGGGGGGGGCAGGACCCAGTTTGGGATGGACCGTGTTTATCCTGCCAAAGGGTGGGGACCATACTCGTGGGTCTTTCAGGCGCCATGGAAGGCGTATAAGGAGAAAGGTGCTGTTTCCTGATGAGCATTTTGAACCTTGACATTGGGGGGGGGGTCACAAGGAGGACTTTGTGAGGATCGAGGCACGCTTTGGGGAGCCTCCCGCGGACGTGGGGGGCGAGGTTCGGAGCCTGCACTCGGGCAGTGGCAGTGGGCCCCCAGGGTTGGTGTGCTCTCAGTGCTGTCAGGGTTGACGCTGAGTGACCAGTTGAGAAAGGGGGACCCAGCGAATTTCCAGCTCAGTTGCCTGCAGGGACCCCTGCGTGCAACATGCGTCAGCACCGTGAGCGGAGGGTGCTTGTGCGGAGTGAACGCATGTACATGTGAACTGCCTCTTGCATACGGGGTCAGGGAAAGCCACACTGTCACCCTCCCTTTCGGAGGTGGTCACCACCCATGTCTCCCCGTCCTCCCTGGAAGGAGACCGGCTCTCGGCCCTCGGCGGGTCGCTGCCTTGTGGCCATCGGGCTGCCCACGCTGTGCGGTTTTGCCTTTGGCTCCGGCGATTCCAGATGCCGGGGTGGGATTCTCTTTTCTTTCCTTCCTTCCTCCTCCCTTGCTTCCTCCCTCCCTCCCTCCCTCCTCCCCTTGTCCCTCCTTTCTTTTTCCCCTCCTTCCATCCTTCTCTCCTTTCGCTCCCTCGTATGGGAAGGAAAGGGGAGGGGAGAGAACAGCCAGGAGGCACCGGGGCTTTTCCCAAGCGATCCTCTGTCCCCTGGCTGGCTTTGCCCTCAGAGCGGTGCAGCCCAGCCCCAGAGCTCAGCTGCCTCCACGAACGGGCCTTAAATACAGAGTGTGCCCCCCTCTCCCCCCAGGTGTTCGCACAGGGGACCACAGTAAGCCGCCTCCGTCTCCTCCTGGCTGAGGGTTCTCCTTCCTGGGAAGGAAGAAGGGGTGGGGTGTCTGTGTGTGTGTGTATATCTGTGTGTGTGTCTGTGTGTGTGTGTCTCTGTATGTGTCTGTGTGTGTCTCTGTCTATGTCTGTGTGTGTCTGTGTGTGTCTGTGTGTGTCTGTGTGTGTCTGTGTGTGTCTCTCTCTGTGTGTCTGTGTGTGTGCGTGTGTGTCTCCACGTTCCGCATTCCACCTCGCAGACTGCGTGCATCTGGCTGCTCCCTGGCTGCTTTTCGTGCAGAGGACGTCTGCCGTTTAGATAAAGGGCTCCTGGGTGTCCTCTGCCCCCCCCCCCCAACCTCCCCCACGGTGCTCCCACACTCTGCCCAGCTTCCCTGGGCCCTGCAGGGGGCTGGGGGCCTGGCAGCCCTGTGTCTTCAGCTCTCTGTCCTCTCCCCCCCCCAGGGGCGGGTCCCGGGAGGAGGGGAGGGTGGCATCAGGCACGTCTGCCTTGGGAGAGCTGCTCTGAGCGTTCTCGCTCCCCCTTTTCGGTGTCTCCAGGGCTAACTCCCACGGGGACAAGCTGGCCCCAGGCCTGTAGGCTGGAGGAGGAGAAACCTGGGTTTTTGTGTTTTTGTTTTTGTCCCTTTTCAGGAGGAGGGTAGGAAAGACCAGGGCACACCAGCTTTGGGGTCAGGCCCCCACTCTGAGGCCCTCCTGCCCCTGGGGAGGGGCAGACACCTAGGCCCCACCATGCTCCGTGCTGTTCCAGCTCACGCTCTGTCCCATATCCACAGGCGGGGTCTGGGGGCGTGCCTCTCCTCCCTGGCCTCAGCTCCGCCCCTGAGCCCCCAGCCGCCCTGTGGAATAGAGTCATCCCCACATTACCAACAAGGAAACCTGGGCTTAGAGAGACTCAGAGACTCATAAATGCATGGCCTGAAGCCCCCGAGGGCCTCTCGGAGCTAACCGTGGTCCTGTGACTCTCCTCCCGTCGCCCTGAGCATCCTGGAAACACCCCTGGGGCGTGTCTCTCCCCCCCCCCCCCACAGACCACCGCACCTGCCCTTGGGGGGCTGCGTTGCCAGGAAGAACTCGGGGAGCCGTGGGGACAGCCAGCCAGAAAGCACACCCACAGTCTTCGTCACGGAGACTCCCACGCGTGGAGAGGCAGGAATGCCGCCACCGTGGGGGCAGGACTCACCGCCGTCCCCGTGAACCCCAGAGAGCGAGTCTCGCCCCCATGGCCGGGTCCCCGGAGGACAGGTGAAAGGGAGTCTGTGCTCCTGTGCAGGGCGAGGCGGGCTCTCCATTCCCTGGAGGTCCCGGCCGGCGTGGACTCGGATGCCCGGAGGCTGAGGGGACCGCGGGCGCGGTGACCTGAGGGTGGGCCAAAGAGCCCTCTGCCCCCCTCCCCACAGCTGGCCCTTCAGCGGGAGACGCGGGGTGGACCCAGGAGAACGCCATTTGGTGGTGGATCTTGAATGAGTTCCTGACTCTCTCTAAGCCTCGGTTTCCTGGTTGGTGTGGTGGGGACGATAATATTCCGTAACAATTGCTGGGGGGGATTCTATGATGCGATAAATGTATGTCAAGGGCCTGGTACAAGCCTTCAGTTTGCTCTCCTAACACTGACTGTGACTCAGCGGGACTTTGGGTCATAGTGAAAGGAATCGCGTTTTGATTCCATCCATCTCATGTGCACTGATGTGAAATTCTGGGGGGATACAATCAAGTATAAATCAGGGACATACCATGTTCATGGATCAGAAGACTCCACACTGTTAAGATGTCAGTTTTTCCCCAACTGATCTCTAGGTTCAACACAGTCTCAAAATCCCAGTAGGCTTTTTTGGGTAGAAACTGGCAAGCTGATTCTAAGATATACCTGGAGTCACAAAGGACCTAGAATATCTAAAGGGGTCTTGAACAAAGAACAAAGTTGGTAGTGTAAATCAGGGGCTGGTTTTGCTGTCAGGAAGCTCACAACTCTGTTGGGAAGAGACTGGACATTTAGAGAGAGAGAGAGAGAGAGAGAGAGAGAGAGAGAGAGAGAGACCCCCCCCCCCACGGGAATGTGGGGCCGTGGTTAAGAGTATGGGTGCCCTAGCCTGACCTGACCCCCCTCCCCCAGGCTAGGAGCCTGACCTGACCCCCCAGGCTGTGAGCGTTAGCTTTGCCACACAATAGCTTTGCACGTGCAGGGTTGCCTCGGGCAGGATGCTTTTACGTTCTCCTCAGTAAAAGGGGTTTAAGATAGTGCCACTACCTGGGGCCTCTGTAAGGATTAACTGAGGTCAAAAGCTGATAAGGTGCATTCCACCCAGATCAGTCTTGTGTCTTGGTTTGAGTGAGAGTTCCTAATTTGGTGGGGAAAATACGACCTGTGGTCCCGTGGCCATGTCTGGTGAGGGCCCTGTGACCGGGACCGGCTCCCAGGGGTGCCAGGCAAGAAAGTCTCCAGCTAGATGGGCGCGCACACGGCAGTGAAAAAACAGACCCGGAGTAATTCAGACGACAGCTGTTTACAGTGCCCAGGGAAGGGAAATGAGTGAGGACAGTTCCTGCTCCCAGGGTCTCCTGGTCCCAAGGGCTTGAGTCCAGCCCCTCCTTTTCCGAGACCCGGACTGAGGGAGTCCCGGGCCCACGGGTCGGGTCGCCCAGCCTAAGGTTAACTACCCTGTTTCCCCGAAAATAAGACAGTGGGGAGATAAGAGAACAACTGAAGGACTGGTTTGCATGAATATAAGTACAACCAACGAACACAGAACTCTGGGGAGGAAGGGCATGAATGGGAGGGGGGGCAATGGTAAGATATGTACACATATAATACCTTAATAAAAAAAAATTGGGGGCGGGGAGAAAATAAGACAGTGTCTTATATTAATTTTTGCTCCCGAAGATGCGCTAGGTCTTATTTTCAGGGGATGTCTTATTTTTCCATGAAGTGGGTCTTATTTTCGGAGGACATCTTATTTTCGGGGAGACACGGTAGAGAGGAAGCTTCCGCCGGCGGGGAGCGTGCAGGGGCGACGCTCTGGTGGCGAGGACCCGGGAAGGTGCTGCGGTGGCCTGGGGAGGCGAGGGCTGTTTCTCCGGGGGGCCTGGCGGGAGGGGGGCAGCGAGCGAGCTTGAGTCACCCTGGGGCAGGCTGCCAAGCCTGACAGGACACCCCGCAGAGCCCTCTGGCCCGGGCCCAGCTCGGCCACCTCCCCCTCCCCTCCCGGATCCACGCACCCCCGGGGCCGGAGACATTTCCTGAAAGGCTGAGAATGCAGGGGGGCAGGGGCCGCCTCGGCTGGCTCCCGGGGCTCGGGGCCAGCTCTCCCGCAGGAGCCGACGTGCGAGGGGCGGACGTGACCGGCGGATTTCGTTCTCGGCGGCCGGGGATTTCACAGGAACGCAGCCAAGGCCCGCTCTGAAGTTCCCACTTCAGACCCCGCCCGGCTGGAGCCAGGGCGCCTCCAGACGCCACCCTGGACTTCGCAGAGGCACGTCACAGGCCCGGCCTGTGCGGGGAAACACGTCCTCCCGGTGTCCCCAGATAATGCCTTCTCCTCCGGGGGGGGCTCGGGCTCTCCTCCAGCCAGCCCCCCCCCCCCCCCCCCCCGGCCCCCTCTGGCCCCGCACCTGTCTTCCCCGCACGCCATCTGCCCAGCGGAGTCTCAGCTCCTGGAACAAACCTCCCAGGAATGTCACGTCTTTGCCTTCGAGGCCTGAGCAGACCCGGGGGCAAAGGGGAGGCGCTGTGCAAGCTTTGCACGCAAAGGCAGGGGCAGCGTGTCTGGAGGAAACACCCCTGTCCTCAGGCCTTCTGCGTTCCGGCCCGGCGGCCTGGAGAGCCAGGCTCGGGGCCCCTGGAAAACCTGAGGCCCGAGCGGGGTCAGGATGTCCCCACGGCCCTACAGTAAGCCGGGCCTTCCTGGCCTCCAGCTTTCCCTCCCACCCCCGCCTCCCGTCCCTGGGCAAGTCCTGTTAGCCCTTCCTTCTCCGGCCTGCCCACCCCCCGACTGACTGACTCCCCGCCAGCCCTCACGTAGGCCCCCCCAGGGGCCTCAGGCCGGCCTCCCTGCGGCTGCCCCACCTTTCCAGAACATTCTCAACGCGCCGCAGCCCGAGGGATCCCATTAAAACCTCAGCCCAGGGATCTTTCCGCTGGTTTCTGGCTCTACTTCATTTCCTTGCTTGCTCCTTTTCTTCCTTCTGTGGGAGAAGGGCGGGTTCTGGAGCAGGCAGGCATGGCCACAGCGACCCGGAGGAGAGAGGAGAGAGGCCACGCCAGTCAGAGTTCCCCCCTGTCCCTGTCCCGGTGGGAAGCCGCCCCCCGCCCAGCCTGGCGTCGCCTCTCCTCCATAAAGCAAGCACGCGCAGGCGGGAAGGTGCTTGTGGCTCGTCCAGATCCACTGATTTCAGCCTCTCCGGGGTCCTCCCAGCGCCCCTCGCTGTCTTCCTTGTAGCTCTTGTTGTGGTGGCTCTGTCTTCCCCCGAAGTACCCACTGAGTGTCTCCTCCGGGCCCAGCTGATGCTGTGTGTGTCCCGTCCATTGCCCCAGGCCCTCTCTCCCCGGCGCCTGCTCTGGTCTCTGCGGAGTTGCTGTGGTCCACCTGCGCCCTCCCTGCGCACGTGGCTTCTGCTCCCGGGAGTTCTGAGCCTCATTGCACAGAGCTGTCCCTGTCTGTCTCCCTAACAAAACCTGGGCAACTTTATTCATTCACTCAGCGTCCAGCAGTTCCTTACGAAGGGCCTTCTGTGTTCGGGCACTGGGCTGGGCCCAGCGCTCAGGTGGCACTCAGCAGTGGCCAAAGTGGACTGGCCAGCTTGCTCCCCTCAGGCTTGCACTCCGCTGAGGATGGACGGTGAACACGTCCGTTACGTGAGGGGTCAGCACGTTCGTTACGTGAAGACTGTGGGGCGAGGAAGCAGACCGTGTCAGGGCCCCTGTTAACCAGGGCGGTTGGGAAAGGGCTCGCCAAGGTGACCTTTGGATGGACATGGAGGGGTGAGTTATGCAACATGGGGGGGACATTCCAGGCCAAGGCCCTGGGTCAGGAGTGCGACTGCCTCGTGGAGGAAGAGCCAGGAGGCCGGGTGTGAGCGGAAGGAGCTGGGGGTTAGGAGGGGATGTCGGATCAGAGCCATGGCCGGGCCCACCATGTGCAGGGACTGACAGGCATTGTGAGGAGCTCGCATCTGCTTCCAGAGGGTGTTGGGCAGGGAGGCTGAGGGGCCGGAGAGGGTGGGGTCGATGCAGGAGGCCGGCCTGAAGCCTTTACCGGAGTCTGAGTGAGGGCTGGTGGGAAGACAGCCGAGTCTGCACCAGCTTCGGTGGAAGACGGGGTCTGAGGAGGACGGGGTCTGCAGGAGGCGGGGTGTGGGCGCAGGAGAAACCGTTGGAGTTGAGGGTGATCCCTGGACAGCTGGAAAGGGGGCAGCCACCTGCAGGGTCGGGCGGACAGTGTGGGAGCAGCAAGTGTGAGAGTAGGGCCGGGAGCGCTCTATTGGGCATGACAGGAAATGGACGTGTGGATGGGGCGGCAGAGTCTGGCCTTAGGAGGGCCACTTGTGGTGTGCCATTGACACTGGTATTAAAATGTAAAAAGAGCTGGCCAACCTCGATGGCTCTGAATGGCCGGAGCATGAACTCATTGTCTAGTTGAGATAGTGGAGGTTGAGGCAACTTTAATTTGTTGATTGTATGTAAATTCTTATTGATTTTCTGTTGCTGGACCTTCCCCGCCTAAGAGATGTCTTTGTCTCAGAATCTCAATAAAAGGAATGGTAAAAGGCCAGAGCACGGGTTAGTCTTCCCACTGGAGGTGGGCTCCCCCCCCCCCCCCCCTATTTCCCCAAATTAGCTCTTTTCCAGCCTCTTCATTTTAGTGTGCGGCCTTCTCCGGAAACTGGACCCTGAATGGGCCCTGAACCCCGGGGTCGTGTTAAGGACTCCCACACCCGTGGATAGAAATAACCCGCTGAGCGCAGTCAGGCGGCACTGACAGCCCGGAGCCGGGGCGCCCGCAGGGAGGGAGGGAAGATGGTGAAAGGGCCACTGGCCTTAGAGCAGAACCGGCGTGCTCAGCGTCCAGAGCCACGACTGGGGGACCGGTGCCCGGAGCCCTGGCCCACACATCCCTGCAGGCCGAGCCGAGGGGACAGCCTGCGGCCCCGCACCCCCAGGGCCCTGCCCCGGCCGCACAGGGCTGGCCCCGGAGGCCTTTTCCTCACCAGCGCGGAGGTTCCCACCGAGGAGAAGCCAGGAGGGGAGGCCACAGCCCTGCACCTCCACGCCTCCCGGCGTCTCCTGGGGAAACGGCATCACTTTATCCTCTCGCTCCTCGGTGAGGCTTGCGGTTCGGCTTCCGGAAGGCTGACGGGGCCTGGGATGGGCGCCCGCGGCTGTCTTCGCTCCCTGCCTCTGTTTATAACCAGCCCTTCTCCCCGCAGCCGAGCACCGGGCTCTGGAGGCCGTGCCAATAGGTGAAGCATTTAGCGCCCACTGTATTCTGTGCGCGGTATTTCTGACAGTGTGTCCCGCCTCCATGGCGACCTCCCGGTAAACAGCCCCGTGGGGGCGGCTGGCATGCCCAGCGCGGCCCCGGCTCCCAGGGCAGCCCTCCGGCCCCGCCCCGCCCTGTTCTCCTCATGCTTAGCGTGGCTGAGGTTCCTCTCCATTTACCCACTTCCCCTAACCCTGCTCCTGAATGCTTCTCCGAGGCCACCGGAAAGGCCACGCCGGAACCGTGGGCTCGCCCAGCGCCAGCCGCCCCGCTGGTGGTGGGTGTGAGAGCCACTGGGCCAGCCACGCCCTAAGGGCTCTGAGAAGAGCCTGACCCCGGTTGGCCATGGCCGGCCCCGCCCGGCCTTGTGGAGCAGAAGCCTCGGGCTCCCACCACCTCCCTGTTCCGTTCTGGCCGTGGCGTTAGCCAGTGAGCAGACTTGGGGTCTTCTCTGCCTCCTCTCCTGCCCCATCGCCAAGGAGAGAGGGTGGCACCTGCACACCTCGGGATCCTTTGGGCCTGCTGACTAGTGGCCCAAAGGTGGCTTCCAGGCCCCCCAGGAGTGCCACAGGCTCCCTACCCCATTTTCCCTGCTCTCATCCCCAGTTCGGTCCCTGCTCCCAGCTCCTCCCTTCTAGAGACCTAGAGAGAGCGCCTCTCACCATTGTTGCTGCCCCTTTTAATATATTTTATTGATTTTTTTTACAGAGAGCAAAGGAGAGAGATAGAGAAGTAGAAACATCGATGAGAGAGAAATATCGACCCGCTGCCTCCTGCACACCTCCTACTGGGGATGTGCCCGCAACCAAGGTACATGCCCTTGACCGGAATCGAACCCGGGACCTTTCAGTCCGCAGGCCGACGCTCTATCCACTGAGCCACACCGGTTTCGGCTGTTGCTGCCCCTTTGACAGATGTGCCCCTCCCAGGCAGGCAGGCAGCTGAAGGCAGGGTGAGCTTTCAAGCGGTCAGTCTTAAGTCATGTCGGGCAGGGAGTCAGCGGGCGTCCTAGCACAGCCGTGATGGGAAGACAGGGTGAAGGGGAGAGCCAGGGGTGAGGACACCTAGACTCAAGAGATGCAGGCCCTGGCTCCACCTCCCGCCAGCAACCCCGACCCCAGGAGCCCCCCCCCCAGGGCGGGGAGGGTCTCGGGCCAGGAGGAGGTGGGCAGGGGCCGCGGGTCCCTGGGAAGGGGCTCTCGCTGAGCCAGGGGTGACCTCTCAGTAGCCAGCCGCTAAGGGTGGCGGGTAGAGAGGACGCTTGGAAACGCAGGGAGAAGTTTGGGACATTCTTCCCAGAATAGCTGTAAAACTAGGGCAGCCTTACCTTCCCGCGAGGCTGACTGAGCCGGCGGGACTGAAGCCGATGCCCTCGGGGGCGCCTGTCAGGCCCGGAGTCTCCCTGACTGTGCAGCAGAGCTCCGGACGCAGGCTCCGCGGTCCTCCCCCAGGCCCCTGGAGGCCGCGTGGGAGTCGGTGTCTGGCGGAGAGTGGACCCCCAACACCCGTGGGGGCAGGGACTGAGGGGGACAATCGAGGGAGAGAGGCACGGATTCTGTGTGCGCTGCATTAGAACCAGCACCTGGCAGAGAAGTGCCCCCACAGACATCTGTGCAGGGAGGGAGGGAGGGAGAGAGGGAGGGAGGGAGGGAGGGAAGAAGGGAGGGAGGGAAGGAGGGAGGGAGGAAGGGAGGGAAGGAGGGAAGGAGGGAGGGAGGAAGGGAGGGAGGGAGGGAGGGATGATGGAAGGAAGGAGGCAGGCAGGGAGGGAGAAAGGGTTAGGCCTGTCTTTCTCACAGAAGGGAAGTTTCTGGCCACTTGGGCGGTGGTGGTTGGTTTGTAGTTGATGTTAACCCTGTGGTTATGGGGGAGCTGCTGGAGAAACAGCCTTGTGAAGGGGCGATGCCGGTGAGGCAAGCCCGACACTGGGGCCTGCCTGCCGGGGGAGTGCTCAGAGGCAGCGGGGGCCTCTGGCATCGCTCCCCTGAGCCCTGGCTTCCAGGCCTGTGGAAGCTTCCAGGCCGCCGGCTACGGGAGGGGAATCAGGCATTGGGATCTCAGTCTCTGTGGGAGGCCGTAAGGCACGTCACACGGACCCTTCTCTAGGTGGGGGTCACAGGCCAGGGGGCCGCCCACGCGTGCTCTCCGTGCCACCTTTGGGTGTTTTCCGGGGCAGCAGAGCCTTCTGAGGTGGGCAGGGCCCGTGGCACTCGAAGGGAGACCACTCGGGCCTCTCTGTGCCTCTCACAGTCAGAGCATCGCGGAACCACTTCCTCCGCCCTCGGCAGAGCCAGCGCCCCAGGGGCCAGCAGGGGGTGAGGAGGTGCCAGACGCCGTGGGTCCCTCCGCCTTCCTGCCCTTCCTCTCTGCGGAGCTGGCAGCGAGCTGGCCGCCGTTGTTTCTATCTGGGGGCGCCGAGGGGGAGGCATGTGTCCGTGTCACCTGGCAAACGCAGCTGAATTATCTGCGGTCCAAGCCACCACCACCCCCCCAAATAGGTAGTGTCGCGTGTGCTAAGCTGTTCACATGTGAAAACACAGTCAGACTGATGGGAGGCGGTTTGCTCACGGTGCTGACATCACAGCTTGGGCACAGAGCTGTCCGTTCCGGAGCCCACGGTTTTCACCCTTTGAATTTTGGGGTCATTGGGCAGAAGGGCTCACGCTGTTTTTATTCTGCGTCTGAAATCCACGAGAGGGGAAGATGGCCACAGACCGGGCCGGCCGGACGGAGGGACAGGCGGGGGGCACTGACCAGCTGCGTGCTGGGTGAGCGCCAGCTCGAGGCCGAGTGCGGGAAGGCCGCTGCTTGGTGTGCAGGTGTGTGGCCCACGAGGCCCTCAGGGTCCTCAAGACAGTTCCAGGGGCGCCCCTCATCGGCCTACAGGAGAGCCCCCCACTGCACTGGTCCCGGTGCTGCTCGAGGGCCGCGTCTCGCTGTGCCCTAAGAAGTGCTCTAGGGCACAGGAGTGGGAGCTGTCACTCTAGGCAGCGGCTCTCCCCTGGCAGGGACGGTGCCCCCCCCCCCCCCCAGATATTTGGGAAGGTCAGGAGAGGCTTAGGGGTGAGAGTCGGGGGGCTGCAACGGGCATCGAGGGGGTTGAGACCCCCAGTGCACCGAGCAGGCCCCCCACAAGAAAGGACAATCCAGCCCCAACTGTCCGTAATGCTGAGGCTAGGCAATCCTGGGCCAGCTGCTGGCTCCTCTCCCCACCCCCAGCCTGTGGCTTCATGGGAGACGCTGGTCAGTGGAGAGGCCGTGGCCGTGCTGGCGGGCAGCTCTGAGTCACAGGGGTCGGGCTAGGAAGTGTCTGTTGGCTCGTCGTCTTGTGTGAGGTCAGGATGAGCTGGATTTTACGGGGCTGATGGACAGGGATGGCACCCATCCGTCCAGACCAGGCACCCGGTCCTGGAGAGCAGGTGGTTTCAGATCCATCGCCTCGCCCAGTCTTCACCACCAGTCCTGGGCCTGACGGGACACATGCCATCAGCCCCATTTTGTGGATTGCGGTGGGCATTTTCTCTGTTTTCCACATCCCACACGGAAAACAACAGGTTCCTGAGGGGAGGAGCTGGGGATGAAGAAATTAGAGAAAGAAAGAGACAAGAGGCAGAAATAGACTCAAGCTGGGCGCTAGGTGGGCGCCACCTCTCTGATGGAGAGAGTCCCACGCACCACAGACAACACAGCACATTTATTGATTTCCAAAGGGGAAGTTTAAGGTCAAAAGGAGTTTCGGGTGTGCCTAGATCCTATTCATCAGGATCTGGGTAAGCTCCTCATTTTTTGGTACAAGATTTAGCATAACAAGACCTGGGCGGGTCAAGGTCCTTTTTGTTCCTCATTCCAAGCACATGGATAAAGATAAGAAATCAGCACTGATAACAACAGGATTCTGCCAGTGCCCTCGGGCTCAGCTGATAAGAATTAAAAAGAATGTCCATGGATGACCACACTGAGGTCCAGGGAGGTGAGCAGTGTGCCCAAGGCCACATACCCACGAGGGAGGCGAAGAACAGAGAAGGACATCAGCAGGCATCGGGTCTAGCCGGGAAATGAAATACCTTGTGTGATTCTTGCTAGGCAGCACATCAGCTCCTGGTAGGGGGCACCCACCCTTGTTGCCAGCTCTGGTTCAGTCCCACCCACGTTTCTCCCTTCTCTCTGCAGGGGTACCACCACCCTTACCTGGGTCTGATTCCCGCCGCACACTGGCCAAGTGGGGGAGGTCAGACAGACTCCCCAGCACACCCGGCCTGGATGTCCTTGGCCCCCGACTTGGAAAGGCCAGTGTGTCCTCTGCCCTGGCGACTGTCATCCTCATGGCGAACAGCCCTGTCACCCCCTCCTACATGGAGAATGGAAGGCTGTGGGAGGCCTTGGGGGTTGCCCGGTTCCGAGGCTGGGTGGGAGTCAGATCATGCAGCCCTGTCTGGCTTCTGAGCCCACGGTGCGTGCTCACTGCCAAACATCGATTTTAGCAGGAGAGCTATTTTTTCTAAACTCGATTTCAGGCATGTCCTCAGCCATGTGAAACTGACCCAGTGGCAGAAGGTGGGGGGAGGGGAAACACTGTTCCCCGGGTTCCCCAGAATCAAGGCACGCTAAGCCTCTGCCCACCCACTGCCCGCCAGCCACCCCCACAGGTGACCCGAGGCTCCTCAGAGCAGCACGAGGGCCATCTGGTCTGCAGCCCGGAGCTCACGGCTCACCGAGCGGCCCGAGCACTTCCTTCAGAGCCAGCCCCTCCCCTGAGGTGCTGGGAACTGCGCCGACATCAAGTCCAGATGGGGAGGGCCAAGTGGAAGGGCCTGGTGCAATAGCGGCCCGTTCAGACGCAGACACGCAAACAGCTTCCATGCATGTCGTTGGAGGAGGGAACAGGCATGACCTTCGCTCTTGCGTATCTATCCACATGTGTTCCCCAGAGGCAGGGCCGCGGGCAGGACCCCCATTTCACAGATGCGCCTTCCGGCTTTCCCCGAGCCCCGGGGCCTTCGGTCCGCCCCTCTCCCAGCCCCCGACCGCGTGCGCCACCCAGGGCTGTTCCTTAACTGTGGTTGAGAGCGCGTTCGGGGACACAGCTTGATAGAAGATGTGAGCTCCCTCACTACCGCTCCCCTGGGGAATAGTGACCTATCAGTGCTGATGTGACTTCTGAAGACTTCGCGGAGAGCCAGGTTCAAAGTCAGGGGTGGGTTTGGGCTTCAGGCTGAGTCATTCTGGAATCCCCATTATAGGCCAAATCTCTTCGCGAGCATTTCAAGGGGTTTTCTCAAATTCTATAAATAGTTTAATAACGCCCGCGCAGTCATCTATTTTTACCACCGGCTTCCCAGGCGGTCTCGGAAGTAAGGGGGGCTGCTCGCTGAGAGTGGGGTGTCACGAGCCTTCAGTGTCCGGTGGCTTCCGGAGCACGGCCTGTGGGCCGGCCCCGGGCTGTGGGTCCCGGACAGACTCGCTGCCCGGAGGAGGTGCCCTGGCCCTCGGGAGAGCCTGACCAGCTCTGAGAGCAGACTCTGGGCACCTCCAGGAAGCTGGCCACGCTGGATTCTGGCTTCGGCCCCCACGTACTCACAGGAGAAGCCCGGGCAGGACCCTTGTGCACTGTATCCCTCGTTGTCAAATTGCAGGACCCACGGGATCCTTTTCCACTCAGGAGGGCGCTCGCCTCCGTGTCACCACCCCATTGGCCCCGTGCAGGTCAGATAGTCTCTTCCCGCGTTACAGATGAGGACGCAGAGCCACAGACAGCCCCGGGCCCTTTCTTCTCGCTCCTGGAGCGGAGGCCGTAGTGGCCACACCCCCCTCCCCACAGAGAGCTCTGTGGAATGGGTCACACCTCTCTGCGTGGGCCAGACCCGGCGAACGCCCGCCTCCAAGCCCTCACCTCTCGGGGCGGATGGCCCCCAGGCAGGGAGGAGTTCCGGCTGTGCCGAGCGGACAGCGGGGCCCCCTCGCCTGGGGGACCTGCAGGGCGGAGGCGGGCAGCCACCCTGTCTCCAGGTGGGCCTTGCTAACCGGACGGCTGTGTGGCGGACATTTTGCTGGAGAAAGGGCATCAGACGCAGCAGAACCAGAGTCCTGGGTTTGAGCGCGAACAGCTTCGGAAGGCTGGCCAGGTCCCCAGACCTCGTCCTGCAGTGTGGGATCCCCAGTGGGATAGATCGGTGACGCTGGTGGGAATGCGGGGCCGGGGGGTGGGGTGGAGGGGGTGGGGGAGGTGCTGTGTGGATGTAGGTGGTGGTGTATCACCCAAAGCCGGCAAGCAGCAGGTGAGGCCAGGGCACCACGCCCGCACGGCCTGCCGTCTGCTTACTGAGAGCCGCCCCGGTCTGGGGACCTAGTGCCCCCCACTCGCCCGTCCCTGGCAGCTGGCCCCTGCCGGCCTTGCTGGGCTAAAGGAATCGGGCAGCCCAGTCCTTCCTTCCTGCTCAGGCTGGAAGGTGAGCGTCAGCCTCTTCCGAGGGCTTCTCAAGGCCACCGCCTCAGCAGGTGCCAGCTCTCCCCGCAGAGAAGGAAGCTTCGCGCCTGCCTAAGTGTGAGACAGAGTTCCCACTGACTTTGCAGCTTCGCCCCACTGCCTCCCAGTGCCCACACCCCCCCCCCTCACCCCCGCGCCCTCCCACACACACATCAGCAGAGCTGAGCTTACCTGACCTGAATTTGCCATCTCAGAAATGTTCTGAGTGCCCACATCCTGGGAAGCTTGGAAAAGGTCTCCAGAATAGTCTAGATTCAACTGGAGGTGGCTGGCGGGGGTCCCCAGCCGTGGTCTGTCCCCCTCGACCTGGAGCCAGGGAGAGGGCGTTCCCGGCCACTGGGCCGCGGGCCGTTAGTCACCGAGAACATCCCCAGCGATTCCTTTTTATTAATAATAATGAAAGCGTTGGCACGGGGCGCGTGGTTTTTATGGCTGCTGGTCACAGCAGATTCAAGATCGTCGGCACAATGTCACTCTCTCTTTGTTCTTCGTGGTGGGACGCAGAGAGCGGGACTCTCCTCCAGCGCGCGTGGAATTAGACAGGACGCCCCGGGGAGTGTCAGGCGGGCGGAAAGCCACACTGGAGGGCCTGTCTCTGTCTGTGGTCTGGGGATCGGCCCCCTGGGGTCCGGTAAATCACGCGGGAAGCCCACCTCCAGAGGGATTCTCTCACGGCCGAGAGGGGGGCAGGGAGAGGGCAGCAAGGAGTGAGGCAGGGGCGTGGGGAGGGCTCTGGCCTTATGTGGGCAGGGGTGTGGGCCCCGGGGGGCGGGTCAGGGATGCTCAGGGACGAGGAAGTGGGAAAGGACGTGCCCGAAGGCAAGGAGCCGCGCGGGACCCAGAGGACGTCAGGACGCCAGGCGAGCAGCCAGCCTCAGGCGCACACCAGCCTCTGAGCTGCCTCCTCCCCCCGGGCACCACAAGGAGCCGCGGCAAATGACTGCCGGGGCTGGAGTGGCCTTAGGTCCGGACGCCCGCCATTCCAGAACCGAGGTGTGGCTGGACCCCGGGGCCAGGCCTCCGGGCCCAGCCGGGCTGAGCCAAGCCTGGCAGCTGCGGCCACCGTGTGGCAGGATGGATGGCCAGCTGTGAGCCCAGCCTGGCGGGTGTGCCCCTTGGCTGGGGCCTGCCAGGAGGAGGGGGTGGCCAGGTCTGAGGCTGGCTCGGGTGGCCAGACTGACACAGGACGCGATGTCCAGGAGGCCTCTCTGTCCCTTGCTGGACACCCACTGTGCGCCAGGTACATCACCCCGTCACTCCTCAAAGCTGAGGGTGTCTGTCTGACCCGTCAGAGCGATGCCAAGGCCCGGCTCACCAGCCCTGCCCACTCCCTGGTCATCCTTCCAGGGTGCGGCCTGCGGGGGGTGTGAGGGGCAGGCCCGGGGGCTGCTGCTCAGGAGCACTGCTGCCCAGGAGCACTGCTCAGGACGCAGATGCTGACTCCCTCCACCCTTCTTCCCTCTCCCACCTCCGCTCTGCTCAGCTGGAAGTCTAACCCCCGGCTCTCGCCCCTCCACCCTCTGTGGGGCCCGGGGTCCGTCAGGTCATCAGCAGAGAGGCCTGCTGCCGCGCTGGTCAGTTCTCTTTGGTCCGAAGACACAGCCCAACTCGAGGTGTCTCAGCATCACCGGTCCTTCTTCACGAGGGTTCGCAGGGGTCCCCGGAGCCCAGAGGCCCCGGGTGGGGACAGGGGCCAGCCCGCTCCGGCCCTCTCTTGGGCCAGGGGGGATGCCCGGCCCCGCAGGTGACTGGCCACCCGGTGGGACCGGGTCCACTCTGGGGCCGAGGTGGGGATAAGACACGCACCATCCTGACAGGGATGGGGGGTTGGGGGTGGACTTCCTTTCTGGGGAAGAGCCGGAGCAGCCACAGAGGCGGCACCTGGTGCAGGCGGCGGGCTGGGGCAGCAGGCAGGGGGTCTGGGTGCCAGGAGGGCGGTGAGGCTCGGCCTCCCCGAGGAGCTGGCGGGGAGCGGAAACCCCAAAGGAAGGGAGCGTGTGAGCCCATCGAGTGGCACACCTTGTTTGGAAGCTCTAAAAACCCCGTCCACGTGCTGTGAGCCTCCCGCCGGGGGCCCGGGAGAAGGAAGACTGGCACCAGCCCACTGCCGCGGGGCCACGGCCAGCTCCCCAGTACCACCCCCTTCACCCCACCCCTGCTTCTCAGGGAAAGAAAGTCCCGCCGGCAGTAAATACAAGTGCACGCTCTCCTCCCCCGGGCCACGCACAGAAATCCCCCGGGCTCTGCACAGAAACCCACCGAGGCCCCGGGGGCGTGGCGGGAGGCTGGGCAGAGTTCCCTGGTCGTGTGCCTTAAAGGGAGGAGAAGGGGGCGATGGCGAGTCTGCGGGGCCTGGCGCCCCGAGCATCTGCCTCGGGAGGTCTCAGAAGCCGGTCCTGGTGCCTCCACCCTCCCTCCTCCTCCCCGCGGCCGCCGGGCGGGGGGTGTTTCCCCCTCGGCCTGGGTTGCAGCTGTTTTTGGCTTGACCACAGGGCTCTGCCACGCCAGGGTTCGTGTGGTTATCCAGGGCAGGAAGAATTTCCCAGCATGCCCCGGGAAACCTGAGACACTGAATGGCTTTCAGGGTGTATTGATGTGGCCAGCGCAGGAAATAGCAGTACGTCAATAAATAGTTTTAGGCAGGAAACGGGGCTTAAATGGTAGCCTTAAGGTTCGGGGAGCGGCACTCGGGGTTGCCGGGAGGGAGCCTGCCAGTCTGAGGAGGAGCCGGAGCCAAGTGCCGGACTTTGAAATGGCTGCCACCCACCCGAGGCCCCGTGCTGGTCCTGGGTGCCAGGGGCCGGGTCTGGAGCGGAGCGGGGCCCCCGGGGACGGCTGGTGTGGGTTGGCAGGAAAGAGCTCCCTGCTCCAGAGGAAACGCTGGCAGCGGGCCGTATGTGCCCAGCGGAGACACGGCGGCTGGTCTCGGTGGCCTCCTGGCCGGCGTGCCCGCAGCCCGTGCCGCCACCCCTTTAGCGAGAATGGCCACCGGTTCTGAGAGTTCCGCTGCCCTCGCTTACACAGCCGAGGAAAAGGGTCACAGCCTGCCAGTTTCTTTTCCACCAGCCTCTTTTTCTGGCTATAAAAAGGTGCATTCACACAAGAGCAAAGAAATGCAGAACATAATAAAAAGCTTAAAAAATAAGTTCCACTATTGAGAAGCCAGCACTGTTAACCCTTGCTATTCCTCATCGTTTTTCAAAAATGTATTCATAGGCCCTGACCGGTGTGGCTCAGTGGATAGAGCGTCGGCCTGTGGACTCAGGGGTCCCAGGTTCGATTCCGGTCAGGGGCATGTGCCTTGGTTTCGGGCACATCCCCAGAGGGCAGTATGCAGGAAGCAGCTGATTGATGTTTCTGGCTCTCTGTCCCTCTCCCTTCCTCTCTGTAAAAAATCAATAAAATATTATTTTTTAAATGTGTTCATGGATAAGATTATATAGTACATCCAATTTTGCTTTTGCTTATCATTCATTCAATAGCCATTTTCCATATTGTTATAAACTTTTCATAAACATAAAGTTTTTATTGATTTTTAAAGAGAGGAAGGGGAAGAGAGACACATTGATGTGAGAGAGAAACATCAATGAGTTGGCCCCCCACCCCCCGCAGGCGCCCCCACCTGGGGCTCAAACCTGTAACCTGGCTATGCGCCCTCGCCAGGAACCGAACCCCACCTTTTGTTGTGCAGGATCCAGTCAACTGAGCCACACGAGCCAGGGCCGTAAACGCAATGTTTAATGGGGGCATGAATCATCATTTACTTTATCACTCCCCCATTGTTGGATACTTACGTTGTTGAATTATTGTGTGCATAAAGCTTATTTTTCCTGTTATTTTTAATTATTTCCTTGTGCTAATTACCCAGAGGTGCAATTATCGGGTCAAACAATGAGAACACCTTTAAAGCGTACTTCAGGGTCTTTTGGGGAAAGTGCTGCTGATTTGCACTCCCCATCCACACGGGTTCCTGTCTCCCTGCACCCTTACCAGCACTGGCAGCGGCCAGTTTTCAGCCTTGCTGATACAATGGGGGGGGGGGGGGGGCGCGAGACTTCCATTCAGTTGCTAGGGAGATTTAATTGTTTTGACATATGAATTATCTTTTAATGCCCTTTACCCTCACCCTTTGTCACAGTTATTGCAGATATTTTCCCCCAGAATATTACTGCCTCCTAGGAGTGGATCTGTCTGTTGGCATTTCATTTAGAACTTTCACATCTGTTCACATTAGAGAAAGTAGCCGTAGACTTCCTTGTTTGAAATGTGCTATCATTATGAGATTTGGGTAATAGGAAGCTGGGAAAGTTTATCTTTTTCTGAGTTCTGGGTCAATTTGGGGGTCAGGGAAGCAAGGCTGAGGGGCCCCCAGTCCCGAGACCCTGGGGAGCAGGTGCTGCGGCCCTGGTCACCCATTCCCGTCCTTGGTCCTTGGAAACGCGAGGACCAGCCCTTGGGTGGCAGGCCCCATGGCAGAGCGGGGGTGCCCGGCCCGCCAGGCTGGCAGAGGAGGTACCCGGCTGGCAGAGGGGTGCTGGGCTGGCAGAGGGGTGCCGGGCTGGCAGAGGGGGTGCCCTGCCAGCAGAGGGGTGCCGGGCTGGCAGAGGGGTGCCCGGCTGGCAGAGGGGGTGCCGGGCTGGCAGAGGGGTGCCGGGCTGGCAGAGGGGTGCCGGGCTGGCAGAGGGGGTGCCAGGCTGGCAGAGGGGGTGCCCTGCCAGCAGAGGGGTGCCGGGCTGGCAGAGGGGTGCCCGGCTGGCAGAGGGGTGCCGGGCTGGCAGAGGGGGGCCCGGCTGAGCAGGCTGGCAGAGGGGTGCCGGCCGGCCAGGCTGGCAGAGGAGGGACCAGGCTGGCAGAGGAGGGACCAGGCTGGCAGAGGGGGTGCCGGGCTGGCAGAGGGGGTGCCGGGCTGGCAGCGGGGTGCCGCGGGCCAGGCTGACGCGTCTCTGTCCCCGCAGAAGGACTTCACGGCGCGGGAGGCGCTGCAGCAGCAGGACGTGGAGCGCTGGCTGGGCTTCATCACCTTCCTGTGCGAGGTGTTCGGCACCATGCGCAGCAGCACGGGCGAGCCCTTCCGCGTGCTCGTGTGCCCCATCTACACCTGCCTCCGAGAGGTAAGCCCCCCCCCGACCCCCCAGCACCCGGAGAGCCGCGTTGTCCTGGCACACAGCCGCCCTCCTGGGGAGAGAGCCATCCCCCACCCCCCGCGGGGCCACGGCCAGGTCTTCGCTGGCAGCGTCTACATGAAGGTAAAGGGCCCCAAGAGTAAGGCGACCAGACGTCCTGATTTTTAATAGTTTGCCCCTCGTCCCACGGCGTTTTAAAAAGTCCAAAAGATCTTTCCAAAAATCGGGACTTCCTTTAAAACACCGCGGGACGCGGGACACACTGTTACAAATGGGGACGTCTGTCGCCTTGCGGGGAAAGCACCGCAGACGCGGCTGCGGGAGCTCCTGAGGCGGCCGTGCGTCTCCCCGAATGCATGGGTCCTGGGCCTGGCTCGGTGCCCACTGAATTCCTTCTTTAAAAAAAAAAAAAAAAAAGATTTGCTTTTGAAAAAGAAATAAAAAGGACAAGCCAGAACTCTTGAGAAGCAGGAGGCCAGTGGTGCTTTGTGGGCCAGGCCCAGGGCCCCTCCACAAGGTGCCCTCGCTGCGGGCCGCCCAGAGCCGCGGGCACACGGGGGGCGGGGCCGCTGGGTCCTCCGGGGAGGCCGGGGGCCGGGCGCACCCCTGAGGGAGTGGGGGGGGCAGACGGTGGCGGCCCCGGTATATTTTGAGCGGGTGCCCACAGAGCCTGCGGACACGAGCTCCCGAGGAGGGGAAAGTGCCGCGGGCCCCGGGCTGCCGGCCGAAGCACCGAGGTCAGGGGCGGGGAGTCTGGGGGAGGAGGGGGGGCGGGGGCACCAGGAGCCGGGTTTTCTGTCTGGGTGACCCGTTGGTCGTCCCAGGGCCCAGGTCATGCGGCTGCTCGGGGGGACGTGCCTGAAAATGAGGAGAAGGTCTCCTGGGGACTCGGATTGAGTGTCACGTGGATGTGTGCCTGGTGCTGGGGGCTGGAGACACGATGGGGTCACCCAGGGGGAGGCTGCAGGTGGAGGGGAGGGGGGGAGCCAGCAAGGAGGTGGGGGGGGGACCCAAGGCGGAGAAGGTTCCCGGAGAACGTGAGGATCATCGCAGCACTCCTTCCCGGGGGCGGGCAGCCTGCATCCCAGGAGCCGCACCCCCACCCCCCACCCCCACCCCCACCCCAGCAGCAGGTCCCGGGACCACGGGGGAGTGGCCTCTGGGGAACCCATAAAACCAGACAGAGAAGTGGCCTGGGTTTAGCAGCACGGAGGTAGGAGGGGGGCAGCCTCGGTGTCAGTGGGGTGAGCGCAGGAGCCACACGGGGCCACCCTCAGGAGTCGGTGAGGTGGGGCCTGAGTGTGGACCGGTCTGTGGAGAAGCGTCTCGGTGGAAGGGACTTGTCAGCTAACAGGGAACGTGTGGGCCAAAACCGGTGTGGTTCAGTGGATAGAACGTCGGCCTGCGGACTCAAGGGTCCCAGGTTCGATTCTGGTCAAGGGCATGTACCTTGGTTGCGGGCACATCCCCAATAGGGGGCGTGCAGGAGGCAGCTGGTCGATGTCTCTCTCTCATCAATGTTTCTAACTCTCATCCCTCTTCCTTCCTCTCTGTAAAAAATCAATAACATATATTTAGAGGGGACGTGTGGGGTCAAAGGGCAGTCTGCTTTTGAAGAAGGACAGTAGAGCCGTGGCCGGGAGGGCAGGGGTGTCTGCAGATGTTCCTGGGAGACGGGCAGCCGGGGAAGCAGAGCCCAGGCCCTCGTGGACGCGCTGTGAGCCCCCAGGCCTCCGCCGTCCGCAGAGCCAGGCAGCCTCCGACCAAGTGCCCGTGGATGCAGACTGTTCTCAGACTCACTCTGTGGTCTCTCCCGGCCGTATTCCACCCTCAAAGCGTGCGGAGCTCAGGACGCAGCACCCTGAGAGGCCGCAGCTCTGGTCCTGGGCCCCTTTGGGACGGTTTGGAGGCCGGAGGCGGGGGCCCGGCCCGGGTGGCCTCCAGGGGCCGCTCGTCCCTGCTGAGTCGCCCCGGGCCCCAGACCGCCCACCCGAAGGCAGAGCAGCACTTCTAGGGCAGAGGCCTGGACTGTGTCGTCACGTCCCCTCTGCGAGATCTGGGCGCCTCCGGTGTGGCCGGCACCTGCTCCCCCGCAGGAGGTCGCACCAACAAGTAACTAGGACCCTCCTTAGCGCCCACTTGTTGGATGCACCGAGCTCCGTGGGAAGGTGTCAGGAGCACCAGCCTCTGCCGTGCCCCGTGGTGAACGTGAGGAGTGAAGAAATCATCTGTGGCTCCGTGTTGTCAGAGAAGCCAGAGCCCCTGCTCCCGCCCCTGCTGAGGCCCCGTAGGGAGGCGGGTCGGGAGCACTGGGCCTGGGGTCCAGGCCTGCCTCTCCCTTGGCTAGCTGTGCCGTCGTGGGGAAGGGCTCGCCTGCTCGGAGCCTGTCCTGCGCGTGGAGAGGGATCACACTGCTCGCCCGCAGGTTTGGGGAGGAAGACAGGGATGGAGAAGGCGCTGAGGGCCCTGGGGCAACGCGGTTGGAATGTGGAAGAGCTGCCCCGGGACTCGCTCCCGGGCAGGACGGCTCCCTGGAGTCTGGTGTCCTCCAGCCTGACCCAGGGCCTGGGCACACGCCCCGTCGTACCGGGCACAGAGGCCACGTGCCCTTCCAGTGGCCGCAGCCAGCGTAGGCGGTGCCTCACCCGGAGCCCCTGGGCCCCCCGTCCAGCGGGGAACTCGCGTCCCCAGAGGAGGAGACGGGAGAGAGAGCCATGCACGCCCCGGGGACCCCGCCAGCCCTCTGGAGAGCCGGCGCCCCTCCCGGAACTCCAGAGACAGACGCCTGGGTGCTTAGTCAGCTGCCTCCCCTACCTTATCACACACATACTCATCCCCCACCGCAGGTTAGGCCAGCTCTGAGAAGTTTCTAGAAGCCAGAGGCACCGCTGCCGCCTCTGTCCTTGCTGGAAAGTTGTAGGCTTTTCCCTGGGCCTACAGGTGGCTGGCCCCAAATCATCAAACCCCCCCCCACCTCGTCCCACCCCGCCCTGGGGTCCTCCGGCTCCCAGAACCATCCCCGGGCTCTCAGTCCAACTCCCCACTAGGCAGCATCCGGCCGTGCTCCAAGCCCCCAACCCGACACACCCCTACTGCACCCCAAAGTCCGGCACAGTCCAGGCCCTCTTGGCGTGGGCCCAGACCCCCCCCCCCCCCCGCCTCCCTGAGCCGGGCACCCCTGGCGCCCCCACAGCTCCGTCCTTCCGCGGGGCCCTGGAAGAAGGGTACTGAGTGCCGACAGCAGCACCGCGCACGGCCCGGTCCGAGCACGCACGCTTTCTGTCTCCTCTTTTCCCTCGACAGCACCCTGAGCTTTGTCACCCCGTTCTCTGGAGAACAAAGAGGTCCGGCGGCTCGTGGGGGCCACACGGCCAGCAGGCAGCGGCGTCCACGTCGGACTCCGGGCCCCTGCTCCCGCCGGCCTCACCCCCCTGCCCAGGGAGCTGGGCGGACGCTCCCTCTCCTCCCGGTCCATGGCCCGCGCCCGCCGCGTGGCGGAGGCTGGATCCATCTCTGCGGAATCGATTCTGCTTTTGCCATAAATAGCACTTGCCAATCAGAGAGCCTTCTCCGGGGGACAGGGAGGAATGCTCTTCAATGAGTCCTTTTCTGGTTGAAGAGCCTGTGGTTTTCAGAGTGATCGGAGAGCGGCATCGATGACGGCCCAGAGCCGCAGGCGTCCCGTGTCCTCCTGCTCGCAACTCGCATGCGCCTCACGAGCGCTTCCTAATTTCCACCGTGTTTTCAGATTTTTGCTGTGGTGAGAACACTTAGCATGCGGCCCACCCTCCGGACGGGTTGTTGAGTGTACACGGCGATGTTGTTGTCCGCGGGCCCCGTGTGGTGCCGATCTCTGGGGCTTACTCAGCTTGCGTAACTGAAACTTTGAACCCAGCGATCAGCGGCTCCCCACTCCCCCTCCTCCCAGACCTGGCGGCCGCCGTTCTGTCCTCCGCCGCCGCCGGGAGCCGGGGGCTCAGACACTCAGGGAAGTGGCGATGTGCGGCGCTGGTCCTGTGACGGGCTTGTTTCAACACCTAGCTCGCTTCCAGGTCTCGGCTGCTGTGAGTCACGCTGCCATGAGCCTGGGGCTGCTAATGCCTCCGCAAGAGCGCGATTTCGACTCTTCGGGATAAATGCACAGCGTGGCGCTGCTGGGTCACGTGGTGCTTCTGTGTCCAGTGGTTCTAATGGTTTGAGGGACCCCTCTGCTGTTCTTCATAGCAGGCGCACCGTTTTGCATTGCCACTAACGATGTATAAGAGTTCTCATTTCTTCACATCCTTTCTAAACTTGTCATATACGTATTTGAACAAATAGGAGGTGATATCTCATAGCTTTGAGCCTTGCATTCCTCGGATGATTGGTGACCCTGAGCATCTTTTCCTTGTCTGTTGGCTGTGTGGATCTCTCCTCCGGGAAAATGTCTATTCCGGTGCTTCGTCCATTTTTTGAATTTGGTCATCAGTTCTTTTGCTGTTGGGGTGTAGGCGTTTCTCACCTATTTTGAGAGCTGACCCCTGGTCGGATACGTGGTCTGCAAACAGCTCCCCGCTCTGCAGGTGCGATTCCCCCATCGCTGGTCCCCTTTGTGGGGCGGCTTTCCAGTGGGAGGGAGGAAGCCTCATCTGTCCGGTTTTGCTTCTGTGCTTGTGGTGCCGTGTCCACACCGTCACTGTCAAGACCAATGCCTAGAGCTTCTCCCCTCGGTGCTCTGTGAGGAGTTACAGGGTCAGGTCTCGTGTTCGCTCTTCCATCCATGTTGCTGGGTGTTACATGAGTCCCGGTTTCGTTCTTTTGCATTCGCCGTCTTCCCAGCACCGTTTGTTGAAGAGTCTTCCCTCTCCCCATCGTGTATTTTGGCACCTTTGTCAAAGATCAGTTGGCCATATGCCTAGATTTATTTCTGGATTCTCAACTCTGCCCCATTGATCTGAATGTCCATTTTGATTAGTGTAGCTTTATAATATATTAGAGGCCTGGTACACGAAATGTGTGCACTTGGCGGGGGGGGGGGGGGGAGATCCCCTCTCCACTCAGCCCGGCCTGCGCCCTCTTTTTTGTGATGTCATATGAATTTAAGAATTATTTGTCTTCCTCTGTAAAAAAAAATCCCAATGGAATTTCGATAGGGGTTGCATTGAATCTGTAGATCACTTAGGCTAGGATGGGCATGTTAATGGAATTAACTCTTTCGACCCAAGATCAGAAACAAGACGAGAGTACCCACTCTCACCTCTCCTACTCAGCATATTATGGGAAGTCCTCGCCAGAGCAATCAGGCAAGAAAAAAAAAAAAGATATAAAGGCATCCACATCAGAAAAGAACAAGTAAAATTATCTCTGATGATAGGATCTTATATAAAGAAAACGCTAAAGTCTCCCCCCAAAAAAACTGTTAGAACTATTAAATGAATTTAGTAAAGTTGCAGGGTGCAAAAGTCAACATACA
Source organism: Vespertilio murinus (assembly GCA_963924515.1). NCBI lineage: Eukaryota > Metazoa > Chordata > Mammalia > Chiroptera > Vespertilionidae > Vespertilio > Vespertilio murinus. Next base: position 4,496,082 of record OZ004709.1, read on the forward strand.
AAATCAGTTGCATTTCTGCTCACTAACAAGAGACTATCCGGGGGGGGGGGGGGGGGAGGAAATCTCATTTACAATAGCATCAAAAAGAAGAAAATACTTAGGCATAAACTTAACTCTGGAAGGGAAAGGCTTATCCCCTGACCAGGACAAACTGTTGCTGAAAAACACGAGAGGAGATACAAACGGGTGGTGAGACACCCCCAAGGCATTTGTTCATCGCCTTCTAAGGACCCCTTCGCCCTGCCGGAGCCCTCAGCCGGGCGGCGCTGTGATAGGACTTCCTGCCCACGCTAATGGTCTGGTCATCTCCCCCCTCCGCGGAGCCGGCCTGCCAGGGTTTGGGTCTGGTTCCGTCACCACCCTCCCCCTCCTCCACCCTTCCCTGACCCTGCAGTGCTCTCAGCCCCCGCCACCCCTCCGGCACCTCTGTGACCCCGTGGGGACTCCTCCCCGTTATCACCGAATGCCTTTCTCGGCCCCTGACTCTGAGAGCTTTGCTGGGAATTCCTCTGGCTTTTAACCCCTTACACCTGTTTCCTCTGCGCACCGTGGCCGGTGCCCGGTGGGCCTGCCTCTCCTTCTTTCTGTCCTCCACCCTCTGCAGTCCACGCTCCCGGCCGTTCCCACCTTCCTGCCCTCTCCCGAGTCTGCCGCCGTGGCCAGAGGTCAGGGTAGAGGAAAGGAGGAAGGGGGGTGCCGCTGACAGGGTCTCTCATCCCTCTGCACCCCCAACCCCCCACCCCCACCCCACCAGCCTCTCCCTCTGGTTGGCTCCCTTCCTCCCCTCCCCGCCGGGCCCAGAAACCCCAGCCCCCCACCTGCCCTTTCCAGAGGAAGGGCAGGCACCTCTGGGGGTGTCTGCAAGGGGCACCCCGCCCCCCGGCCCCCAGGGAAGCAGCTGGCCGGGCTCCTGGAGGGGAGGCCGCGGAGGGCAGCGAGTCAGGCCTCTCAGGAAATGAAATTGCTCCGTGCAACAATGAGAGCCGCTCTCTTGGCTTTCTGCGGGAGCGTGTGCTCGATTGCTCACTTTGTTTTGGCTCCGGAGGTGTGACGTCGGAAAAGGCCGAGGTGGAGCGGGCTGGGTGGAGACCTCCCTGTGGCACAGGCACAGGCCGGCAGCACAGTCCTCCGGCACCTTTCCTTCCAGGGGACCCCCCCCCCCGCCTCCCCAGCGGGAGGGAGCGGGTGTGAGCTGGCAGGGCCCGCTGTGGCCAGAGGGGACCTGGGCCGCCCAGGGCAGCTGCACACACACCCCCAGGGAGTGGAGATGGGAGACCCTCCTCCGTGCAGCCCCAAACTTCGTGGGCAGGGCTGAAGGGAGCAGATGTGAGCTCTCCACGTGACCCGGGGGGCAGCCCCCCTGGAACACCGGAGCAGCTGCGCCTTCGGGGCCTTCGGTGAGCGGCGCCGGGGAGCAGAGCCGGGAAGGGGCAGCTGGAGAGCCAGAGAGGCTGGGGTTCGAGTCCCAGCGCGGCCGCTCCCCGGCTTTGGGGCGTGGCGCTGATCCCCCAGCCGCCCTGGACCGCGGCCTCCTTCCTGTCACAGGGAACGAGGCTCACCCTGCCCGCCTGTCTCACTTGAGGCTCACGTGCGTGCGATGCTCACGTAAAGCGGTGGCAGCGAGCTGGCGTGGCGCAGGCTGCGGTGGAACGCAGCCCTGGTGCCAGGCGTCGCTCGAGAGACGTGTCCCATCCCAGGCTGCCCCCGAGGGAGGTCCGTTCTCCTCACCGGCACCCAGGCCTCCCTGCAATCACACACACACACACACACACACACACACACACACACACACGCTGCTGTGTCCCCGCCTAAGGCTGCGAGTTCTTGACCTCCTCCTGATCAAGTCGCCCCCCCCCCCCCCCGGCTTTCTCTGTGCCCCTCCCTCAGCCAGCCTCTGCGAACTGAAATGTGAAATCCGAAGCCAGCGGTCCCCTTTGCAGCCATGCGGACCCCGGCTCTGACGGGGGCCCGGAGTTATAAAAACACCAGCGCCCACCAGCCGCCGTTCCACGGGAGCCCGGCCTCCAGGCCAGACCCGGTTTCAGACGGTCTGAGAACTCGAGACTTCCCAGCCTGTCTGCACGGGGCTCCGGGGGGGCACCCCACTCCCTGCGGCAGGGGCGGTCGCCAGGGCCCCCACAACCTGGAGGCGCAGGGCGCTGTGGCTCTCCGGGAACCAGGCCGCAGCAGGGGTGGAGGTGGGAGCAGGCTTTCTGCAACATCATCACGTCTTGGGTGTTTTTTAAAGCTGAAAGGGGCCTACCTCCAGCCCTCACAGCCGCCCCCGGGCATCGTCAGCGCCCCCAGCCCTTCCCAGGGTGCAGTGGGAAGGACTGGAGGTGGCTGTGATTAACCTACCCGTGCCCTGGGGGGAGCCCTGCGTGTAAGGCCCGCTCAGGGCTAGACGGGCAAACCTGGCTCTTCCCTCTGCTCACCGCTGCCCCTGGGCCATGGCCAGCACCGTTCGCCTGCCCGCCTGGGCTCAGCGCCGCCTGCAGGGGCGCCTGGCCCTTGGGGTGGGGGTGGGGGTCCTTCCCGGGGCCTGGGGCCTCCCCGCCCCGGACTCCAGACCTCCGGCCCCGCAGCCCCGGGCAGGGCCCTCCCGCCTCCCCACCGCCCCGCGCCCTCCTCCCCCGCCCTCTTATCTCCAGGGGCCATGCCTTGTAATTTTGAAAAATATCCTGACTTGGTAATTAATGTCTGAACTTCAAGAGGCCCTGCTCTGTGAGGGAGGGAGGGAGGGAGGGAGGGAGGGAGGGAGGGAGGGAGGGAGGGAGGGAGGGGCTGGCAGATGGGCGGCGTTTTCTAAACTGGCGGAGGGAGGGAGGGACGGTGCAGATAAACTGTCTCTTCTCGCTGCAGTTGTGTGCACCAGGCACTCACGCACAGACACACACGCATCTGTTCAGGTCGGTGGTTTGCAGTCTTTTTCATCTGCTGGCACCCGTGAGCTAACTGACTAAAATTCCGCTGCACACCAAAAAAAAGATGTGTTTTCCCAATCTAACAAAAAAAAAAAATAGGTATAGTTTTTGTTCACGCCAGACAGCTATTGTGTTGGCTCTTGGCATTTTTTATTTTTTATTTTTTGTTTGAGGATCTAAGGGGAACGCAGTCAGGTCGGTGGCCCTGACTACATAGCCAGGTATTGCGAGTTTTAAAAATTCTGCGGCACCTCGTTTGAAACACACTGGCGTGGGTTTTTTAATCCTTTGGGTTTTAAAGAATAAGAAGGCACCCCCACCGCACCCCCACGGTCTCCCAGGAGGGTGACGTCTCGGTCGGGGAGCACGGGGGAGGCAGGCCGGGTGCTCTCTGCGCGGTAGCTCCCGTGGGGGAACCTACGTCTAGAAGATGAGAAAGCAGACGCCGCCGTGGGGGTGAAAAACGGCCCTCGGGGACTGCAGACACCCGGAAGTCGGAAAAATAGAGTTTGTCTGCTTCCCGCCCTCAGGGAGGGGTGAACGGCCCCCCTGCCTCCTGGCCTGGGCCCCTCAGCACCCCTGTCATCGCCATGCCTCCCGGTGGTCTGCCCACCCCACCCCACCTCCCGCCCTGCCCGGCCTCCGTGTCCTCTCACGTTAGTGACCTCCACCCAGCAAGCCGGTGCCAGCGCTGGGCCGGCTGTGTGGGCCGGGCACGAGCAGGTGTGGTCCCTGCTCGCCGGCCAGCCGGGGAGGAGACGCAAAACCGAGACGTGCCCCGTGCTGGGGGCTGGCGCGTAGGTCACACACAGCTCCTGGGCCTCCTGCCTCAGCCTGCTCCGGCTCTCCGCACCCACCCTCTAAGGCAGCCGTGGGCAAACTACGGCCCTCGGGCCAGATCCAGCCCGTTCGGCTGTTCTATCCGGCCCGCAGAGCCGAAAGAGCGGAGGGCTCTCTCGCTCTCCCCTCCGCTCCTTCACCAGCAGCCCAAGAGGAGAGTGCCAGCTCGGTCAGGTTGCTTTTGTTCCGGCCCTCCGGTCCAGTTTAAGAACCCATGGTGGCCCTCGAGTCAAAAAGTTTGCCCACCCCTGCACTAGGGGCAACACGTGGCGGTGCCCACCCCGCCATCCCCGCCTGCGGCTGTGGGTAACAGACACCATTCAGACAGCACCTGTGCGATGGGCAGACCCCGATAGGAGCCACCTTCCCTTCTGTCCGTCTACCCCTATCCCGCGCTCGAACCCAGCTCCTCCTTCGCGGCTCCATCCTCACCTCGGCCAGCCGAGATCGGGAGGCAACAGGGGGCCGGGGTCAGGCCCGGGGTCGAGAAGAAACCACCAGGAGCCCCTTCCTTGCGGTGGGAGGGCGGGTGCTGGGCTGGGAGGTCAGACTCCGAGCCAGACCAGCAGCCGGTAAATCATCGGGATGAGGATTAAACGTCCTTTCGTAGATTTGCTCGTTACACACCGGCTTCCTCCCGTCCCTGTGACGGGCGCAGAGCAAAGCCGTGGGAAACGAAGTGGGGTGGAGGGTCCGTCGGCAGCATCTTTTATCATGCCCGGCGACGTGCTTCTCCTGAGGACCAGAACCCGTCTCAGCCTCTGCCCCGGCTGTTCCTTCGGGGAGGGCGCACTTCCAGGTGCCCCCCAGGCCTCGGCCCGTGCCAGGTCCTCGGAGGGCGATCCCCGGCCGTACACCCCCACCCCCACCCCACCCCGGGATCCGGCGTTACCATACCGGTGTTTTGTTGCTGTCCATCTGCCTGTTTTCCGTCTCCCCTGGCAGCAGGGGAAGGCTGGGCATGGGTCTGTTCTCTCAGCTCTGCCCCCGGCGCCTTGAACAGTGCCTGGCACACAGTAGGTGCTCGATAAACGCTTGCTGAATAGCCTAATGAAATAGGACGTCTGATTGTCAAGGCTTTCGTGGCTGGCCGGCCGGGTCAGACTCCCACGGACCCCAAACGCCCTTGGCCGCTCCCGCTGTGTCCTCAGAAAGGATCATAACTCCCCTCCCCTCCCCTCCTCCCTCCCTCTCTCTCTCCCTTCCTTCCCCTCCCCCTCCTCCTCTTCCCCCCCCTCCCCTTAACTCCCCTCCCTTCCCCTCTCCTCCCCTCCCCTCCACACCTTTCCTCAGAGGTCAGCGAACCTCTAGAAAGGCCAGATACTCAGTACTCTCGCTCTGCGGGCCAGAAGGCAGGATCCAGGGTAACCGCCTCCCTGAGGCTGTGGGCACCGCGCCGCAGCGGGCAGCGCCAGAGCAGCTCCTGTGGGAGGACTCCACTCCGCCCGTGGAGGGAGCACAGGCAGGTGCAGTGATGACAGCGCCCAGACCTGTGGGAGGACTCCACTCCGCCCGTGGAAGGGGCACGGGCAGGTGCAGGGATGAGAGCGCCCAGAGCAGCTCCTGTGGGGAGGACTCCACTCCGCCCCATGGAGGGGGCACGGGCAGGTGCAGGGATGAGAGCACCCAGACCTGTGGGGAGGACTCCACTCCACCCGTGGAGGGGGCACGGGCAGGTGCAGAGCGTCGGTGTCCCAGCACAGCCTTATGTATGGACACTGGCGTTTGAGTTTCATAGCATGTTTATGTGTCAAAGAATATTATTCTTATCTCCCCCCCCCCTTTACAAATGTAAAAACTATTCCTGGCTCGTGGGCCTGTGAGGAGCAGGCTGGGACCAGGCTGTGGGCTGTGGCTGTGGCGCGCTGAGCCCTGCCCTGGATCTCGGGTGCTCGGCTGGGAAGCCGGCGTCCACGCGTGGGGCCACGTGGTACGTTTGCAGAGCCCCGTCCCAGAGAAACTCAGTGTCCGGGCGGCCTTCACCCCCGTTTCACAGATGGCAGACCTGAGGCCCAGGGGTGGCGTAGCTCTGTCCTGTGGACCCTGGGAGGGGGGGGCGCTTCCCCCCAGGGTGCAGAGCGAGGGCGGGGCGGTGTTCTGTCTCTGGCTGCCTCCAGAGGTCTGCCAGCTCACGCCTCCCCGGGCTGCCGCCAGACACAGGAAGTGTGCGTGTCCCCCGGGCTGCGGTGAGTCACTTCCCGGGAGAGAGACGGCGCACGGAGGCAGCCTCTGCCGCCACCCGGCTCCCCTGACCGGCCCGCCGCGCTCCGAACAACTCCCCACCGGCTCCAGGATCGGCAGCAAGGCGGGGGGGGGGGGGGGGGGGGGGGGCACTGAAGGCCATCGGGAGGAGGGGAGAGGGGGGCTCGGGTGTCAGACTTCCATCGTTCCGAGTATCCCCACTGGGACTCGCTGGGGCCAGAGGCAAGCTACGGGCCTCTCTGAGCCCCGGCTGATTCATCAGTAGAAGGGGAACCCACTCTCGCCTCTGCGGAGTCGCCGTAAGGATCGGTGGTCGCCGTTGTCCAGTGCCCGGCACATCGCACAGCACGTTGGCGGCACCTTCCTGTCTGCCACCCTGGCGTTCTGACCTGACCACAGAGCTGCCGAGCCACAGCCTGGACAGCCACGGGAAAGGGCCCCTGACCCTCCTGCTGACACAGGAGATCCTGGCTGAGAAGCTGTCCTTAGGAAGCTGGTCACTGTCCTGTGCTCCTGGGACCGCGGTCGGCAAACTGCGGATCGGGAGCCACGCGCGGGCGGCTCTTTGGCCCCTGGAGTGTGGCTCTTCCACAGAACGCCACGTGCCGTGCGATGGACACTTCGTGGCCCACGTGCGGAAGTCGGTTCTTTTCGGCTCTCAAGAGAGATTTCAGGCGTCGTACTGTTGATATTTGGCTCTGCGGGCTAGTGAGTTTGCCGACCCCTGTCCTGTGATGTTCCCACCAGTTTGGGTTGGAGTGTGGGAGGCCATGTCCCAGTCTGTGCCTGTGAAGTTAGCACACAGCTTGAAGAGGGAGTAACTTCTATATAAACACAAATAGCAGAGTAAGACTTTAAAATAACCCAAAGGCCAGATTTAAGTGTCTTCTTACCCCAAACTGCTGTCCACGTCTGCTTACGTAACGCTGGCTTTCTGTAATTACCTCCCGGGCCCACGGGCTGTCTGAGGGGCCTGCCTCGGTCGGGCCTGTTTTGGGGACCCCATCCGCCAGGGCGTGGCTCTGCTCAGCACCCCTGAACCCGGAGGGCCGCCGTCCGTCCCTCCCCAGCGCCAGGCTCCCCTCCGGCCGCTCCTCTCCCTCCTGCTCACAGGCCTCCCCGCTTCTGCGGTGTCTCTGTCAGCCGCACACTCACCCGGGGAGAGCGTCCCTGACCCTGCAGGCCCCTCCGGGAGACGTCCATTTCTCTCTTCCCTGTATTGGTTAAAATATTTTTTTATTGATTTCAATCATTGACCAGCTGCCTCCTCCTACATGCCCCACATTGGGGATCAAGCCCACAACCTGGGCCTGTGCCCTGACCGAGAATCGAACCGTGACCTCCTGGTTCGTAGGTCAGTGCTCAACCCCTGAGCCACACCAGCAGAGCTTCTATTTTATTTTTTTTTCTTTCTTTCCTTTAGAGGCAGTGTTTTCTTTTCTTTTTCCTTTTAATTCAATTTATTGGGGTAACATTGGTTAATATCGTTATGTAAGTTTCAGGCGTACAAGTTTATAATACACATCTGTATATCCCATCGGATGCTCACCATCCAGAATGCTAGAATCCTTCTGTTACCATGTATTTGACCCCCTTTATCATCTTCATCCTCCCCTCTGGCAACCACCGCACTGTTATCTATGCCTGTGGGTTTGTTTTGTATGTTCATTTGTTATTTTCTGTTTTACATCTCACATGGGTGAAATCATAGGGTTCTAGCTCTTTTCCATCTGACTTATTTCACTGAGCATGATATTCTCAAAATCCATGTGGCTGCAAAAAGCAATATTTCATCTTTTTATTGGCTGAGTACTATTCCACACTAATAAAGGCAAAATATGCAAATTGACCATAACTTTGTGACACCCACCAGCCAATCAGGAATGGGTATGCAAATCAACCCAACAAATATTGCGGATACCAAGCAGCCAGGAGCAGGGTGGGATCCTTGCATCGTTGCCACATGGCAACAACACAAGTGTTCCACACCACCCCAGCCGATCTGGGCCTCTGGTCGGCGTGGGAAGGTGGAGTGAAGGCAGAAAGGTAGCTTGGGCAGGAGTGAAGGCAGCCAGGGGAAGAAAGGCCCATTCTTATATGAATCTTCGTGCGTTGAGCCTCTAATTAATACATAATAATACAAGGATAAACTCTGTGTTTCACATACTCACAATTGTAGACTGCTTTTGCCCTACCCTCTATGTACTACATCTTTTTTTTTTATTTTAAGCAAAGTGGTTTTATTTATTTTTTAAATACTTCTTTATTGTTGAAAGTGTTACATATGTCTCCTTTTCCCCCATTGACCTCTCCAGCCCACCCCCCACCTCCCGCCCCGGGCCCTCAGCGCCCTGTTGTCTGAGTCCAGGGGCCGGGCACCTGTGCACACAGGCCTTTGGTTGGCCGCCTCCCACCCACCCACCCTCTCCCGCCTTCCCTCTGAGACCCCCCCTCGGTTCCACGCCTCCAGGTCTCTGGATCCATTCCGTCCATCAGTTTATTTTGTCACTGAGATTCCACATGTGAGTGACATCATGTGATCCTTGTCTTTCTCTGACCGGCTTGTTTCACTGAGCGCGATGCTCTCCAGGTCCCTCCGTGCTGTCTCAAGGGGTAAGAGCTCCTTCTTTTTTACAGCTGCATAGCATTCCCTGGTGTAAGGGCACCACCGCTTTTTTATCCACTCGTCTGCTGATGGGCACTGGGGCTATTTCCAGACCTTAGCTGTTGTACATGGGGCTGCTCTGAACGTGGGTGAGCATACGTTCTTTCTGATGGGTGGTCCGGGTTTCTTGGGATATATTCCTAGAAGGGGGATCCCTGGGTCAAATGGCAGTTCCATTTCTAACTTTCTGAGAGACGTCCATTACGTCCCCAGGCGTTTATCGGAGGACCCTTAGCTTTTCCCCAGGTCTTGGCTGTGGTGGATAAGGTCGAGCCAGTGTTTTCAAAAGAATTACCTCCCCGCACGCTGTCTCTGCGGAAACCGAGACAGTGGTTCGCTGTGCACGAGATTGGTGGGTGGCTAAGTCGGGATTGGAGCCCAGGTAATTCCTGGTAATTTCCTACCACTGATGTGCTTATGCAACGTCCCAATGGACTGGTGGATCTCTGAGGACAGGATCCTTGCTGAATGCATGACTGAATGAGTGGAATTATTTCCATCCCTTCGGACTCCCTGGCGGGAGGGGCCGGGGGGATGCAGGACTTGCCGTGCTGCGGGCTGTATGTCACTGGGGAGGCTGCATCCCAGGGAACGGAGAGGCCCTTCTAAGTGCCTGTGCCCCAGCACACACGTTCCTCCCGGCCCGCCCACCGGTCTTCTGGGAGGGACAGCGGGGCACAGGCCCTGTGAGGAACAGCGAGTCTGGAGAGACCCTCCGCTCCACGCAGGACTTTGTAAAACCAAGCAGTTGCCCCGCGGCTGTGAGTAGAGACCCTCTGGTGCAGAGGTTGGAGGAGGAGGTCAGGGAAGGCTTCTCGGAGGAGGGGGCCCTGCAGTCCAGTCTTACGTGAGCCGGTAACTGGAGCCACGGTGGGAGAAGGCAGGCCCTGCAGAGACGAGGAGGAGCACAAGCTGGCGGTAGATGGGAGCCGGAGGATTTGGCTGGACGGCAGGCCTGTGGCAGGGAGGGAGAGGGATGTAGGGCCCCAGCGGGAAGGGGGCCGGCCAGCGCCCGAGTGCCGGCTAAGCCCGTTCTCCCCATGCATCCCGGTGGCCACATGTACGGGGAGAACGGAACGCTGGCTCGCACGCTCGCTCCTTCGGGAAGATCATCTCCGCGTAGAAAAGGGGACACCGCACGATGAAAAGACATGCTCCGCTCTGAGGAATGGCTCTGGAGCCAAACACCCTTCCAGGTGCCAATTAAATCCTCTTATCTCTGCCTTCACCTTGGCAGACGGCGCTTACCAAATCCCTCCTGCCGTCCCCTGGCCGCCCCGGCCCTTTTCTCAGCCCGGCCGCCTGCCCCTCTGTCGGCGGCTGCTGCTGTGAGGACACCCGCTAATTCTGCCCTCGGCACCGCCCTGGCCGCCTCTGCTGCCCTGTCCCACGCCCGCTGCCCTGCCCGGGGCCTGGTCACCGCTTTCCACCCACACTCACCTCGGAGCCAGCCGAGCGCCCGCAGCCCGGGCACCAATGCCTGGCCCGGCTTCTGCGGTGAGGCCTCCGACTCCACCCTCCACCGGAGACTGGCACCTGTGCCACATCACCAGGCCCCACGGGGGCTCGAGGAAGGTGGGTTGGCACAGCCCTGCCAATAGCCACGGGCCCCGATGAGTGAGCAGGGACGCCCTTGCCTGTGTGTCCATTCGGCCCTTCCTCGGAAGCCGGCGGCTCCCCTCCGGGCTCTGGCCGCCTCGGGTGCCCCCGAGACTGCAGAGAAGCCCGCCTCTGTCCACAGCCCTCTCTAAGGAGGCTTCTGGGTCTGCTGCAGGAAAGGGAAGATCCTGTGTCTTCCCTGAGCCGCCACCCCGCTCTGGGGAACGTAACCACCGGGGAAGGCGGGGAGGGGGGCCTCGTCCAGGGCCTCGGCGGCTGGGCAGCGGCTCGGCTGCCGGGACAGCTTACCCAGAGGAGGAAAGGGCTGTTGCGCAAGCGAGCCGGGCGCTGGGCGCTGGCCCGCGGGCCCCTGGCATGCGCCGGGCCTGTTAGGAAATCAAGGAGCCGCTCTGTCTGCTTTCCAGCAGGCGCCACTTCTTTTTCCACTGCTTTGCTCAACTCTCGGCCTGGCTCCGGGGCCAGGCTGGCGGTGGGCGGGCGGGCATCCTCTGCCACAGGCCCGGTGCCCGCGAGCGCCTGCTCTTGCCTCAGCTCGTGTTGTCCCAGGCGTCCCAGCCGAGACTGCAGAATCATGCTGATAAGACCAGCCGGCTGGGTGGCCGGGTGGCCGCCTCCCAGACCCTCGGGGAAGGATCCCAGACTGCTTCCTCCTGGGCCGAGTCACTGTCCTTATCTCCTTTCCGGCCAGCGGACTCCTCTAGTCACACACCACTGAGAACCCCACCCGCCCGCCCGAGGAACAGCTCCACATCCTTGGGGGGGGAGAAGGGCTTGTGGGGAAGGGCTTGCCCCCGGCTCCGGTCACCCTAGCCGTCGGGGGAGCAGGAAGTGCGCACTGAGATAATGTTATACGTTGGATCCAGAAGCGGGCCCGTTGAGAAGGGCGTCCAAAAACCGGAGCCGCCTCGGTGTCTGCTGTGAAAGCTCTTGGACCTGTCAATCAATGGAGACATTTCTTGGAGGGAAAACAAGCAGGGGGTGGGCCAAAGGCCAGTTGCTGGGTTCAAGGGCAGCTGGGATAGAGACACGGGGCCCTCGGGGGCTGCGTGAGGGGAGAGGGTGGGGATAAAAATGAGCGCGGGCACAGCCCCACCCCTGAGCGTCTTGCGGGCCTGAGAATTGCCATTTCATGGGGCATGGGAGCCGGGGATGCAGGAACGTGGAAAACTGAGGCCCTGGCTGGGGGGTTGGGGGGAGAAGGAGATATATGTACTGCTATATGTAATACTTTAAACAATAAAGGGAGAGAGAGAGAGAGAGAGAGAGAGAGAGAGAGAGAGAAGAAAGCTGAAGCCCTGGGATGTCAGCTGCCGGCCGGCTTCGGGGGCTCAGAGCCGTGAGCACTGAGAGCAGAGCCGAGCCCGCGGCTCCTGCCTCCGTCCCAGGCGGGGTGCTCCACCCGGGAGAGCCGTCTGCCAGGCACGCGGGCCTGCTTTGGGGCTGTGCTTCCTGGAGGCCGGGGGCTGGCCCGGTCGACCCCTCGGGGTCTCCTCCAAGGCCCCCCCCCCCCTGGTGGTGGCGGAATTCTGCAGGCCAGTTGCCATGGGGACGGTAACTTCGGTAACTTTGAATTTCCTGGCTCTGGGGCTGCGAAAATCACAGCCTGAACCCTTCCGTGGATGTGGGTTTCTAGATTAATTTCCTGTTTGATTGTTTACTTTAGAGAGCGGAAAATGCCTTTGCAGGCAGCTAGCTCCCTCCACCAAGACGCTTACCACACCCTCCCCCTCGCCAGCGAGGTCAAGTCCGGGCCTCGGCGGGCGGAGGCGGGGAGGCCGGGGGTGGGACCAGGGACCAGGGGTGGGGAGCGGGCGGCACATGGAGGAGCAGATGGCAGCCTGGGCCCCCTCCCCTGCCCTGCCCTCTCCGGTGCCAGCCGAGGTCCCCGCCCAGTGACCTGTGAGTGCAGAAGCGGCCCGCCGTGGGCCATCTGCCCACCACCTGCGCCCCCGTCTGGCTCCCAGCCAGCCGGAGCCCTCCCCGTCCCGGGAGCCGCTGTGTGCTGAGTCAGACAGACTGCGGTCCTTCCTCCAGAGGGGTGCCCAGAGGACGCTGTGAGGGGGCTGCGGTCCCGGGGCCAGCGGACGCCCCGTGCCTCCGGGCTGGCACCGCTGGCCGAGCCCCCCGGGGAAGCGGAGAAGACAGCGGCTCCCCCCCGGGCCCCGCCGCCGCAGCCGAGCCGCGGCCAGAGTGCCCGGCCCCACGGCGGCCTGCTCCTGGCTCCCGCCCCCGGAGCAGTTAACGCTCAGCCGCACGCCAGGCCTGGCGGCAGGTGCCGCGGCTCCTGCCATGCTGACCACCTCTCGCCAGGATCCAGCAGGGCTGCTTTGTCACCTTCCGAGCCGCCCTCCCCGCCGCCAAACCCGGCGGGGGCCAGAGCACCGACCCGCTGCATCGAGGGGCCCCGCGGCGGGCGGAGGGGAGGCGGGCCAGGCCGGAGGTCCACCCACCGGTCTGGTGGTAGCTGAGGTCAGGTCTCCCACCGCCCCCACCGCTCCTCCCCTTGCCGAGGTGGCTCCATAAACACCACTTTCGGGAGCAAAAGGGACCCTGATCCTGATCTCGTTGGGATGAGGGGCGGAAACCAGAATCATCCGGGCAGCCCGGGACGAGGGGTCACCGCCTTCTCCTGCCCTCTCCCCTCTGGCCGTGGGGGTGTGGGCCTCCCTCCTGAGGCAGTGGCCCTGTCGTCTGACGGTGGAGCAGACGGGACCTGGGCTCTACCCCTGGCTTCTCTCCCCCATGTGTCCGTGGGGAAGCCACGTCCCTCTGCCCTCCCGCCTGCCGCTGTGGCACGGAGACCCTCCAGTGGCGTCTGACTCGGATGAGTCGGTAGAAGGGTTGGCACGGATCTTGAAGTGTGCATGAGCTACAGCAAACACTCAGCATGTCAGTCCTCAGGAGACCCCTCTTTTTAAAAAATTATTTTATTGACTTCAGAGAGGAAGGGAGAGGGAGAGAGAGAGAGAGAGAGAAACGACAATGACGAGAAAGAACCATTGATTGGCTGCCTCCTACACACCCCCTTACTGGGGATCCAGCCTGCAACCCTGGCATGTGCCCTCACTGGGAATCGAACCGTAACTCCTGGTTCATAGGTTGACACTCAACCACTGAGCCACACCAGCTGGGCAGGAGACCCCGAGCGACAGGTGAGGCCTCAGGGCTGCCCCGGACGTGCCCTGCTCGCCCTCTGGGAGAGGTCCGCGCACCCTGGGCCCCGGGCACAGCCCAGCCCAGACCGGACCCGCGGCTCCCGGAAGACTTCCCCGTGGTGGGAGGCCGGGAGGTGTTGACACGGCCACGGCCACGGCCACGGCCCCGGGGTTTCAGACCCGACCCGGGGTCCCGGGAGCGCCCGGCCGTGGGACTCCGGGAACAGAACTGGCCTCCTGTCCGGGCCGAGGGCCAGGGCCTGGTCCCCAGGAGGGCCGCGGGAGCCAGGCCACCCTCTGGCTGCGGGACCGGCAGGATTCGGTGTCCTCTCTGATCCCCGGATTACGTTTCCCCCACCCCGCCCCGCCCCGCCCCGGGGCCAGCTGTGGGCAGAAGCATTCCCCCGTGTGACATTCACCGCGGCCACTTGGTGCGGCGGCGGTTTGCAAGCTCGGCAGGAAGGAGGCTAATGATTGCCGCCGGGCGCCCGCCCGCCCCAGCCAGGAGGGCCGGCCGCCAGGCCACGGGCACAGCCTGGCCCGACGTCCAGGTCACAGCCACGGGTTTCCTTGACATCTGACCGTGGCCGCCGCACGGGGGCTGGTAGGCGGGGGGGGGGGGGGGGGGGGGGGAGGAGTGGCGTTGGGGCCGGTTTCCCTCCCCCGGACGCCTGAGGTGCAGGCAGCACGGAGTGGGGGTCGTAGTGAACGTGAATCGGCACTGATCCTGCCGTTTGGCTGCAGGCTGCACCGCCCGAGTGTTACCCGGGCACCGTGTTCTCAGCCCCCCCGGCCCTTCCAGGGGTCTCCCCTCTCGCACAGCCCCCCTCTGCTGCGTTCCGCCCACCCGTCTCCGCCTCCAGCCCTCAAACTTGCTCCCGGGTCCCCCGCCTCAACCACCTCTCCCCTGACCCTTTGCCAGTCTTTCTCCCAGCGTCTCACCCTCTTCTCTTCCTCAGTCAGACGAGTTCCCCAAAAAAAGAAAGAACAAGAGAGGGAGGAACAGAGAAGAAAGAACAGAAACCCCAAAGCAAAGGAAGGAACAGTGGGCTCGTCCAGGCTCCATTCGCTGACCGCCCCGCCCTCCAGCCCCTCCTCACCCAGGGTTCCCCCTGCCCCCCCCCCCGCCCTGGCGTCCTGGTGGTAGAGTCACCGGGTCTCCCCATCGCCGTATCAGAGAGCCCTGGCCGTTCCCCATCTTCCTTGGTCTCTGAGGAGTTGTAAATGCTGACCTCGTCCTCCTGAGGACTTCCTTGGTCTCTATGACATCACTTCTTTTTTTTAATTTTTTTTTAATTTATTAAGATATTATATGTGTACATAGCTTACCATTGCCCCACCTCCCATTCATGCCCTCCCTCCCCAGAGTTCTGTGTTCGTTGGTTGTACTTATGTTCATGCATACCAGTCCTTCGGTTGTTCTCTTATCTCCCCCCAGGTCTCCTTCCCCTCCCCGCTGTCATTGGACAGTCTGCTTGTTTTATGGTGACCATCTCAGGACCACAGGAATAGAGTCCGCTCCTCCTCTGGTTCACACCACCCGCCCCCCTGGGGTCCCACCACTTCCCCGGGGCACACAGCTCTCCCGGGGCACATGTCTCCCCCTATGACATCACTTCGTCCTGTTCCCCCACGTTTCCTGACGGTCCTCTACCACCTCGGGGGGGTTCCTCCTCTCCCGCCCTTAGATGTAGCTCTTCCCGGTTTGGAGCCTTTACCCTCCTCTCACACATCCCGTCTTTCCCAGGGCATCCCACTCACGTCCCTCGCCTGACTGACGCCTGGGCTCTGAGGACCACAAACACAGCTGGTCCCGCTCGCCACCTTCCCCGATACCCTCGAGGACAGAGACTCAGTGTCTCTGACACCGAGTTCATTTGCGCTCCTTCACACCAGCGCCTCCCGCCCTCCTCGCCTCCTTGGCGGCGCCGCCATTTATCCAGTTGGCCGAGCCCTAAACCCGGGGGCTGTCCATCTGCAAGACTGTCCTTGGCCTCACCCTCACTTCCGCCCCCTGAAGAGCTCTCCTCGCATGGCGCCTGCCTCAATTCAAGCACCAGTTCACGTTTCTCATCCTGGCAGCCTTACTGGTCTCCCTGCCGCCTGTCCCACCTCCACCCTCCCAGCTCCGTCTGTCCTCCATGCTGTGCAGGGAGGATGTTTTCAGAACGCAAATACTATCTTCCTACTCGGCGGTTTAAAATCTTTCAGCGGCTCCCTAGTCCCTTAGGATAAAACTCACACCAGTAGCACAGCCTCTAGAGCAGCCGTGGGCAAACTACAGCCCGGGGGCCGGATCCGGCCCGTTCGGCTGTTCTATCCGGCCCGCGGAGCCGAAAGAGCGGAGGGTTCTCTTGCTCTCCCCTCCGCTCCTTCACCAGCAGCCCAGGATGAGAGTGCCAGCACAGTCAGGTTGCTTTAGTTCTGGCCCTCCGGTCCAGTTTGAGAACCCATGGTGGCCCTCGAGTCAAAAAGTTTGCCCACCCCTACCCTAGAGCCCTTTAGGATGTGGCCCTTGCCTTCTTTCCCATCCTGTTCTCTCTGCCCCCAGCACCATGTAGTTCAGCATCTTGGAATACTTGTTGTTCGCCAGTGCACTCTGCTAGCCCGCATTTTCCGCTTTTGTGCCTATGCCATATGCTGCTTCTTATGCCTTATGCCTGGCGTGTTCTCCCCACCAGCCCTCCTGTGTTCCAACGCCACATGCCTAGCACACTCTCTCGATATCCCCATACTAATTATAAGTTGCAAGTCTTACAGTCTTATTAATCCCTGTACTTATACAGTATTTAGCACAGAGTAGGGGTTGCATAAATGTTGTGGGAAGGATGGGTGGATGGATGGATGGATGGATGGATGAAGTATGTGAATGGATAGGTGGGTGGATAGCTAGATGGATGAAAGCATGGATGATGAGCCCTAGCTGGGTATCTCATTGGTTAGAGCATTGTCCTGATACACCAAAGTTGCAGGTTTGATCCCCAGTCAGGGTACATACAAGGATCAACCAGTGAATGCGCAAATAAGTGGAACAACAAATCAATGTTTCTCTCCTCTCTTTCTCTCTCTAAAATAAATCAATCAATAAAATGTGTTTTTTTAAAGAATGGATGGGGGTGGAAGGTTGGATATATGATGTGTGGGTAGACAGAAGGATGGGCAGATAAGTGGGTGCAGTGGTGGACAGATGGTTGCATGGGCAGGTGAAAAGGTGGATGGATAAGTTGGTGAGTAAGGGGGTGTGCGGATGGGTGGGTGGGTAAACAGGTGAATGGACGGAGAGACAGTGGCCGGTGCAGACACAAAACAGGTTTTTAAAAAAATCACTTCCCTTTCGTGAAGACCCAGGTTGATTGTTGTCACCAGTCAACAGAATTAAGACTTACGAGCTCCAGCCAGGAAAACAGGGATTAGCTAATGTGGGAGAGATGAAAATAATTCTCCAGGAAGAGGGTGCGGCCCAGCCTTCGGTGCACCTTCTAGCTCTCCTCGGACGGGCTGTCGGGCTGGCTGTCCCGGGCCCTGAGCTGCTGAGCTCGCACTCCCAGCCACGAGACCGAGCAGAGACAGCGGCGCCCGGGGCCTCCCTGTCCCCGCACGAGGCGCGGGGCGCGGGTTGGAGCGCACAAAGCGAGGCAAGACCTTCGGGGAAGATCCGCGCCTGCGGAGATACTCACGTAATAACAGTAATCACACCTTGTGTGCGAACCAAGCTTTGTTCTCTTCAAAGCTCTCCCACGTGCGTTATCTCAGGAGATTCTCAAAACAGTTCCAGGCAGGTATTATCCCCACTCTCCAGCGAGAATGAGGCGCGGGCGACCAAGTGGCGTGCCAGGTGCCAGGGCTCCTGTCGGTGTGCTGACGCCGAGCCCGCCGCACACTGACCACAGCCTCCCAGCGAGGCCACCTGCTGCTCCGCCTCCCGGAGGGCCCGGCCCTCTGGGCCCTCTTCTTGCCGACTCAGGCCCGGCACCGGTTCGGTTCCTCTGGATTTAGCTGTAGGCGCCCGCCCGGGCCCCGCAGGGGAACTGGGGAAGCCCGGCTCTTACGTGAGGGAAGCCCTCCCACCCCAGCCCCTCGCCAAACCGCGTGTCATGGGCCGTCTCCTTTGCCTCTGCGCGTTACCCTCCCTCCCCTCTCTCGCCATCAGCCTTTCGGGCCCGTGGCTCTGGCCTCCTGGGCCAGCGCAGTCCTCCCCTCCCACCCCCATCCCTCCCTCCTCTCCCCTCTTCCTGCGACTTCCTCCACACTCTCCGCCCGGCCGGCCGGCGCAGCCTCGGCCCTTCTGCAGCCTGGGCCAGCCAGCCAGGACTCTGGATTGCCCCCCAGAAACCGGCCAGTGACACGCACTCTGAAATCGCCTCGCTTCTGCTCCTTGTGGCTGCCCCCAGCCACCACCCCACCTCCCCCCGGAGGCGGCAGGCAGAGCCGCGCTTTGGCTGTGGCTTTGGCTGTGGCCGTGGAGGCTGCTTGGGCTGGTTCCAAAGGCTGAAGCCACGCTGCTGGCGAGCCTCGTGGCCAGGGTGGCCCGCCCACCCGCCTCAGGTCGGGCTCACCCTCCCCGCCAAGAGGAGAGGCTGTCGTCTCCGCCACTCCCTGGCCTCCCACCCACGAAGGCGGCAGCCCCGTGGGTCCTTCCGTCAGCACCCTCCCTCCCTCTCCACGGGGTGGCCTCCCGGGGAACCAGCCCGGCTCCGTCCTGGGCTTGCCTCGGGCAGCCTGCCCATGCCCCGTGGACCTCGGTCGGGGACGCTGGGGTGCTCCCGCCGAGCCGCCCTTCTCCCCCGCTGCGGTCGGGCCCCCCACAGCCCGACTCCGAGCACCTCGGCCCTCCCCGAGGGAGGATGTGAAGGGCGTGCCCACAACAAGGCTCCGCGGAGACAATGGGCCAGGAATGCTCTAGCTTCCGAACAAACACTGTGTGGGCTCGCACAATTGCCTTGGAGTCCCGTCCAAGAAACACATTTCGCCGTTCTTTGAGGGCGCGGGTGGCTGGCCTGCCCCAGCCCGCCCCCACCGATCTCTGTGCCAGAGGCTCGGACAAGCGGGCTGCTCCTTCCCCCACCCCAGGGTCCGCCACCCCCGGGGGCAGCCCCGCCCTCCCCGTCGGACGGACGGCTTTTCTTCCCCAGAGCGACGGCGAGGACCGGGCGGCCTGCCCACCACCGAGTGCCTGCGCCTGCCACCGCCTTCTCAAAACACTTTATTGTCGCGGTAGAACACACATACCGTAGATGGACTGTGTCAGCCGTTCCGACGTGGTCCGTTCAGGGGCATGGGGTACGTTAGTATCCTTAGGCAGCCATCACCACCCCCGTCACTCCCACCCGACGGGGAGTGACCATCGCTCAGCAACGCCCGCCCCCCTCCCGCCAGCCCCCGGCACCCACCAGTCCCCGTCCTGCCTCCGTGGCCGTGACCCTCCTGGCCGTGGGACCCTGCGGTGCCTGTTCTCCTGTGACTGGCCCGTTTCACAGGCACCATGTCCTCAAGGTTCCCCCGCGTGGATGAAGCTCCACAGCGACACGTTACGTGGAAGGTGTCCACAGGAGACTGCTCTCCCTGTTCACCGGAACTGTCCAGAGCAGGCCGACCCATTAGACCGAGGAGCTTAGTGGGGGCCAGGGGATGGGTCAGGGGATTGACTGCTGATGGGCGCGGGCTTCTTTCAGGAGCAAAAAAGAGGTTGTAGACTTAGTGGGGATGGCTGCGGAACGTGGCGGATAGGCTGAGTCCCTGGGGTGGATCCTTAGAAACGGTGAATCTGGTGTTACCTGAATTCTACGTCCATTAGAAAAGCAGGAGAGAGAGACTGAGAGAAGAGACCAGGCAGTGGAGGGAAGCCCGGGTGGGGGCGTGGCCAGGTCCGGTGCTGGGCTGCTGGCCGTGGCTGTGGCCGTGGCTGTGGCTGTGGCCGTGGCTGTGGCTGTGGACGTGGCTATAGCCTCGTCCAAGAAGCAGCTCCAGACTTGGGGAAGCCAGTGGGGCTGTGGTTTGGCAGAAGTCCTCCCGTAGCCGGGCCCAGGAGCACCCAGACCACGGCCGCATCCCTGCTCACCAATCGGGAAGTCTTGAAGCTAATTTCATCTCTCTGAGGGTTTTCACTGACCAGTTGTAACCACCAGTGACCCCGGCATCGTTGCTCCGGGGGCTCAGGCTGTGTCCACACAGTCAGTCCTCCGGGGGCTCAGGCTGTGTCCACACAGTCAGTCCTCCGGGGGCTCAGGCTGTGTCCACACAGTCCTCCGGGCTCAGGCAATGTCCACACAGTCCTCCGGGGGCTCAGGCTGTGTCCACACAGTCCTCCGGGCTCAGGCAATGTCCACACCGTCCTCCGGGGGCTCAGGCTGTGTCCACACAGTCCTCCGGGGGCTCAGGCTGTGTCCACACAGTCCTCCGGGGGCTCAGGCTGTGTCCACACAGTCCTCCGGGCTCAGGCTGTGTCCACACCTTCCTCCGGGGGCGAGGGCTGTGTCCACACAGTCCTCCGGGGCTCAGGCTGTGTCCACACAGTCCTCCGGGCTCAGGCCGTGTCCACACAGTCCTCCGGGGGCTCAGGCTGTGTCCACACAGTCAGTCCTCCGGGGCTCAGGCTGTGTCCACACAGTCCTCCGGGCTCAGGCTGTGTCCACACAGTCCTCCGGGGCTCAGGCTGTGTCCACACAGTCCTCCGGGGCTCAGGCTGTGTCCACACAGTCCTCCGGGGGCTCAGGCTGTGTCCACACAGTCAGTCCTCCGGGGCTCAGGCTGTGTCCACACAGTCAGTCCTCCGGGGCTCAGGCTGTGTCCACACAGTCCTCCGGGCTCAGGCTGTGTCCACACAGTCCTCCGGGGCTCAGGCTGTGTCCACACAGTCCTCGGGGGCTCAGGCTGTGTCCACACAGTCCTCCGGGCTCAGGCTGTGTCCACACAGTCCTCCGGGGCTCAGGCTGTGTCCACACAGTCCTCGGGGGCTCAGGCTGTGTCCACACAGTCCTCCGGGCTCAGGCTGTGTCCACACAGTCCTCGGGGGCTCAGGCTGTGTCCACACAGTCCTCCGGGCTCAGGCTGTGTCCACACAGTCCTCCGGGGCTCAGGCTGTGTCCACACAGTCCTCCGGGCTCAGGCTGTGTCCACACAGTCCTCCGGGCTCAGGCTGTGTCCACACAGTCCTCGGGGGCTCAGGCTGTGTCCACACAGTCCTCCGGGCTCAGGCTGTGTCCACACAGTCCTCCGGGCTCAGGCTGTGTCCACACAGTCCTCGGGGGCTCAGGCCGTGTCCACACAGTCCTCCGGGGCTCAGGCCGTGTCCACACAGTCCTCCGGGGCTCAGGCCGTGTCCACACCGTCCTCCGGGCTCAGGCCGTGTCCACACAGTCCTACGGGGCTCAGGCCGTGTCCACACAGTCCTCCGGGGGCTCAGGCTGTGTCCACACAGTCCTCCGGGCTCAGGCCGTGTCCACACAGTCCTCCGGGCTCAGGCTGTGTCCACACAGTCCTCCGGGGGCTCAGGCTGTGTCCACACAGTCCTCCGGGGGCTCAGGCTGTGTCCACACAGTCAGTCCTCCGGGGGCTCAGGCTGTGTCCACACAGTCCTCCGGGGCTCAGGCCGTGTCCACACAGTCCTCCGGGGCTCAGGCTGTGTCCACACAGTCCTCCAGGGGCTCAGGCTGTGTCCACACCGTCCTCCGGGCTCAGGCTGTGTCCACACAGTCCTCCGGGGGCTCAGGCTGTGTCCACACAGTCAGTCCTCCGGGGGCTCAGGCTGTGTCCACACAGTCAGTCCTCCGGGGGCTCAGGCCGTGTCCACACAGTCCTCCGGGGGCTCAGGCTGTGTCCACACCGTCCTCCGGGCTCAGGCTGTGTCCACACCGTCCTCCGGGGGCTCAGGCTGTGTCCACACAGTCCTCCGGGGGCTCAGGCTGTGTCCACACCGTCCTCTGGGCTCAGGCTGTGTCCACACAGTCCTCCGGGCTCAGGCTGTGTCCACACAGTCCTCCGGGCTCAGGCTGTGTCCACACAGTCCTCCGGGCTCAGGCTGTGTCCACACAGTCCTCCGGGGGCTCAGGCTGTGTCCACACAGTCCTCGGGGGCTCAGGCTGTGTCCACACAGTCCTCCGGGGGCTCAGGCCGTGTCCACACAGTCAGTCCTCCGGGGGCTCAGGCCGTGTCCACACAGTCAGTCCTCCGGGGGCTCAGGCTGTGTCCACACAGTCCTCCGGGGGTTCAGGCTGTGTCCACACAGTCCTCCGGGGGCTCAGGCCGTGTCCACACAGTCAGTCCTCCGGGGGCTCAGGCTGTGTCCACACAGTCCTCCGGGGGCTCAGGCTGTGTCCACACAGTCCTCCGGGGCTCAGGCCGTGTCCACACAGTCCTCCGGGGCTCAGGCTGTGTCCACACAGTCCTCCAGGGGCTCAGGCTGTGTCCACACGGTCCTCCGGGCTCAGGCTGTGTCCACACCGTCCTCCGGGGGCTCAGGCTGTGTCCACACAGTCCTCCGGGGGCTCAGGCTGTGTCCACACAGTCCTCCGGGGGCTCAGGCTGTGTCCACACAGTCCTCTGGGCTCAGGCTGTGTCCACACAGTCCTCCGGGCTCAGGCTGTGTCCACACAGTCCTCCGGGCTCAGGCTGTGTCCACACAGTCCTCCGGGCTCAGGCTGTGTCCACACAGTCCTCCGGGGCTCAGGCCATGTCCACACAGTCCTCCGGGGGCTCAGGCCGTGTCCACACGGTCCTCCGGGGCTCAGGCTGTGTCCACACCGTCCTCCGGGGGCTCTGGCTGTGTCCACACAGTCCTCCGGGGGCTCAGGCTGTGTCCACACAGTCCTCCGTGGGCTCAGGCCGTGTCCACACGGTCCTCCGGGGCTCAGGCTGTGTCCACACAGTCCTCCGTGGGCTCAGGCTGTGTCCACACAGTCCTCGGGGGCTCAGGCTGTGTCCACACAGTCCTCAGGGGCTCAGGCCGTGTCCACACAGTCAGTCCTCCGGGGGCTCAGGCCGTGTCCACACAGTCAGTCCTCCGGGGGCTCAGGCTGTGTCCACACAGTCCTCCGGGGGTTCAGGCTGTGTCCACACAGTCCTCCGGGGGCTCAGGCCGTGTCCACACAGTCAGTCCTCCGGGGGCTCAGGCTGTGTCCACACAGTCCTCCGGGGGCTCAGGCTGTGTCCACACCGTCCTCCGGGCTCAGGCCGTGTCCACACAGTCCTCCGGGCTCAGGCTGTGTCCACACAGTCCTCCGGGGGCTCAGGCCGTGTCCACACAGTCAGTCCTCCGGGGGCTCAGGCCGTGTCCACACAGTCAGTCCTCCGGGGGCTCAGGCCGTGTCCACACAGTCAGTCCTCCGGGGGCTCAGGCTGTGTCCACACAGTCCTCCGGGCTCAGGCTGTGTCCACACAGTCCTCCGGGCTCAGGCCGTGTCCACACAGTCAGTCCTCCAGGGGCTCAGGCTGTGTCCATAGCAGTCAGTCCTCCGGGGCTCAGGCCGTGTCCACACAGTCAGTCCTCCGGGGGCTCAGGCCGTGTCCACACAGTCAGTCCTCCGGGGGCTCAGGCCGTGTCCACACAGTCAGTCCTCCAGGGGCTCAGGCCGTGTCCACACAGTCCTCCAGGGGCTCAGGCCGTGTCCACACAGTCAGTCCTCCAGGGGCTCAGGCCGTGTCCACACAGTCCTCCGGGGGCTCAGGCTGTGTCCACACCGTCCTCCGGGCTCAGGCTGTGTCCACACAGTCCTCCGGGGGCTCAGGCTGTGTCCACACAGTCCTCCGGGGGCTCAGGCTGTGTCCACACAGTCCTCCGGGGGCTCAGGCTGTGTCCACACCGTCCTCCGGGCTCAGGCTGTGTCCACACAGTCCTCCGGGAGCTCAGGCCGTGTCCACACAGTCAGTCCTCCGGGGGCTCAGGCCGTGTCCACACAGTCAGTCCTCCAGGGGCTCAGGCCGTGTCCACACAGTCCTTTAGGGGCTCAGGCCGTGTCCACACAGTCAGTCCTCCAGGGGCTCAGGCCGTGTCCACACAGTCAGTCCTCCGGGGGCTCAGGCTGTGTCCACACAGTCCTCCAGGGGCTCAGGCCGTGTCCACACAGTCCTCCAGGGGCTCAGGCCGTGTCCACACAGTCAGTCCTCCGGGGGCTCAGGCTGTGTCCACACAGTCCTCCAGGGGCTCAGGCCGTGTCCACACAGTCAGTCCTCCAGGGGCTCAGGCCGTGTCCACACAGTCAGTCCTCCGGGGGCTCAGGCTGTGTCCACACAGTCCTCCGGGCTCAGGCTGTGTCCACACAGTCCTCCGGGCTCAGGCCGTGTCCACACAGTCCTCCGGGCTCAGGCCGTGTCCACACAGTCCTCCGGGGGCTCAGGCCGTGTCCACACAGTCAGTCCTCCAGGGGCTCAGGCCGTGTCCACACAGTCCTCCGGGCTCAGGCTGTGTCCACACAGTCCTCCGGGCTCAGGCCGTGTCCACACAGTCAGTCCTCCAGGGGCTCAGGCTGTGTCCATAGCAGTCAGTCCTCCGGGGCTCAGGCCGTGTCCACACAGTCCTCCGGGGCTCAGGCTGTGTCCACACAGTCCTCCGGGGGCTCAGGCTGTGTCCACACAGTCCTCCGGGGGCTCAGGCTGTGTCCACACAGTCCTCCGGGGGCTCAGGCTGTGTCCACACAGTCCTCCGGGCTCAGGCTATTTCCACACAGTCCTCCGGGGGCTCAGGCCGTGTCCACACAGTCAGTCCTCCGGGGCTCAGGCTGTGTCCACACAGTCCTCCGGGGGCTCAGGTTGTGTCCACACAGTCCTCCGGGCTCAGGCTGTGTCCACACCATCCTCCGGGGGCTCAGGCTGTGTCCACACAGTCAGTCCTCCAGGGCTCAGGCTGTGTCCACACCGTCCTCCGGGGCTCAGGCCGTGTCCACACAGTCCTCCGGGGGCTCAGGCTGTGTCCACACCGTCCTCCGGGGCTCAGGCCGTGTCCACACAGTCAGTCCTCCGGGGCTCAGGCTGTGTCCACACAGTCCTCCGGGGCCTGGTCTCCCGGTGCCCTCTGACCCTTGGAGATGCTCACTCTGGCCGCCCCGGGCTGGGAGGGGCCCGGCTGCAGGGACTGGTGCGGCCCGGAGCCGCGGGCCCGGTGCTGGCTCGGCAGCCCGGCACTGAGGTGGTCCCGTCCCCCCCCCTGTCCCCCCCGCAGCTCCTGCAGTCCCAGGACATGAAGGAAGACGCCGTGCTGTGCTGCTCCATGGAGGTAAGCAGAGTCCGGACCGTCACCCCGTTCCTGTCGGCTCCAGCCGGGTGACCACAGGGAGAGCGGGAGAAGGAGAAGGCACGCCCCTGCCTCAGACAGCTCTCTCACTCTCTCTCTCTCTCTCACACACACACACACACACACACACACACGTGTGCACGCACCCCCCCGCTGGACGGGCAGCGGGGAAAGTAAGTGTGGGTGCAGGCGGAGTCCAGGAGGGAGCTCAGGGTGGCCCACGGGTTCAGAAAGCTCCTGTGAAGAGGGTGGCGGCGTGCAGGCCGGGCGGGAGGAGGCTGGGGTGGGGCAGGTGGCGGGCGGGTGAGGTTATCTGGAGAGAACCAGGGGCTGCTGGCTGGGGGGCAGGGTGTGTGTGTGCACAGCTCAGAAGGCTGGGGTCCCTTCAGGTCCTTGGGGGCCTCTCTCGGGGGGGGGGGGCCTCTGGCTGGCCTTCAGCCCAGTCGTGTTCCTCCTCCCTCACGTGGCTGGTGCGGGCAGAGGGCAGGGCTGCGGGCGGGGGCAGCGCAAGGGAGGAGGGAAACAGGAGGCATCCTGCTCGGGCTCCCGGGTTCCACAGGGACGCACGCAGGCAGCAGTGACTCAGCCCGTCTCCGGAGAGTGAACAGGAACCCGGGGCGGCCGGGGAAGGGAGCAGGCCGCGGCCGGCGAGGGTGCAGGCGCAGTCAGGGAGGGCTTCCTGCAGGAGGAGGGCGCCAGGTGAAAGGGGGGCGTGTGGTGCTCCTGGCGAGGCTCCCCTCGGCCCTGGGCAGCGGGCGGGCGGGCAGGCGGTATGCCAGCCCCTCCTCCTCCGGCCAGCAGGTCGGCGGCTCCGTGTGGGGCCCCGCAGATGGCCGTGCCCTCCCTGCCTTCCCTGCGTCCCCGCGGCCCGGCCTGCCCCCTCCCCGAGATAACCCAGCTAGCCCCTGTCCCCGCCCCGCTCACCCGCCCCCGGGCCCACGTCCGTCCTCACCGCCCCCCTCTGCCCGCAGCTGCAGAGCACGGGCCGGCTGCTGGAGGAGCAGCTGCCCGAGATGATGGCCGAGCTGCTGGCCAGCGCCCGGGACAAGATGCTGTGCCCCTCGGAGTCGATGCTGACCCGGTCGCTGCTCCTGGAGGTCATCGAGCTGCACGCCAACAGCTGGAACCCCCTGACGCCCCCCATCACGCAGTACTACAACAGGACCATCCGGAGACTGACAGCCTGACCGCCGGCCCGCGGGCGGCCCGGGCAGCTGGCCCCGGAGCGCCGGCCAGATGGACAGGCGGGCGGCCCCGAGGCCCGAGGAAGACGCCGGCGGGAGGAAGGCGGCAGCGCCGGAGGCCCGTCTGGAGCTGGCGGGAAGGGGCTGAAGCCCAGGATGGCCCCCCCGCCCCAGCCCCGGCCCCAGTCAGGGGAGCGAGTCGCTTTTTCACGGTGGCCGGCCCTCCCCCCTCGCTCCCGCTCCTCCTATGTGCACGGGCCCCGCGGGGTCAGCGGGGACCCCCCGAGGCTGGAGAGTGGGCCGGGAGCGGGCATTGTCCCCGCAGGCTGTCCGCCGCAGTCGCCAACTGGCAGCGGCGGCGTGTGGCAGATGTCCGGGGACAAAGGCAGGCCCGGGCCGCCAGCCGCCCCTCACGGAGGCCTTTGTGCGGCGGTTGAGCTGGGGACAGAGGCGTCCCTTCTCCTCCGGCCCCCGCGCTCCTCCCCCCCACCCCCCCCACTCCGCTCCAGCATCCCAGCCCTCCCCCCCAGACCCCGCCTCGGGCCGGGCCGCGCAGCCCCACGCGCACTCTTTGTCTTCATTGTGTTACGTCTCTCAAAAGCCAGCTGCTTTGAAGTCTCCTCTCGGTGAAAGAGCCGCCCCCGTGTGGTCCCACAGGAGGAGCCCAATTAGGGGGGCGTCACACCCACCCCCTGTGGCCACGGACCGCATGCCAGTCGCCAGTTAGGGTGATTGGAAACGTCTGGCCGAGGGGGCCCCCCACTCCCTACCCCCCGCCCCCCGCCGGAACCTGGGCACCTCCCTTCTCCTGGTCCCGCTGCTCTCAAAGGGCTGGCACCTCGCGCTGGGGTGCACAGGCTGGCAAACCAACCGAAACGCTCGGGGGTGTTTCCTGCCCCCGACACAGGCCCTGGCCCGACCTCTGGGTGTGTGGCGGGGGGCGGGGATCGGGATCTGAGCTGCTGTCGCTGGCGCCCGCACAGCTTCCCCCACGCACACACGCACCTCCAGGGTCCGGAGCTGCCCCTGTGAGAGCCCAGAAGACGCCCTCCGCCCAGCAGCTTCCTTAAGCCCTCCTCGGCCGAGGCCAGTCGCTCTGGGCCCCTGGGCGGCCCGGCTGCCCGGTCCAGTCAGGCTGGCACGAGGCGAGGGCTGGAGGGTGCTCCCCCTTGCCGACCCCGAGTCTGGGGGAGCAGGCAGGCCGGGAGGGGGTGGCGGGCAGGCTCCCAGGACCCGCTGGCTTTCCCGCCCGGATGGGAGCTCGTGCCAGGCCCCCAGAAAGCGCCGGAGGGGGCAGGGGCTCACGGGAGCCGGCCAGGTGCCTCTGCCACGGAGCCCGCACCCTCGCGGCCCAGCCGTGGCCTCCTGCGGCCCACTCCTCCCCCCGCCTTTCCGCCCCGGCCCGCACATTAGCCCCTCCCGGGCCGGGCAGGGACGCCAGCGGCCCCCGGAGGCCTCGAGGGGGGAACCGGGCTGGTGTCCGGCCCAGAGAGGACCCGGGAAGTCAGGACCTGGAGGAGGCGGGGCCTCAGAGACACCCCTGTGCTGAAATGGGCCTTGCTTCCTTTAACTGTATGTGCATGTGTGTGTGGGGGTGTGCGCAGACGTGTGTGTGCACATGGGTATGCGTGTGGGTGCATCTGCCGAGAATAACACGGGAGGAAGGGAGAAGCCTAGGAGTGGGGGTGCACGTCTGGAAGGCAGGAGAGGGGGCTCCCCCACCCCCACCCCAGCTCAGAGAGCAAGCTTCACGCTGGGGGCCCCGATACCACGCATGCAGGAGCTGGTTTCCGGGGAGAGCCGGGACGGGTGGCACCCCGGGCACTGTGGGCCTGGCGCCCTTCCCTCCCGGATCCTCCAGGGGCCCCGCCTGCCAGGGCCCGAGTGTGACGTGAGCTGTGGGTGTGCACACACACATAAATATACTTGTAATGACGCGCCGTGTCACGGCGGCCCCAGACGTGGTGTGCCGCCCGGCTTATCCCGTTGCTGGAAAGCGCCAGCCCGGCGAACAGCGTCGGCGTCTTCTCAGAACCAGACGAGGAAGGAGAGCGTTTAAGAAAGAGTCATTTTTCTTTTAAGGAAATAACATGACAGGCTAAAACCTCAGACTCCGAAGCAGCTCCCCACGACAGACCATTCAGAAGGGAACCGGGGGCCGCGTGGGCACCCCCACAGACCCCCCTTCCAGGCCAGGTCCCCCCCCCCCCCCCCGCGCTGAGTGAGGAAGGCCGTGTCCAGGTTGACCCCCGAATGCGTGTGAAGGGGCCAAACTGGACGTGGCATTTCCAGGGCGGGCGTGGTCCCCCCGCCCGTGGCTCTCCCGCGTGGCTGGGCCGGAGCTCTGGGGCCGCCGCCCGGAGCGGGCCCCTCGGGCCCCTCGAACCCTGGGCCAGGGAGGCCCACCGTGCGTCCTTGATAGGCGTCTCCTCCCAGCCAGTCCCGTCCGAGGTCCTTCCTGAGCCGCCTGTAAGCCCGCAGGGTTTGGGGTCGTCCTGTCCGTCCGTGTACATGTGAATGTTGGCCGAGTCGGTATTTATTCTGATCTTTATTTTACCTTATTTTATTTTCCCCGGGGGCATGGGGAGGGGGTGTGGGAAATGTACCCCTGGTGGCGCCCCGACGGCCAGGCCTCCCGCCCGCGGAGCCCCCCGGGACGCCGAGCCCCAGCCTCCTCCGGCCCAGAAGCCAGAAGCCAGCCGGCTCCCCGGGTGGCGTTGGCAGCTCCCGGGACCTGGGGCGGCCTGACGCCCACTGGGCAGCCCGCCGAGCCCGAGAGGAGATGGCTCTGCTCCCCGAGGCCGGTCGTGCGAGGGCTGCCGCCCCGGGGAGCCGGGGAGCCGGGGAGCCAGCCGCCCGGAGCGGGGCCCGGGCCTCGGCCAAAGCCGCCGCAGGTTCGGCTCACGCAGCACCTCCCGCCCCTCGGTGTGCCCGCTTTCCGCGGAACCCAGACTACAAGTGGGTTTAAAAATAAAAGACACCGAACAGCAAGCACGCCGGAGTCCGTGTCCTCTGTGAGCTGAGCAAAGGAGTCTCTCCCGGAGGCGACGAGGGCCCCACCCCGGGAACTGGCCTGCCCGAGGGGGCGGGAGGAGGCCAGCCCTGCTGGTACGTCAGCAATCTGGCGTGCGGCCTCTTTAAGCAGCCCCCCCACATCTCCCTTCCTGGGAGTGTCCCCTGCATTCAGCAGTGACCCTTAGGACGAAGACTGGGGACTGGTGGTTTCTGACAGTCGGCAGCAAGTGGCCCCCTGTCCCGGGGTGGGGTGGGGGGCGGTCAGTCTTCCATCGAAGGGCCCAGGGGGGACAGGCCCCGTGTTTTGCACAGCCGCCCCAGAGGGGGACACGAACACTACCGCCTGCTCACACGTCACGTCCCCCCGAGGGTTAGTTCTGGCCACAAGGTGCCGGCTTCCCTCCTCAGGAGGGACCAGCGCTCTCCCCTGCAGTTCCTGGCCCAGAGGGAAGCCAGGTCAGCCCTAGGAAGGGGGGGGGGGGGCGGAGACAGCATTCTCACGGGGTCCCCCTCTGCCCCCAAAAGCCTTGCGGGGGGGGGGGGAAACTGGTGAGTGACGCAGGAAGGAGGGCCTCGGTGGGGGAGGGGGCCAAGCAGGATCTGAGCCCCAGGTTCTGGTTTCCACACAAGCCCGGCCCCCCCTCCCAGGCCCCCGGCCGGCCGCAGCGCCGTGGGGTGCTGTTACAGGCATTGGTGTTCTGTCGCTGTAACTCGCCTCCTGTGACAGAGGAGTCTTAAGCATCTTGTGATAGACACCTCCCTGCCGGCTCCTTCCTACGCACCCCAGCTCCCCTTTCCCGATGACTCGCTCCTTTCGGCCACACGGAGCGGGTGGGCGGTAATTCTGGGTGCCCCCGGCACACGGAGCGGGTAATTCTGGTGGCCCCCGGGGGTGCCGAGGTGGATCGGTCCCCTTGGCTTCCTAATGGCCGCCTGTGCCCTCACCGGTGCCTGCCCCGTCACCACGGAGCGCTCCCCCCTGCCGCCGGCCGCGGGCGGGCGTGGGTCCCTCGGAGCCAGCCGGCCCGTGAGGCCGTTTTCATGCGCCACGAGCGCCGGCTCACTGCCCCGCGGCCCTCCACCCTCCGGGCCGGCTCTGCCGACTCCCTGTCCCCCACGGCTTCCCAGAGTGGTGCGTCCCGGGAGGTGAGGTTCTGCCGACCTAGAGGGAAAGCCGTGCTGGATCGTGTGGCCCCCACCCCCACCCCACCCCCAGACGGCCCACGGCTGAGGGGGGTCCTAGTCTTGTTTCCCGGGAGGAAAGCTGAGCCTGAGGGCCGGGGTGACCCAGACCCGTGAGCCAGGGCGAGTCTCACGGCCCCCCCAGCGTGGGCACCGTGCCTCCAGGCCACCCAGCCCTGCCCGCCTCTCTCCCCAATATAGTTCACCCGGAAGCTGGCCCGCCGGCAGAGCCTTCAGCTTCCGGTCAGTCAGCCGGGCCTCCGGGCCTCGGGAAAGGCCTGCCGCCGCCGCCACCACCGCCACCACCACCACCACCGCCACCGACAGCCTCGCTGCAAAGCTCACTCCCCAGCAAGGCTCTGCCCCCAAGTTGTCGCCCATTCGCCCGGGAGCCCTGCCCACCCCCCCACCCCACCCCCGGAGGGCCGGGCTGGGAGCATTCAGTGATTCTTTCCCTACTTTTGTCTTTGACGCCTTCCACCCCTGCCCTGGGCCGGCCCTCTGGCTTCCGCCCCTTTTCTGTGGTCCGTCCATCCGTCCATCCGTCCGTCCGGCACTGAAGGTTCCCAGGAGCCCAGGATGGTCCCGGGGAGGGAAGCGCTGGTGGCCCCGGCTTTCAGGGCAGGGGCAGGCAGGGGCAGGGGCAGGCAGGGGCAGGGGCAGGAGGAGGCAGGGGCAGGAGGAGGCAGAGCCCCCCGTGGTGTGCAGAGCCCCCAGCTCTCTGTTCCTGCGGCCGCTGTGCTCGCTGGGCCGGGCTTGGCCGCTGTCCTGGGGGGCCGCATCGACTATTTCCACCGCCCTCTCGCCGGAGACATCAACGTAGCGGTTCCCGGGGAGGCTGCGTTTTCACCTCTCCCCCGGTCTAGCTCCAGCGGCTCCCGCTGTGCGGGCCGGGGAGCCGGGGCCGGGTCTCTCGGGCGGCTCGGGAGCCGGCGGGCTTCCGGGAACAGGGGCTGGGATGGCCCCGCGGCCCGCAGCCCGCCAACCGCCTCCCTCCGAACCGGCGGTGAATTATTAAAGATGCCATTTCCCTCCGTCTTTCCAGTAAGATCGCTCCCCGGGCCGGGCGCCGCCGCCTTCCTGTCACCGGCCGGCCCGGCCTGGCGGGACCCCGTCCACCCGACTCCGGCCTCCTCCGAGGCCAGCGAGGCCGCTCCTCCTGGGGACCCTGAGAAACAGGGGGGGCGGGGGTGTTGGGGGTCAGAGCACCAGGAGCTGCTGCTGCACAGCCCAGGAGAAGGACCCGGAGCGGGCGCGGGCAGCCCGGGCCGCGCTGAGCAGAGCCGGGCTGGGCCGGGAGGGGGGGGGGGCTCCCCCGAGGGCCCGGCCCCCGTGGTGCGGCCTCGGAGCCCCAGCAGCGCACGCACCTCCCGCCCGGAGTGGGGCCAGGCTCCCGGCTGCATCGAGTCTGTCTCCGAGCGGGATTTACAGCCGTCACCCGCCGGCTGGACGTAAGAGACAGTGGTTACTGCCCC
Source organism: Vespertilio murinus (assembly GCA_963924515.1). Classification (NCBI taxonomy): domain Eukaryota; kingdom Metazoa; phylum Chordata; class Mammalia; order Chiroptera; family Vespertilionidae; genus Vespertilio; species Vespertilio murinus. The sequence continues at coordinate 4,527,568 of OZ004709.1, forward strand.
CCTGTCAGTAGTCATCGGTTCAGGTTTTACTGTTCACCCCTGTGACCATCTCGGGGGGCACTGGGAGCGGGCAGCCCCCCGTCATCCCGCCCAAAGCCGGAGCTGCCGTGGGGCGGAGCACCCAAGTCCCCCTCCTCAGAGCCCGGCTCTGAGTGGACCTCGGCGGAACCCCTCTCTCTCCTGAGGCCTCCCCGAGAGGCTCAAACGCTCACTCCTCGTCCGCTCCGTCCGAGCAGAAGGCCCCT